>OZ017776.1:19471657-19830409 GCA_963969385.1 Philonicus albiceps | reverse complement strand
TCGGGTACTAAGTGCCTTGATCAATGAGGCTTAATTAAAAGTGCTGGAGTAGCGGAGCAATTTTTCGAGTAGCGTCAAAACTTGGAATGACTAGAGGATTATTCTTATGACATATACTCAATCATAAAAACCTTACTTCGCAGCAAAAGTCCAAAAAATATGCATTTGTTTACATAATCAAATTGTTGCACCTTGCGCTGTAAATCTATGAGAAATAAAGTTTTTATTGCACACTTCTCAACGATTTTTCTTGTATGATAACAATATTTTAAAACTATTATATTTGTATTTTGTGTTTTCAAAATAGATAGCACTGAGTGTTAATGCGTTAAAAGAAGTGAAAGAAGTTATTTTTTAGTGAAATTTAATCAATTAAATTGAAGGCTACACCATTAATATATGTTCGCGCGATATTCTTTATCAAAAATTGCGAAAAAAGTAACATTTTCACATTTCATAGATACGGAAAATTTAAACAGAAGATACGTTCGACGATAAATATAACATGTTGTATATATATATATATATTCCATTTTTTGGAATAGGCAAAAATCGAAGACGAGCCAAAACACGTTCAAGCAAAATAGCTGTCAAAAATAACTGAACATTCAAAATAGCCGAGCTTGTCAGGGCAGGGAAATGAGTACCAACATAGCGCCACAAAAAAATGGAAAATCGAATAAACGTATCCCGCGAAAATTCAAAATAAGCGATACTTTTTGAACAGACCTCGTACATATTAATTTAGGTTCACCTAAATCTTGCAATTACAATATATAAAAAAAGTTCGCATGAGAGAAAGAGGCAAATTTTATAGAAGAACGTAAATTTGTATAAAATTTTTAAAGGAATTTTATTTAAAAATGTAAACATACAATAATAGATAATTTATCTACAACCGTGGCCGCACCAATCTTGTATCGAAGTGTGCGGCACATACAGGCACTTCTGCCTATCCGATGAGACGTGATACCGGATTAAAACGTAGTATTATGAAATGTGTGAAATAAATCGGCTGCGTGGATATAAATTATAATTTTAAAAAAACTGTACACTCTACAAATGCGTGCTAATGTGCGCGCAAAAAGAAAAAACCGAAAAAAATTGGTTGTGCAAAAAAAGATTTTTTAACCGAAAAAAATTGGATGTTCGGATATAAATTATAATTTAAAAAACAAATTGTACACTCTTCAAATTCGTGCTTGTTTGCGCGCAAAAAGAATTTTTTTAACCGAAAAAATTTACACTACAAATTATTACAAATATACAAATTTTTGGAATATTTTACATTTGTAATATCTTTAAATTTATGAACGTAGCTCAAAATATCTAAATAGTACAGCCAACAATTTCTTGCAGAAACCAAAATGGTGTGAATGTGAACAGCCTAATAATAATTGTGATGTGAAGTGCGCGCTCGAGAAATGCCCGGTTAGTGATAAAATTATGCGATGGAAATATTTAACTTTTAATTTTGACGAAATGTCAAAATTAAAAGTAGAATATTTCGGAAACTATAGCCGAGCGACAAAAAATTCTTTGTTTTCATTTCTTTCGTTTTAAACCAAAGGGAAGGCTCTTGCTCCAAAAAGTAGTAAAAATTCTCCCGATTAAACATTTCTCAGACGATGTTTTGAAAACTGACTGACACTACGAGAGGAAATGGTTTGAACTTTATACATGATTCAACAAATTGGTTAGTTTATTGGTCTCTATATTGTAAAGCAGGCATGACAGGAAGTTTTTTTCTTCATATTCGTTAACACGTTGAGCTCGGTGCCGATTTTGCTGTTCTTTCCGTTCAGCCGGCATTTGACCGGAATGTTATATTAGAAAGCCAAAGTTATTCGGAGCAAGACAGCACTGTTGTCCCCAAAACCGACTCTGTCCAAACGAAAAGCCCACTGTCCGTCCCAAGGGATCGACGTCGACCAAACGGAAAATACACTGCGTGACAGCCTCTACGTGCGTTTCGAAATTACGATGAAATTTACACTTTTGGCTATAAAAACATTTTTTTACCTATGAAAATGCATTAAAATTCACTTTTTAATGTTAATAGTAACTTTATTCTACTTGAAAAGGAAATTGACGACTCCAAATCACAGAAAAACTATTGAATCGTCGTCATTTTTTGTCGGACGCATATATTTTCGGAGGTACAAGACTTTAAAATTTTGACTTATCGTTTTTATCATATTATTTTTATCCTGAATTTATACAATTTTCCCGACTTTAGACGTAATATATACACAATTCACTCTTTTTAATATTTTTGAGGCTCCAAAATACCTAGAAAAGCAAAAATTATGCATTAATTCTTAAGTTTACTCACCCTCTTAATGTTTCGGATGACGACTTGGTGACAACTTGATGATAACTAACATTTCAAGTTTCCCCTCCAATCTTTTGGGCACCGTCAGAAATTGTGAACATGCAATTACAGTTCAATTCTATTCAGTATATGAATAATTTATATAAGCATTTGCATATTCGTTCAGTTTAAGTCGAAAAGAATATTTCTACAAAGCAAGCTCCTTCCTCCTAAATTTCCTATTCGTTAACTCATTATCCCTCATTCTATTTATTATCATACTAACTGTAATACATATTCTATTTTAGTCAGAAACATCTGGTAACTGCAAAAGAGCTCTGTGCGCATTGATCAAGGAGGGTTAACGAAGTTAAATTGTTAATGGAATAAAACTGCTCGTTTCTTCACGTGGCACATTTATATTAGCTATTAATTTAATATACATATGTAGTTCAATAAAGTATTACTTGCAATCATTCTTATTTTCTACATTTATTAATAAATGGTTAAAGCTGTAATCTATGCAGTTAACTGAAGTTGGTTGTATATCAAAATTTATTAATTGGAACGTAATTTAGAGAACACGTAATAGTTTAAAAAGATCGTAATTACAAAAATTTCTTTGAATAACAGACAAAGAAAGTTTAATTTTTTCAAAAAGCTCATATAATATCAATTTTTACATTTCCACGTTTCCGTGTCATTGCTTCTAGGAAACTTCTTGGAATTGGGTAGTCTTCATACTTTTCCGAATACATTTAATTTAATTATTAAGAACTCACGTGCAGACAATGTGTCCAAATAACAAATCTACAGCTAACAAGTGGCAAAACCAATCCAATTTTATCAGCTTTTGTTATAATTTCTTATTGTTGATTTATATACTGTATGCAGAACGGTATAAAATATCAGAGTCTAACATTTTAGTCAGCTGATTAACTTTTGGGTAAAAAAGTAATAAACAAAATCACATTTTCAAATTTGGTTGATACACAGCTATCATAATGAATAATTACTATTAATCATTAAGACTTGTTATGTGCTTGGGGTATACATTCTTTAAAAGGACTGCTAATATGAAATTATCCCACTTTAAGATCAATTTTCTGCTTTTACTGTAACTAAAATAAGGATTATAACAGAAACCTTCAAGTTCTCTAATTATCACTTTTGCCTTCTTAAAAATATGGTTTTATTTAGCGATTCAAACAATATTTCTAGAAGTGAGTATTGCGAGAATTTTTAATGAAAACAGTGTTATATCACAAAATTATCTAAGTTTTAATATTCTGTTGGAACGAATTTTATCTATCATTAAATTAATTAAATTAAAGCTAAATGTGATTTTAAAATTTTCCGTTTTTTAAAGGCGCCTTTTTTTCCTTCCTAATGTGTAAGAGAACCCCAAACTATATCTGAGCTCTTCTTAGGTGAGAACTGCCAAAAGGTGCACCATTTGAGCCGGAAACTCAGTGGTATATTTCTATATTCCACCGTGGATGAGGACACCTGTCGCTCCTACCTCGAAGAGGAAGAGACAGCGGAGCACGTACTCTGGAATGCCCAGCCCTTTGCCGCCATAAGCTGGTACAATTCGGTAGTTTAACTCAAAAATCATGAAATATTAGATATGACACTATACAAGCCCAAAGCTCTAGGGAAATTTTTCCCATTAGAGAAAGCAGCAAAGAACTACTGCTTCCCATGCCTTATCGGAATTTCAATAAAAACAAAAGAGACAAGAATAGCCAGCTAAATATTCTCATCTACGGCACCTATACATTTTCAAAGGCGGGCCAAAGTCTCGGGCACTCTGGGCAAAGATCATGAATTACTAAATGGGACACTCGTGACGTAGTCCCTTATCCTTTTTCGACCTTGGTCCCGTTAGCCCACCGGCCTTGCAGATTTTGCTAAAAGTGGATAGTAATAAAGGGCTCACGCGTGAGAGAAAGACAAAAATTTAGGGGGAGACGGAACGAAAATTAAAATCACGTTTCAGCACCCAAAGCAGAGCACACGTTTAAATAGGTTTGGCTCGCCTTTAAAATTGCACAGTGAAAAACTTCAAGCAACCCGCATCCGTATATATGCTCTGAGTGTCCTACCTGCCTGTTCCCCATTCTCAATTCAGGATTTCCCTATGCTGGAACATTGCTTGGGGACTACACTAACACCATGCATGCAGAGGCACACAGTGAGCCCGATAGATTGGCCCGCCTTTAAAAATGCATGGTAAAAAAACAGTGCATTTTATTGCCTACACTGTAAGTGCTGTAGATGAGAATTTTGGCTGCCTATTCTTATCTCTTTCGTTTTTATTGGAATTTAGATAAGGCAGTAGTTCTTCGCTACTTTCTCTAATGGAAAAATTTACCCCAAGCAGTTTTAGAAGTTGCGTATGGGTTAGAGCTTTAAGCTTGTATAGAGAGTGTCCTATCTAGCAATTCATGAACTCTGACTCTGGGTGCCTCTCCATACATTGTGTTAGTGCCGTCCCCAGGCAATGTTCCAGCATAGGGAAATTCTGAATCAGAGAAAGAGAACAGGCAGGTAGCACACTCAGAGATATATTATTACTATGTTACGGATGCGGGCTGTTTGCGCTGCTCTAGGTAGTGAAACGTGGTTTTAGTTTTCGTTCCACCTCCCCCTAAATTTTTGTCTTTTTCTCACGCGTGAGCCCTTTATTACTATTCACTTTTACCAAAATCTGTAAGACCGATGGGCTAACGGGACCAAGGTCGAAAAAAATAAGGGAATACGTCACGAGTATCCCATCTAGTATTTCATGATAGCTGTAACGAAGGCGCAACCCCAGGACACAACAGCCTTATAAAAAGATCTTAATCTGGAAGGGGGGTAGGTCACTTTGCTTGCGAGGGGAACAATCTAGGCCCAAAAGACGCACTAAAATAATAATAAATAATAATCTCTCGAACATTTCATTAAATTGGGTTATTTATACTCTAGAAACATCATTCAGTTTTAAAAAAATTAGAATCTCAAGAACTCCAGACACTTTCGTTTCATATAGGCCAAAAATATTAATGAATTTCTGGCAAAATTGCCGTAATTTTTCGATTCTGTGGAGCAAAGTTTCTCCCGTCCTATTTGCAAGTTGCCTAGGGTTAATTTTTTCTATTAAGTTGGATTGGAACCAAAAATAATCTAAATAATAAGATGTGACAGTCTCTATAGAATCCCAGAACTCTAACCCACTTGCAATTTCTAACAGGTATGGAGAAAAGTTTCTCTTTAGAAAAAACAGCAAAGAAATACTGTTGCGAAAAAGATAAAAGTAGGCAGTAAAATATTGTAAATTAGAGAATAACTAATCTAATCTGTGATCATTTAATTCCGCTTTTTCTAAGATCTATGGCACTCTAAAAAGGCTATGGATAGCCTCATCACTTCTTCTGATCGCCACTCGTTTCTCACTGATAAACGAATTAATTCTTTATGTATATTTTTCGAAAGGACGTTAAAGTAGTAGATTTTTAACGTGAGTTAGGTGTCGATGCTTTGAGTAGATCAAAAGATAAAATTAAAATAATGATGTGCATACCATGAAAAATTCGAATTTATGAATTTCCCACATGATTTTTTTTGGCTTTGTTAGATCTTTCAATCCACCTATTTTGGCAACGATATATAAACATCCTGTATACGCTCTATGTGTGCTACCTGCCTCTTCCCCTTTCCTGATTCAGAATTTACTTATATCTTCCTACACTGTAAGTACTGTAAATTATAATGTTTTGCTGCTTACTTTTATCTCTTTCGTTTTTATGGGAATTTAAATAATGAAAAGTAATCAGTAGCTCTTTGCTGCTTTATATAAAGGGACAATTTTCTCAAAAAATTGCATTGAGGTTGTAGAGAGTATCATATATTATTTAGACAATATTTGGTGTTGAGTGAGTATTCTTTCTCTATATTAAGTATACGGAATCCTCGCGGATTTTTACTAAATGAATGACTGGTATATAAAGATCATCAAATACAAGATGTGACAATCGTGAGGTATAGGGTTTTCCAATAAGAAGTGTTATTTTGAATAGCCCGCTATTTCGGTAGCTGTCACTTTTGAAGCTGTTATTTTTTGACATTTGACAAGTAGAAACTACGCCATTACTAAAAATGGAACGATACACGCTTCAACAACGCATTGAAATTATTAAAATTCACTACAAAAATGGTGAAAATTTTGCAGTCACAGTTCGCAAAACTAATAGAGTATATGGAGCTTTCCGTGTTAAAAACAGGTTGTGATGCATAGTGAAACGTTTGGATAGTGCAGTAGGAATATACGTCATAAGTGTGAAGGGCAAAAAAGACAAACGTAAACAAGCGCGGGGTTCCGTGGTAGTAATAAGAGTAAATAAAAAAGTCACTGGGCGCCACGGTCGGAAGAAACAAAGTGGTGAGTAAGAGCAATAAGCGTAAAAAGAACTCGCTGCAAGCAGTGTACGGAAGACGCAAAGTGTCGAGGCGGGTGAGAAAGGTGTGCAGGGAGCAGTGGCCAGAGGAAGCGTGGTTGTAAAAGGGTTAAGCAAAAAGTCCGGTGAGTGTGTCGGGCACGAGCAGGTAGAAGCGATAATGTTTTGGTTTTGACCATATGTTTTAGATAAAGCTGAAAGCGAAAGTGAAGACGGGTCGTTGAAATAAAAGATAAATTGGATCAAGATATTTTTATTGTTGTCTTTTACAGTTTAAATCGCTCGATAAAGATTTTAAACCTGTGTGAGCGATGAAGAATGGGGGTTAAAAATAAATTGTATTGCATAATGCGCACCTTAAATCTGTGTCGATCTAATGCGTAAGTTATCCATGGTACTTTGCGCGCATTTCGATAGGCGTAACTCCATACATGTAGATACTTGACTCCAACTAGACTTTGGAATCTTACTTGTTTTTTACACACTTTTGAGGATTCAGAGGTTCCTTTAAAAAACATGGGATTTTGCGCTAGAGTTATCATAGATATTATACTTACTCATAGTATCATACGACAGATACAGTCACATGTATTTTTATATTTTCCGTGTAAATTGTTTGTAAAAATAATAACTTTCACAAAATTAGCCAAACAAAATGAACGCTCCAGCTAAAACTTTAAAAGTATTTAAAACCCGGTTTGTGTATTTTGATGGTGGATGTGAGCTATTATACGATCCACACACATCCTTACCGTTGGCATAGATGCAATCAGGTGAACGTCGAAGATGTTCGGCCTCAACGTCTTCATTTCCATACAGCAAAAATAGCATTTTGCTATGTTTTTGAGGTTGGTGTAAAAGAGGCCGCTCCTTGCTAACTTGTATGATTTCCTGTCATCCAAAGCTAAATTCTTAAATGTCTTTAACCGATCAGATTCACACTTTAAGATCAACATTGTGACTGTAATAAAGACTGTTTATAAAACGTCTTTTATATTAATCCATGTGTTGTGTTTTTGTGGAAATCCAAGGCATATAACATAAACTTTATCCCCTCGTCGTTTTAAAACTTTTTCTACAAGGTAAACATCAGGATATCTAACGGGGGTAAGTTCAAGCACCTTGTATTGTATTTCCTTGATAGTCTTCAAGAATGTAAGTTACTGGATAAGTCTTTTTTACCTTTTTTATCTTAAAAATTTCAGTAGACCAGTTCGGGGTGTAGCCTTTTTCAAAAACATGCTTATATCTACTTATACGCACAAAGGCTCCTACTTTGTACTTTGGGCTCGATTTTGATTTTGGTTTTTTATACACAGTTAGCAATAAACGAATCTCATCAGCAGGACCTACATCTACAGGTTTCATCTTAATAGTTCGATGTTTTGTTCTGTTATATTTGTCTGTTAACTTTTCCAACATACTCAACCAATGATAATTACCATTCATACTAAATTCCTTCCACATAATATTTTTCAACGTTCTATTGAATCTTTCTACAATTGATGTCTTTAATGAACTATAAGTTGAGTAATGTTAATACATCATATTTTTCCATTAAGCGTTTGAACGACTTGTTGTAGAACTCTTTTCCATCATCTGTTTGCAAGTTTCTTGGAATACGACCCTGATTGAGAATTAACTGCATTGCTTTAGTGACTTCTATCCCACTTTTGTCTTTAATTGGTAAAGCCCATGCATATTTAGAAAATGTATCAATGACAGTTAGGAAAAAACGAAAATTTTGATTTTCTGTCGCATGTGAACTCATATCAACTAAGTCTGCTTTGCCATAGGTCATCTTTGCCTTTAATCGTGACACGACGACGCTCAAAGTTTTTGCGGGCTGGTCTATGTAGTTCGTTAATAATTTGTCTTCTGCTCATTCTTGAAAAGGTATATAAGTCCTTTTTGCAAAAAGCGAGGTTTATATACAAAAAAGCTTGTTGTTAAGAGCTTCAAAAATGCAAAGATGATCGCGTTCAAACACCCTTTTACAATGATCGTGGCTGGGCCTTCCGGATGTGGAAAAACTACGTTTATTAAAAATCTTTTGAATGATAGTCCGTTAATACAGCCGCAAATTACGAGGGTTATATGGTGTAATGTGGAACGCGAAGCTTTGCCAGTAGATATTGCGCCCCCAAACGTAGAATATATAGACAGTGTACCCGATGAGTTTATAAATTATACAAATGAGCCCACGCTAATTGTTATAGATGATATGATGTTAAATGCTTTCAGTAAGCAAGTCTGTGAGCTTTTTACTAAAGGATCACATCATCGTAATTTTTCAGTGATTCTTGTAACGCAGAACATATTTCATCAGGGAAAGTTCTGCAGAGATATATCGCTAAACTGCAAGTACCTTGTCGTTTTTAAAAATCCCCGAGATAAAAGTCAATTTGTGCATTTAGCGAAACAAATTTATTCGGAAGATAGTTTAGAACTTTTAAAGATATATAAAGATAACGATACGTTAAGATTCCGAACGGATATATTTAATAAAGATTTCGCAACCTGTTTTTGTCCGCAAACTTCCTTAAATAGCAAAAATGGTGTCAAGAATGAAACGATTAAAGGACAACAAGCATATGCATCTATGTGCTTCAAAAATCTAAACGAAACTTGAGAAATGCCATAATTAAAAATGCAGATCCCGAGGTTATAAAAACACTTTGTGAAATAACACTTAACACGCTGAAAGGAAATCATATGCCTCATGGCAAAATATATAATTCGCTGTGCAAGTATAAAAAGGATATGCGAAAATTAGTTGACGTAAAAAGCAAGACAGCGTAAATTACTAGTACAACGCGGAGGATTTTTGCCGGCTTTATTGGGAAGTGCACTATCGGGTGTAATAGGTTCGCTAATTGAAAAATATGCATAAAGCTAATAGTCTTAACAAAATGCTGCTTCTTTCGCCGGAAGTGTATAATAATTTAAATGGTGAAATTGACCAAACTACAAATCTGTCATTATTTGATAAATCAATGGATAAGATATTAAAAAGTAAAAATCTGTCTGACAAAGAAAAATGGTATAATTACAGGAATGAATTAATCAAATTTTTGAATGTGAAACGTAAAAAGGCGCAAGTTTTCGAGAAAAGGCAAAATAAAATTCCCATTCAAGAAAATTTACCCGTTAAACATAAGAGTTTGAGAGATAGTTCTACTCGAACAAAATATGTTTTTAAAAAAGATGAATCAACACAGGTCTCACCGATAAAGGAAGATATATTTGAAAAGACACCTTTCGAGATCGAAGAATTTATTTTTGAGGAGCCGCGTGAAAAAACACCGCCAAGGAGGTCTTTATCTCCAACTGCTAAACGACGTTTATCAGCTAGTGGTATAGCAAAAATTCTTAAACCCCCTGCAAAAGTGCCAAAACTTCAAGATAAAGGCTATAGAGTAATAACTGGTACAGACGCTATAACACAGTATACTGTACCTACGGATATGAGTGTTGACGAAGTTGCTAGATTTATAGAGGAGTTAGAGCAAGATGCTCCCAAAGAAAAGGTCTCGACTAAACAACCTATATTAAGGCCATCACCACTAGATCCTGGTCAAAAAAAGGACTGCGGCAAAGTGAACGCTTAAAAGGTAAAAAAGAGCGAAGTTCAAGTGTGCCAGACGTAGCTTGGGTTAGGTTTTAAAATATAAAAATGCCTGTAGATATAGTAAAGTCTTTACGTATGTCTCTTAAGCAACAGTTCTATGCAATTTTATCCTGAAAACACCCTGTCAGCTTTTACAAATACACTTGCTAGCCCAAGTAAGTTTTCCGATAGCTGGTGTGTTGGGGTAACTGAAATTTCATTACCAAATTATGACATAAATGAAAAGAAGGGGGTAAAGCGCAATGTAACTGACGCCATAAATGATAGTAGCTTTAAAAGAGCGAAGCGCGAAACGCCTGATAATCAGTTAAAAGAAATAAGAGAACAACAAAAAGCGGAATTGAAATCATTGACAGTAAAAATAAATGACAATGTTAAACTTGAGTGGACAAAAGAAGGTCTTGAACAAGCTAGCTATAGAGCAGGTCAAGTGAATTTTTCAGCATTTCTACTAACATTTTACAATGCGGTAACTCCTTCTTGGTATACTATGTTTTTGGCCGACGTTAAAAAAGTCATGTGGGATCGGCTGGAAGCTGACTTTTTGGATAATGTGATACCTGAAATAAGCTACACACAAGAGCCGGAAGAGTTTATACTACACATTTATCAAGGGAAAAAAACTTCGGAAAATGTAATTTTAAAGTATAGGGACTATGAGTCAGTTGAGGCATTTGTTGATGACTTTATTGGGCAAATTCCTAGAAGAAAAAGGAAGCATACCGTCATACAGAATGCAATCGATAATTACACACATCCTGCCCTAAACATTAAAAAAGCCCAAGATAAAGCAATAAAAGGTATCGCCAAAACGGTACATGACATGTTTGAACTACGGCTAGAAGACCTGGAAGTCACAATAAGGGTAAAAAAACCATTACCGTCACACCTGAATGTTAAAGATCTTGTCACGCTTTTAATATCAAATGTGCATTTTGACGATCAGACAATAAGCGAACAAGAAAAGCAGAAAAAGGTTATTCAGATTAAAGATACTATTTTCGGTATTCTAAACAGGTTAAAAAAGATTCAGTAAATGCAAAAGCACATAATTAGCGACAAATTAATAAAGATAGTGATGTTTTGAATGTACCATACCAAAAGCAAAGTTCAGGAGAATACTTGACAACACCGGTGCCTATTGATACAAATGTAGATAATTTGTCGGATTTCTTTACGGTTATATTTCTTCAGACACCTGAAGAAAAGCGTAAACCTGATGTAATTCTTTCGGAAGTAAAAGAATCATTCAACACTGCTGGACTACGTCAAGAACATATGACAATCATTGACAAAATTAACGGTCTGGAAAGTACAGTTAATGAACTAATACAAAGGTTCCCCCGAAAATCTACGGAGATATCAAAAAAAAATGTTATGATAAAAATTTGATCTTCATTTACACCGATATTATTAAACCGAGAATTATTGGCAATAAATTAGTTCGATACTTACGAGTGATACCGACACAATCGTGCGAGGGTGTATTAAGATTTGAACATGTAGAATACTGTCCTATCGAGAAAATATTTATAGAAGGTATTTCTATAAAAATAACTGATAGCCAGGGTGAGTTGATCAATTTTAAATCAAGTTATACGCCGGCTTATGTGATGCTTCATTTTAAAACAAAATAAACTATAAATATATGTGCACCCCCCAGTCAGTTTCCAATTTGATAGCGCTTTTCTTGACTTTAGCCCTTATTAAAAATGAATTCGTATTATACACGATACTATTTACTCCAAAGTGGCGGTAACTTGTCGGATATAGGAGAATTGTACCACATCCCGTTTACTTACCAGCAAGGAAGAGGCATTGGCAGTTTTTTCAGCGGGCTATTTCGTTATTTACAGCCATTAGTTGCTTCAGGAGCCAAAGTTATAAAACAGCAAGCACTGAAAACTGGAAAAACAATACTGCAAGAAATTGGCAGTAAGCCGGTTAAGGACCTTTTAAAAGACCAGGGAAAAGCCGCTGTACAAGATCTAGCACAAAAGGGTATAAATAAACTCTTCGATAGTATGGGCGGTGCAGGTATAAATAATCGCACGATTATTAAAAGTGCTAATCCATTTACGGCGTTACGCTTAACCAAGTCTCCTAAACGAAAAAGACGCTCAAAACAAACAAAACAGGGTACGAAAAAAACAGCAAACAAAAGGAAAAAATCTATAAAAGGCAAACGCGGTTTTCGTAAACGAACATTGGATATCTTTGATAAATAAACAAAATGTCTACGTATAGCGAGTGCATGAAATCCGAGCTGAACCTTTTTTCTACGCCGGCTGTTCAAAGTAATATTTTAAAAACCGAAGAAGTAGCATCAGTGGTGGATTTACCAGGAAGCATAGGAAGCAATTGCTTGGGGCCCCGCTTGGACAGGGGCCCCAAAAATTGAAAAATGTTGAAAATACATTCGGAAATTAAAAAAAAAAATAAATAAAAAATGCAAAATGAAAAAATCCATGTAAACAATATCGATTATTCATTGTCCTCAAACGAATTTAAATTAGTTCAAAACTGTATTTCGCGCGTATAGTTAGCGCTTCGGTCGCTCGTATTTCGTGTCTTTCGTTACTTTTTATCGAAAAAGACAAGCTTCAAAAACTTGACTTTGATGATGTCATTCATCAATTTGCGACTGCGAAAAGTAGGAAAAAGTTGTAATTTAGTTCGTAAATTATAAGTAAACTGTATAATATATTGATTTTGCAAAATTAACTGGTTATTTATTATTTTAAAATATTGGGGGGGGGGGTTAATTTTAGAATGAGGGCCCCGAAAACCTGAGGTTGCTTGGGGCCCCGTCTTAGGTAAATCCGGCACTGAGTAGCATACAAGCCTATAGCCTCATTAGATAACTCCATCAGTTTTGGAATTTGTCTCGCTGTCATAGGACAATTACCAAATTTATTAGTGTTTGGTATGGTTGATAACGATGCATATACAGGAACTCGAACAAAAAATGCCTACAATTTTAAACATAATAACATCACAAGATTTAATTTATCAGTAAATGGTGTCCAAATACCTAACCAGCCTATAGAATTTGATTATTCAAAAGAACAGCCTATTAGTACAAGAGGATATATCTCCTTGTTCAAAGGAACTGGAATACATTATTTCGATAAAGGGCATCAGATTTCAAAAAAATTCTTTGTTTTCTTCTTGCTTTTGATTTAACTTCTGACCGTTCATATAATTCAGCCTGCGGAAATCTATTAAACCAAGGTACGGTTAGAATTGAAGGAAGATGTATCGTGTATGCTGAATATAACGGTAGTGTGGAAATCGATAAAGATAGGAACGTATACACCAGCTTCTAAAAAAGTTATATAAGATGATACAATTTAGAATTATTCACAGTGCATACATAGGTAGTGAAACCAGCTATCATGAGCTGCTTGATAAATGTCGAATACTTTTCTGGAGGTTGCTTGACTTTTTTGAAAAAGGTTTCTTTTGCAGGATTCACTGCACAAAGTAAATTATTTACGAAAGAGATTATCTTCAAATACCCTACATCAACTCCGGGATGTATCGACCAATCAAATAAATTGGGAAACATTGAACTTAGACGTTTAGATGAAGACCTAATAAAAACATTAGCAAAATTTACTACAATACTTGTTTGCGTTGCATCTGCCAAGGAATTTATATATAACTATGTTACTTCCTATACCAAGGTTATTGACGTAGAAACAGCAACCCAGGTTTCCGAACAAGAATGAACACGATCGATCTTACAAAGTCACTAGCAAATAACCCTACTACAAAAAGGTATTTTAGAGGAGTATTTGCTTGTGACCGTCTGCCAAAAGAAATAAAAAAGCCCTCATGTGTCATAGCTAATACGGATCCTACAAGAAAGAGCGGCACTCATTGGGTTCCATTTTACATTCCAAAAAAAGGCCCTGCAGAATACTTTGACTCGTATGGTAAACCTCCCAATAACAGGTTTTTTCGCAACTTCTTACATACCAATTCAGATGCGTTTGTAAATAATAAAAAACGGTTGCAAGGCGCACTTTCATCTACCTGTGGACATTATTGCTGTGTGTATCTGTATTTTCGATGTAAAGGAAAAAGTTTAAAACAATTTCTGAAACATTTCTCTTTCAATAATTTTATATTAAATGATAACAAAGTTGTAAATTTATATCGCAAAATATACTTGAAAAAATATTTAAAATCTGATGGGAGTCAATATAACCAGTTATGTACACCAGAAGATAAGAGTATAAATACGATATGCTGAAGATGTACATTTGATGTTAAAGTATAAGCGTCCGCTTCAAGATGGAACCAGCGCCTAAAGTTAAAAAGCCTAAACGGTTTAGTGCAAAAAGAGAGTGTGTAGAAGAGTTTAAAGTGATGGACGCAAAATTCAAAAAGGGAAAACTTAGGTCGATACGGAAAAAAAACAAAAAGGGATCAGACGTTCTGGATGAAAATCTTTTGCTAAACTATACTTATCATCTGGATCATCAACATAATCAGAAAGTTGCCCTCGGATTTGATCCGGCCTCTTTTGAAGCAAAGATAGTGTTTCAACGCCATGGTCTTGCACCTGTGTCAACATTTTACCTTGGATGGTTGGAAGTTTACAAACATCTAAATAAATTAAAAGCCGAGGTTATCCCAGATATGTTTCCGTCAAAACAAGAAGAGCTCCAGACGAAATACACAATCCCCATCGGTACAGGAAATATTCAGCTGACTCTTAATGAGCTCTATAATTTGATTGATATGCAGGATTTCTTCAAAATTGTAATGCTCCACAATAACAATGCAGCCCAAAGTGTGAAGGAGTATTATAAGAAATTTTGTGAGAAATGTATAAGCAAGAATTTAATTTTATTGTCAGACGAAAACTTGTTTATACCGTGCAGAACCTCTTATGTGCATTTAAATTATTCTAGACTTTTCTTTGAAATACCCTTATATTGCAGTACCAATATTCTTTTTGATGTAATAATTATATAATAAAAAGGTTTTAAATAAAAACACACCATGTTGTTTTCTTTTATTTTATAATTTTATTAACTAGCATATATAGGTATACAGGGTGTTCAGAGGTGGGAGGGAAATAATGCAGGAGGTGAAAGGTCAGGCCGAGGCAAGCAAAAAATCGTATGGGTGGGGGGGGGTCACCTCGCACCGTTCGGCAGTTACAGGTTGATTCGTAAATCAGGATGTTGCCTTATATGGGAACCGCTATTGTATTTTTATTTTTTTTTCTACGCATCGCAGCGACCCCAAACCGGTCTCAAAAAATCACTATTCTGAAACCCTTTCCAAAAAGGTCAACACCGCCCCCCTACCCCCAACACCTTGGCCACAATCACCTCTGGAAGTTGAAAAATTGAATTTTATTTCACGATTTTGCATCTTTCGCCCCACTTTTCTCCTAAATTCACGTTATTAACATACCTACTTTTTATTGTTTTTAAGTTTCCTATCTAATTACCTTTCAAAAAAGGTACAACATGCACAGGTAGAAAAAGGATACAAACATTTATTTACAAAAATCCTTTTATAAAATATTAGGATAATTCGAATTTTTAAGAAATTATACTTAAATTAACTAAAAAATAAATTTTGTTTACTTAAAAACTAATTACAATTAAAACTTATGTGCTACAAAAGATGTTCGAAATGTTCTCCGCCACTCTCGATGCATGTAAGTAGCCTTTTTCTGATTCCGCGTTTGAGGTCTATGGTAGCCAGTCTCTCCCGTATTTTTGTCGCTGCAGTCCCAATCCTGGTAACTAATTCTTCTCTGGTGTTGATTGGTTGTGAGTAAACATCATCTTTCATCATTCCCCATAAGAAAAAGTCCAGTGGATTAAGGTCCGGTGATCTAGCAGGCCAAGGAATCGGTCCACCTCGTCCAATCCAGCGCTCTGGGTAATGTTCATTCAACTTTGCCCTAACAATGTTCCCAGTATGCGCAGGTGCTCCGTCGTGCTGTAAATACATTGCGTTTCTGGTGGCCACGGGGATGTCCTCTAACAGATCCGGAAGGGTATTCTCCAAAAAGTCCGAATATAGCTGACTATTCAGCACTTGAGGCAAGATGAAGGGTCCTATCAACTGGTTGCCGATAATGCCAGCCCAGACATTGGCACTAAATCTTTGCTGGAAGGACCGACACCTTGTCCTATGTGGGTTCACATCTGACCAGGTATGGAGGTTGTGGAAGTTTGTGATGCCATCCCGGGTGAATTGCGATTCATCCGTCCACAGAATTCGGTCTATAAACCTTCTGTTTTCGATGTCAGACTCGAGCAGCCAAGTGCAGAACTGCAATCGTCTTTCGGAATCTCCTTGATGTAGTGCTTGGACCGGGGTATGGTGGTAAGGATGTAGTCCCTCTCGGTTCACAACGGTCCACACTCTCCCTAAAGACAATCCTAACCGTCGTGCGACCTGTCTGATGCTTATTTCAGGGCTGTTCCTGACAATGTTGAGAATTTGTAGGTCGGTTTCCGCTGAATCGGCCGAAGTTCCTGATCGCGCTTCTGCTCTAGGGGTGGTCACACTTCCGGTTTCTTTTAACCTCCTGAAAGTCCTTGAAAATACCCTTCTATCGGGTACACGCCGATTCGGGAATCTCCTTTGGTATTCCCGTAAGGCCTCACTATCATTTCCGTCTACTAAACCGTACACGTAAATTATGTCGGCATACTCTTCAACAGTGAATTCTGCCATTTTGTCTTAATGTTTTGTGTTAAACACCCGTTCTTATCAATTTCCTCTTCAACTATGGTCAGTGTCCTTTCAAACCTACCCATTTTTATACCATAATTCATAGGAGGTATTAGACACGGAGCGTCAGGATACTTAGAAGTCAATACTGGATATCATAAACTAATAACGCCATTTAACGAGATTCCATTTAGTATTTTATAACAGTTTTTCTGAAATAATAAAACTTTATTACCTGTGTTTCCTAAATAAACATTTCCGAACTTGCTGTCATTAAAATTCTTTACTTAACAACTTTTTCCATTATGGGGCAATAAAGTAATTAGGTACCTGTGAAGATGTTTTAATTTCAGGATTTTTGTATCCTTTTTCTACCTGTGCATGTTGTACCTTTTTTGAAAGGTAATTAGATAGGAAACTTAAAAACAATAAAAAGTAGGTATGTTAATAACGTGAATTTAGGAGAAAAGTGGGGCGAAAGATGCAAAATCGTGAAATAAAATTCAATTTTTCAACTTCCAGAGGTGATTGTGGCCAAGGGGTTGGGGGTAGGGGGGCGGTGTTGACCTTTTTGGAAAGGGTTTCAGAATAGTGATTTTTTGAGACCGGTTTGGGGTCGCTGCGATGCGTAGAAAAAAAAATAAAAATACAATAGCGGTTCCCATATAAGGCAACATCCTGATTTACGAATCAACCTGTAACTGCCGAACGGTGCGAGGTGACCCCCCCCCCCCCATACGATTTTTTGCTTGCCTCGGCCTGACCTTTCACCTCCTGCATTATTTCCCTCCCACCTCTGAACACCCTGTATATTTATTCAGTTTTGTAGAGCACAACGGATAAAAAGTTTATTGTTGTGAATTTTACAATTAGTTTGAAAATTTGTAAGCTCGCTTAATCTAGGTATTTCTGCAAGTTCTATTATTTTTGTTGGAGAGTATTTTGTAAAGAATGAGGCCTTTACTTCACCCTTAACGAATATTATTGCATTTTCAAATTTTGAAAACACTTCAGGCAAATTGTTATAGCTGATGTCCCCGTCAGTCCAGCGTAGACCGTTTATATTCTGCACATTATACTGGTTCTGTCTTCTTGCCTTTGATGACAGCTCTTGGTATGTGTAGGGAGGGGCGAAGTGATAAGTTTCTGGGATGAACGTTCCAACAGCCATGACAGCTAGTTCTTTAATAAAGTACTGGCCACTGTTTCCGCACACAAACTGGATGTCTAAAATAAATTCGCCCATATTGACGTAAGAGCATAAAATGCGGTATGAGGTGGTCCCGTGCGTGAACATTTATATATATGTATGTCGGTTTCTCACTGTAGCAAATTTCGAACTTCCTCGCTACAGCTGCATCCTCTACAGTTAATACGGCTATGTATATTAGAGTTTATGAACTCTTCACAGCTATAGTGCATTTGGTAATTATCGAAAGAAATTTCCTCAGGTAGAGAATATCTTAGATCCCAGAGGTAACCGTTCAGCTTAACACATAAGAATAATCTCCTGAGTCAGATCTATCAGTAAGCACCCGTAAGGCTCCTGAGTGGTCTCTTTATATATCTTTAAAAGTTTTAAACTATCTTCCGGATAAATTTGTCTCGCTAAATGCACAAATTGACTTTTATCTCGGAGATTTTTAAAAACGACAAGGTACTTGCAGTTTAGCGATATATCTCTGCAGAACTTTCCCTGATGAAATACGTTCTACATTACAAGAATCACTGAAAAATTACGATGATGTGATCCTTTAGTAAAAAGCTCACAGACTTGCTTACTGAAAGCATTTAACATCATATCATCTATAACAATTAGCGTGGGCTCATTTGTATAATTTATAAACTCATCGGGTACACTGTCTATATATTCTACGTTTGGGGGCGCAATATCTACTGGCAAAGCTTCGCGTTCCGCATTACACCATATAACCCTCGTAATTTTCGGCTGTATTAACGGACTATCATTCAAAAGATTTTTAATAAACGTAGTCTTTCCACATCCGGAAGGCCCAGCCACGAGCATTTTTGAAGCTCTTGACAACAAGCTTTTTTGTATATAAACCTCGCTTTTTGCAAAAAGGACTTATATACTTTTTCAAGAATGAGCAGAAGACAAATTATTAACGAACTACATAGACTAGCCCGCAAAAACTTTGAGCGTCGTCGTGTCACGATTAAAGGCAAAGATGACCTATGGCAGGCAGACTTAGTTGATATGCGACAGAAAATCAAAACTTTCGTTTTTTCCTAACTGTCATTGATACATTTTCTAAATATGCATGGGCTTTACCAATTAAAGACAAAAGTGGGATAGAAGTCACTAAAGCAATGCAGTTAATTCTCAATCAGGGTCGTATTCCAAGAAACTTGCAAACAGATGATGGAAAAGAGTTCTACAACAAGTCGTTCAAACGCTTAATGGAAAAATATGATGTATTAACATTACTCAACTTATAGTTCATTAAAGACATCAATTGTAGAAAGATTCAATAGAACGTTGAAAAATATTATGTGGAAGGAATTTAGTATGAATGGTAATTATCATTGGTTGAGTATGTTGGAAAAGTTAACAGACAAATATAACAGAACAAAACATCGAACTATTAAGATGAAACCTGTAGATGTAGGTCCTGCTGATGAGATTCGTTTATTGCTAACTGTGTATAAAAAACCAAAATCAAAATCGAGCCCAAAGTACAAAGTAGGAGCCTTTGTGCGTATAAGTAGATATAAGCATGTTTTTGAAAAAGGCTACACCCCGAACTGGTCTACTGAAATTTTTAAGATAAAAAAGGTAAAAAAGACTTATCCAGTAACTTACATTCTTGAAGACTATCAAGGAAATACAATACAAGGTGCTTGAACTTACCCCCGTTAGATATCCTGATGTTTACCTTGTAGAAAAAGTTTTAAAACGACGAGGGGATAAAGTTTATGTTATATGCCTTGGATTTCCACAAAAACACAACACATGGATTAATATAAAAGACGTTTTATAAACAGTCTTTATTACAGTCACAATGTTGATCTTAAAGTGTGAATCTGATCGGTTAAAGACATTTAAGAATTTAGCTTTGGATGACAGGAAATCATACAAGTTAGCAAGGAGCGGCCTCTTTTACACCAACCTCAAAAACATAGCAAAATGCTATTTTTGCTGTATGGAAATGAAGACGTTGAGGCCGAACATCTTCGACGTTCACCTGATTGCATCTATGCCAACGGTAAGGATGTGTGTGGATCGTATAATAGCTCACATCCTCCATCAAAATACACAAACCGGGTTTTAAATACTTTTAAAGTTTTAGCTGGAGCGTTCATTTTGTTTGGCTAATTTTGTGAAAGTTATTATTTTTACAAACAATTTACACGGAAAATATAAAAATACATGTGACTGTATCTGTCGTATGATACTATGAGTAAGTATAATATCTATGATAACTCTAGCGCAAAATCCCATGTTTTTTAAAGGAACCTCTGAATCCTCAAAAGTGTGTAAAAAACAAGTAAGATTCCAAAGTCTAGTTGGAGTCAAGTATCTACATGTATGGAGTTACGCCTATCGAAATGCGCGCAAAGTACCATGGATAACTTACGCATTAGATCGACACAGATTTAAGGTGCGCATTATGCAATACAATTTATTTTTAACCCCCATTCTTCATCGCTCACACAGGTTTAAAATCTTTATCGAGCGATTTAAACTGTAAAAGACAACAATAAAAATATCTTGATCCAATTTATCTTTTATTTCAACGACCCGTCTTCACTTTCGCTTTCAGCTTTATCTAAAACATATGGTCAAAACCAAAACATTATCGCTTCTACCTGCTCGTGCCCGACACACTCACCGGACTTTTTGCTTAACCCTTTTACAACCACGCTTCCTCTGGCCACTGCTCCCTGCACACCTTTCTCACCCGCCTCGACACTTTGCGTCTTCCGTACACTGCTTGCAGCGAGTTCTTTTTACGCTTATTGCTCTTACTCACCATTTTGTTTCTTCCGACCGTGGCGCCCAGTGACTTTTTTATTTACTCTTATTACTACCACGGAACCCCGCGCTTGTTTACGTTTGTCTTCTTTGCCCTTCACACTTATGACGTATATTCCTACTGCACTATCCAAACGTTTCACTATGCATATACTCGGGCTCTACACATCTGCGGTACATGGTCATAGTACCGACGCCGACTGCTTTACGCTCAACCGGCATCTTCGATCAACGATCTCCAGCCCCTTTCCCTTCGTCGCGATGTAGCCGATATTATCTTTGTCCACCAAGTCCTTGTCGGCGCTATTGACTGCCCAGACCTCCTTCATCGAATGTCCCTCAATACCAACCTCCGTAACGTCAGATCTTTCCCCACTTTTCGCCTCGAAACCCACCGAAGAAACTATGGCCACTTCGAACCTTTTACCCGAATGCTGCGTAAGGCCAACAACTGTTCCACCTTCGACTTCCATTTAAATAAGCTCTCTCTTAAGCGCGCTCTTTATTGCCCCCGCCCTAGCCTACCCTATTTTTTCTTATTTATTTATTTATTTATTTTTTTGTTATTTTAAGTTAAATTAATTTTTACTTATTAATTTATGTTCCTAGTAGCTTGTATTAAGCGAAATTCAATTAATAAATAAATAAATGAAACTTTAGCCCGCCTTTAAAAATGCGTGGTAAAAGTTAAATTAATTTTTACTTATTAATTTATGTTCCTAGTAGCTTGTATTAAGCGAAATTCAATTAATAAATAAATAAATGAAACTTTAGCCCGCCTTTAAAAATGCGTGGTAAAAAAACGCTGCACATTATTGGATACACTTTAAGTGCTTTAGATGAGAATTTTTGCCTGCCTATTCTTATCTTTTTCGTTCATATTGGAATTTAGATAAGGCATGGAAAGCAGTAGTTCTTTGCTACTTTATTTAATGGGAAAATTATCCCCAAGCAGTTTTAGAAATTGCATATGGGTTAGAGCTTTGGGCTTATATAGAGAGCTACATCCTGTACTTGATGATCTTTGGTATAACCTCTCCATTTTTGTTTATTCTGCTATGGTACGTTGACAATTTTATTACATCGAATTATACAAATTTAGTACAATTCCGGTCATCAGCTTTGGTACGAAGTTGTGTCACAAATCTTCTGAAGCATTTGGCTAGGATATTCCGTAATCCGGTGCTTTAAGTAATAAAGAAAAAACAAAAAGATGCTGAGAGATAGCACAGCCCGACTTCTTGTTCCCGCTATAAGAAGTATCTTACAAAAGCGGTGCCAGTCAGTGGTCAGCGGCCCCCCAACAGAGCATATTTCTACTACAGTGAGTATTACGTAAATTTTATTTAAACTTGAGGTGCTGTACTGAAAGACGATTCCTCGGCACTCATCACACTGAAAGGTATGCGGTCATTAATTTATATATATTTGTAGGAAAAAATCGTCCTCGGGGGAGGCATGATTGCATCCATTTTAGTGATCCCCGCCTGGGTGCTTTGCCACATCCGTGAGTACAAGGGCGCAAAGTAAGCTACTTTAAAACATGTAGTTGAATATTGAATAAAGTACTTGAAATTACACCAAGCGTTGAGTATTTCTCACTGTAGGTACTAGAGTTCCTTGAATCGTTTGTACCGTTTCCAACGAATTTTAAGGTTATGTGGAGACATTTTGATTTGTGGCTCGCTGAGGCTCTTCATTTGGGGTGAGTAGTCTGGGGAACTAAATACGTGATGACTTTAACACGTTCAACCCGACGGTGGTCTAAACTCATTGCTTTTATCTGGTGGCGTGAACCACCACTAATAGAATTGTCACTCCATTCGTACTATTTAAATTTTAGACTCGAAGATGTATAGTCAGTCACCCGACTACTTTGATTAGCATTTTTAAATCGGCGAAGTATCCGCTGTGCGTAAATTTGAGGTCAGAAAATATCTGGACGATTTCTCACAAATTTAACGCTTCGCTGCAAATGTGCAGAGAAATTTGAATAGGTAAGAAAAATACGGTTTTGATTTTGAAAACGTGAATTGGCGGAATTTAACCTTTTTACTGTGACCAGCGAGCGACGAGGAAGAAAGTTTTTATTTTATGTAATAATTTGTAGAAGTTCACACTGTATATCGGAAAAATGTGCACAACTACGTGGTAATCGATACCTGAGGTGTCCTGATTTGTACCCACCCATACAATCAGCACATAGTGGTGCACATCATTCCAAGGTACCCTGTACAATTAGAAACGAATATTTTGGAATAATTGTAGTTGAATACAACAGTGCATATATTTTAAGAAAACCTTGGACTTCATACTGTTGGTGAAATATCAATAATTTTTAATTTATTAATTAATTAAAATTTAATTTCATTTTAACACATATTCGTTCTAATGACGAAAATTCGTTATTTCTCAATCAATCACCAAAAGCCAAATGACGAAAATTCGTCATTTGTATATTAAATAATTGAATTGCCAAAAATTGCCGGCATTTGGTGAATTGCCGGACGAATACGTGTTAAGGGTCGCTCGAAAACAAATTTTTTTTTTTTTTTTTTTTTTTAATTATGTTTTTTTTTCAAGCTCTAAAGTTATACAAATACCCAAGGTTTTCATTCGGTGAGATGTGTCATTCGTATGTCCTGATTTTTCGTCATTTTAGAGCAATCATAACCATTTTGACCGATAATACCACGTCTCCAATGCGAAGGCAAACTAACCAGCCAATATAAATGGACAACCCAATTTACCGTCTCAAATGGCGCACCTTTTGACAGACCTAAGGTCACGATATAGAGAATACAAGGAATGGCTATTAGATTTTGACATCTTGTGACGAAGTAGTAAACTTAGTAAATTTAGCAAATCGGGAAAAATACTTCTAATAATTAAATAAAGATAGCACGGTAAATTACTGCCAGTATGATTATAGGAATGTTAATTTCGCATTTTTTAAGATTTTGATTGCCTCCCTGCAAATAATGGTATTGAAGTAAAAATTGATTCTATTCACGCACAAAATGTATTTATTATTATACAGGGGGCGACCGCATAGTGAGTACCAAAGATCATAAAATACTAGATGTAACACTCTCTATACAAGCCCGAAGCTCTAACCTATATGCAAGTTCTAAAACTGCCTGGGAAAAATTTTCCCATTAGAGAAAGCAACAAAGAACTACTGCTTCCTATGCCTTATCTAAATGCCAATAAGAACGAAATAAATAAGAATAGGCAGCCAAAAATTCTCATCTACAGCACTTACTTCGATGACACGTCCCTCGGTTTGGACTGTAAACCCATACCAGCTGCCATGCAATCTTCACCTTATCTGTCTGTCGCCGATCCCAGCCCTGCCGTTGTCGACATTGTCCAATCGTTGCCCCGCCCTCAACCGTCTCGGTTCAGACTTCCGACTCGCCTCTTGACACTCCTGTTTCTGAATTTGGCACTCTTTGGACCGAAAAGGAATGGAGGCATAGACTGGACAAACTTCACCGAGTCAACGTTGATGCTTCCGAGTCATCCTCAGTGCTCCTTGTTGATGGGGCCCCCTACCTTGCTGATGAGACTTGGATCCGCGCTTTCTTTACCAGACACTTTTCAATTTCACTGATCGACTGTGTGATGCTTCGCCCCTCCTGCCCTGGTAAGCCGCCTTATTCAAAGTGTCATTACACCGGAAATACACGTGGCCTGCCCCGTCAATTACGGTAGCATAAGGATTTCTTCAAAGGTCTCCAAATCATTTAGCTTTAAGTCTAACTCTACTCCTACTACTAAAATAAAGTCTAACCCTAGCCCTAATGCTAAATCTAAGCTTAACGCTCGCCCTACTGCTAAATCAAAGTCTAAAACTAGTCTTAACGATAGAATTAAACCTACTACTTCTCCCATTAATAAAGTTATATCTCCTCGCAGTACTAATAAGATAGTTAATCCCCCCCACAATCCGCATCGCTGCAATTCTTCCTATTCCGCCACTGCTTCAGCTAATTCCAACTGGCAACTCAAAACAGGCCTTTTCCCGAACTTCAACTTCTCCACCCCTCTTAAATACCCTAATTTTGTTGAATCTCATACCCCCCTCCCGTCCTTCTTCGGGTCAACCTCCTTCCCATCTAAACCCACCCGACCCCTCTTCTCCTACCAAACCTTCATTTATTAATCCCCTTCTCCCTCCTGTTGTTAAGATCACTATGCGATCTGCTGGGTCCTCCGAAGGACGCTATCTGCTTTCGCGACCACAGGATCTATGATAATGTCCGCCTTCTCCTAGCCTACCTCCACGACAAACCAGACTCTGTATGTATTAACGGTAAAACCAAAACCAATGTATTGGCTTCAATTCACCAGGAAGGCCCTCCCACTGACCTGGCTACCCTTCGCAAGCTCTTAAGTTTCACATCGAATGACCTAGCCACTTTCGCTTCCTACGTTAGAAGCATTAACAAGAGGGACAGCTGGAATAGCCAAAGTAGTTCATGATGCGGCTGATACCCGAAAACAACTTAAAGAATCCAATAGGCATAATGAAACAATGGAAGTGATTGCTCTAGGAAAAATTGGTAGCGGATTGTACCTTAAGCCTTATAGAAAGGGCTTAGGACTTTATTTAAATCCACCATCAAAAAACTATTAAAAATGCTACCCAAAAGACCACTTAATGAACTCGATCTACAAAGGTCTGCTAAGAATTTACCAAACTTCAGAGGATCTTTTATGCGCGACAGTCTTCCTAAAAATCCAAGAAAGAATGAATGTGGTATTATAAATTTAGACTCTATTTCTGGACTAGGAACTCATTGGGTAGCATATTATATAAATGGATCCAAAAGCGAATATTTTGACAGATTTGTAAATCTGCAACCACCTAAGGAAGTTATTAAATATTTAAATAATAATTTAGTATACAATTATGATACATATTAAAATTATAACACAATTAACTGGCCATTTATTCTTAGAATTTTTGTTTAATCGCTGTAAGTCATAAATAAAGCTATATTTTAATCAAAAACCTCATTTTATTCCAAGCAACCATGTCATTAAGATTAACTTTAAGTGGTAATTCATCTGTACTAACAGCTGAATATTTTCCTTCTTTAGAGCTAAAAACTAATTATGTTCGTGGTTTAATCGATTTTCAAACATACAATTCAATACCTAATGTTGATAACAGGAATAATTTGTTTGATATTAGAGACACGATCGTTAAAAGACAATTAAAGAAAATACACAGTAATGCGGTTGTAATCATAAAAGCAAATAACAATACATTAAAAAGTGAGGTTAGAAGCACAGAAAGGGTGTTTTTTAATAAAAAAGATTCAATTGGTTCTTTGCATGGATTCAGTAAACGTGTCTTGGATGGAATCGACCACATCGGTGTGACAAGTTTGTAGGGCTCAAGTGTGTGGAAGGGGCGAATGTATACACAGAGTATTTAGAGGAATTTGCTGATTAGTGTAATTTTGGCGCAGACAAAGTTACATCATGAGGAATTAGAGGAAGTGTGAAGATTAGCACCGAAATGATTAGCCACAGCGTGAAGTACGCCGCGGTTAGCGGGGGTTAAGTCATCGTCGCAGGCATCGGCACGAAAAACAGAAAAATCTGCGGGAAATAATTCATTACTATAAATGTTGGGTGTTAAATTAGTTTCGGTAAGGGCAAAAATGTGGTAAGGAAAAGCAAGAGAGTTTTGAAAAACTGAGGAGGTTTTGGTACGCAAGTCTCTGATATTTTGTTAGTACAAGGATAGACAGCTAGGGGAGTGGACGGCTGGGGGTATGGGAGTAATAGGAAAAAGAGAGCCAGTCGGGTTAGGAACTAAAATAAGATTTGTGATTGTGCCGGACTCTTTGGAGGTGGGCGATACGCCGAGAGGTGACGTAGGAAGCGAAAGTGGCTAGGTCAGAGGACACTTTATTGGGTGAAATGCCAAATTCGACGTGATACTTGAGAAAGAGCTCGTGAAGGGTAGCCGGGTCAGTGGGAAGGCCTTCCTGGTGAATTGAAACCAACACATTGGTTTTGGTTTTACCGTTGATACATACAGAGTCTGGTTTGTCGTCCTGTCAATCTTTTAGCGACCTCAACTACGCCCCTGATCCTAATTAGTTTACCTTTTTGAACTTCCCTTGTCACCATTGAAATCGATCTTTCACTAGTCGCCGCTAAAATCAGTGCTCTTGAAGATGATTTGGTAAAGATTAGGTAACCGCCGATGTTTGAAATGAGCTGCCTATTTAATTCAACACTTACCACTCTCTTCCAATTTTCTCTTTCTGAGAGTATCTTCTTCAATCATTGGAAAAATTTATATATTACCCCAATCCATAGAAAAAGGATCGTAAGAGCGACTTATCAAATAATCGTTCCATATTTAATTTCCCTGTATACCTAAACTCTTCGATAGTCATATCTTAGATTTTATGTCGTGCCATTCCAAGTCTATTTTATCCTCAAAAGCAGATCTATAACTAGCAACTTGATAATTTTCGTGTCATGCACCCTGATATGAAACAAAAAATTTATGTTATTGCCACCGATTTTAGAAAAAGTTCTATAAAATCTCTTATCAAATTGTCTGTATAAAATTAACCCATAATCACTCCGAAATCGTTGTTTATACTGACGATATGAAAATCATTACTACAACAAATCAACACATTCGACTTTAAACTTTTTCAAAATGACTTGAACAATTTCTCTACTTGGTGCGTGAAAAACTTGTAGATCTCAACGAATTCTAAATAGCAATTGCACTTACTGCCGCAGAAAATAATGTCTAATTGTCAATATCCTATAGCTTTAAATTAAAGAGGCGATAATTATAGTTTCAGTCAGTATGACAATACAAATTGTGTATTCCCATATTGGAATATAAAACATGAGCAGTAGAAAAATGTAAATGAGGAGTAACATATCTTAGAACATCAATTGGATCATATAATAAATAAATAGTAGCACGTAGGCAGTTACAAAATCAAAATAGATCCGCTAAAAATATTGGTAAAATAAAAGATGAGAAAAGTTACAAAGAAATAAGTGTGAGTGACGGGGTATTCACTTGAATTGATGGGAAAACATTTTATAAAGATTAACCAGAATAATTGTGATATTAAGTGAAAACAGATCGTTTTAAAATTACTTTTTCATTTTAGAGTTTCTTAAGGAAGTACTTATATATATAATATATATAATTTCATAATCTAAATCTGGCCTTAAATATGATAAATAAATAAACTATAGATCTTGAAAATGGAGTATATACAGTCGTTTAAATTGAAATAAGTAGGTATTGGGGCACCTGAGCCTGGGAACCAAAACCGGTTATGCAAATGAGGGGTCGGGACTAAGGCGTGGCTGGGGCGTGGCAGGGCGGGGTCATTAGCTAATTAATGGGTCATTAATTAAATTCAGTGGTGGGGCTAAGGCGTGGCAGAGCGGGGTCATTAGCTAATTAATTAAATTAATTGACAACTATTATGCAAAATGATTGGGTGATTAGTGACACTTAACACCTGTTTAATTGACAAGTACTTAACACCTGTTTAATTGATATATGATTTATGGGCGGCGCATGGCGCGAAGCTGCTGGCGCATCTGTTCATGGAAAAGGTGGCTGCGGCTTTGGCTGGGGGCTGCGGCTGGGGGCTGGGGCCAGAGCTGAGGCTGTGATCGGAAGCTTTGCGGACAAGACTGTTGCAGTTGCATCTTAGAGAAGCAGTAGCTCAAGGACAACAAGTTATGGGTAAACGTTGATGCAAGCTGGGACCTAAGGTTGGCAATTGCATCTTAGCTTCGTTCTAGTTCTTAGAACAAGGTCGAGCGGCTGCTGCTTAGCAACGGGTTTTTGCAAAATTAACTCATCTGTCTGCTAGGGTCACCGCTATTAGTTTCAGATGCGGTGAGCTGCATCTTGGAAAATGTAAACAAAGATTCGAAGCAATAAACGAGTTCAATAGAACCTGTTTTATCTAACGTCACGTTTAAGGTTATTGCTAACATATGGTGAATGCCCGCAGATGCAGTAATTTGCATCTTGGAGAATGTGAAGTAGTTTGATAAAAGCTTTAACTTGTCTTTGGTATAACTAATGAGTTTAATTACTCAGAAATATGTTGTCGTTTATGGAGGTAAATAATAAAAACAAAATTGCGGATTAATTGCTTGAGATTTTATTTATTTTCTTATTTAAAACTGGATTTAAGATTGCACCTAATTTTGAAATTCTATTCTTAAATCTAAAAGTATTCAATGCGTATAATTCCCACGGGCCTTTTCTGCTTTCCCGGTATGCAAAACTCCACGCTATTATATATTTAACTTGTGGTTTGTCGTTAAAATTCACATGTTTCTTCATAGCTTTTTATAAAAATAATAAATCTCACAACACAGTCCAAATACTATTAAAGCACCCGTTAAAATTTTATAGATGCTGTAAGCGTACTGTGATAAGTTTGATGAAGCTGGTCTATTGAAAGGTCCGCATACATCTTTACCGTTCACATAAAAGCAATTCGGTGAAAGACGGACATGTTCTGCTTCAACATCACTAGGGCAATTCATTGCACATAATTCCAAGGAACAATAGTAACATTTAACTACATCTCTTAAATTTGTGTAGAAAAATCCACTTCTTGCAAGTTTGTGAGATTTTCCTTTATCTAAATGAAGATTACGAAATGTTTTTAATCGATCGTATTCTCTCTTTAAAAGTAACATGGTATCTGTTTTACATCAATCACAAAACATCTTTTATATTAATCCACGTATTATGTTTTGCCGAAAAACCAAGCCATTTAACAAAAACTTTGTTTCCGCGTTTTTTCAAAATTTTTTCTACTAAATAAATGTTAGGGTTTTTTACTGGAGCTAGTTCTAGTTCATAAAATTTACCTTGAATTATATTTCCCTGGTAATCTTCAAGAATATAAGTTGTTGGGTAAGCTGACTTAACTTCTTTAATTTTAAATATTTCAGCGGACCAATTAGGTGTATATCCTTTTTCAAATACATGTTTATGTCTACTTATTCGAACAAAATCACCCGCTTTGAATTTCGGCTTAGATTTTATTTTGGGGTATTTATACACAGCTAATAATAAACGTTTTTCGTCTTCCACTCCAACGTCTACAGGCCGCATTTTAATAGTTCGGTGTTTTGTATTATTATATTTTTCTGTCAGTTTGCCCAACATACTAATCCAATGATAATTACCATTCATGCTAAACTCTTTCCACATCATATTTTTTAATGTTTTATTAAATCTTTCTACAATTGAAGCTTTTAAGGGACTGCAGCTAGAATAATGGTTTATATCGTATTTTGTCATTAGCTTTTGAAATGATTTATTAAAGAACTCTTTCCCATCATCAGTTTGTAAATTCTTTGGAATGCGCCCGTGATGAAAAATAGACTGCATTGCGTTAACAACTTCTGCTGCACTTTTACTTTTAATTGGTATGGACCAAGCATATTTTGTAAGGGTATCAATCACAGTCAAAAGAAAAGGAAAATTCTGATTTTCTGAAGAGTAAGCACTCATATCAACTAAACCTGCTTGCCATAAATCATCTATGCCTCTAATTATAACACGTTGGCGTTTAAAATTTTTTCGTGCTGGTTTATGGAGCTCTTCAACAATTTGTCTTCTGCTCATTTTTTATAAAAATTATATATATATACTTGAAAGATGTGGTATTTATACATAATCGGAATTTATATTTCATCTAATAATGATTGCATTCAGGCATCCATTTACAATGATTATTGCAGAGCCTTCGGGCTGTGGCAAAACGACGTTTATAAAAACCCTTCTTAATAATAATGCGTTGTTCATAGAGCCACAAATTAAAAAAATTATATGGTGTAATGCAGAACACAATGCACTACCATCGGACATTGATTTAACAAACATTGAATATTTAAACTCTATCCCTGAGGAGTTTATAAATCATGGAAACGAACCAACCTTAATTGTTTTAGATGATATGATGTTAAATGCATTCAGCAAACAAGTTTGTGAACTGTTTACTAAAGGGTCTCATCATCGTAACTTTTCAGTCATTCTTGTGACACAAAACGTTTTTCATCAAGGAAAATTCTGTCGTGACATATCACTCAATTGTAAATATCTAGTTGTATTTAAAAACCCTAGAGATAAAAGTCAATTTACTCACTTAGCTAAACAAATTTATCCCGAAAATAGTTTGGAGCTTTTGAGAATATATAAAGAGATTACTCAAATACCTTACGGGTATTTACTAATTGATTTAACTCAAGACATTAACGACGTGTTAAAGTTTCGAACGGATATATTTAATAAGGAATTTGAAACCTGTTTTTGCCCACAAAACTCTTTGAATAGTAAAAATGGCGTCACGAATGAAACGATTAAAGGACAACAAGTATATGCTATACGTGCTTAAAAAAGCCAAATCAAATCTAAGAAAGGCTATCATTCAAAATGCTGACCCCGATGTTATACGAACTCTTTGTGAAATTACACTCAATACCTTAAAAGGCAACCATATGCCACACGGAAAAATCTATAACTCGCTGTGCAAAAAGGTGTGTTGCAAAACAGCGTAAAATACTAATACAACGAGGAGGTTTTCTACCTGTTTTATTAGGAAGCGTATTGTCAGGAGTTATCGGTTCATTAATTGAAAAATATGCATAGAAATAACGGGCTTAATAAATGCTGCTTCTATCGCCGGAAGTGTATAAAACTCTAAAGAGTGATATTGAACAATCTGTAAACTTGTCATTGTTTGACAAATCAATGGATAACATATTAAAAAGTAAAAATCTGTCTGATGATGAAAAATGGTACAATTATAGAAATGAATTAATAAAATTTTTAAATATAAAACGTAAAAGGGCGCAAGTTTCCGATAAAAACAAAAATATAAATCCCATTCAAGAAAATGTACCAGTTAAACACAAAAGTTTGAGAGATAGTTTCACTCAGACAAAATTCATTTTTAAAGATGACAAAGCAATTCAGTCTTCACCAGTAAAAGAAGATATACTGTCTCGATTACCAGAAGACATTTTTGAAATAGGGGAAATTAGTCCTCATAGAGGTAAGCAACAATTACCGGATGAAGTTTTTGGAACAGGAGAAATAACTCCACCAAGACAATCTTTATCTCCTAGAGGTAAGCGACGTTTATCTGCTAGCGGAATAGGAAAAAGTCTTAAGCCACCCCCCAAAAGGAAGTTTACAGTCGAGCCCAATATTAAAAACAAAGACTATAGAGTAGTAACTGCTGACGACGGTATAACACAGTATACTATACCTGTAGACATGAGTGTTGATGAAGCTGCTAGTTTCATACAACAAATGGAAGAAGAGGAGGAAGACAAAACAAAAACGAAGAAGACTTCTAAACAGTCTATATTATTATTAAGTAACAATTCTTTACACTACTACCCCGAAAACTCGCTGTCCAAGTTCACAAATAAACTAACGCGTCCATGCAAACTAAATCAAAAGTGGAGTGTCGATTCCTGAATATGAAAGAAAAGAAGGCAGCAGTAAACGAGTAAAACGAGATACAGAAGAATTAAAAACAATACGCCAAGATGTACAGAAAGAACACAGACTACTTACAGTGAAGATAAATGAAAATGTTAGACTGGAATGGACAAAGGAAATACTTTCTCATTCGAGCTATAAAGAAGGACAAGTAAACTTTTCCGCATTTCTGTTAACATGGTTTAACGCCGTCACGCCTTCTTGGTATACAATGTATTTGGATGATGTCAAACAGCGAATTTGGAATCGTTTAGATGCTGATTTTTTCGATGAAGTAATTCCAGAAATTAATTACGAAAAAGAAGAAGGTGATTTTATTCTACATATATACCAAGGTAAAAGACAATCGGATAATGTTGTTTTAAAATTGAAATCATATGACTCCGTTGAGGCTTTTATTGATGATGCCCGATATAATCGGGCAAATCCCCCGAATAAAGAGAAAACATGACTAGTTAAAAACTGCTTTGGACGATTATACCCATCCAGCTAAAAGCATAAGAAAAAAGGGTAAAATTCCTGTTAAAGATGACATATTTGAATTACGAATCGATGAGCTAGAATTAACAATTAAGATAAAAAAACCGCTACCACCACATCTTAATGTTAAGAATCTCGTAACACTTTTTATCAATAATGTACATTTTGATGACGAAACAATACCAGAAGATGAAAAGCAAAAGAAAATTGTGCGTATTAAAAACATAATTCTCACAATATTGGATAAATTGCATGGCGATTCTATCAATGTTAAAACACCACAACCTAGAAAGATCACTGAAAACAGTAATATTTTAAATGTTCCCTACGAAAAACAGGCTTCAGGATTATATAAAACAACACCAGTACCTTTAGATACCAATATAGATAATTTGAAAAACTTTAGAACTGATATATTTCTTAATACACCAACAGACAAACGAAAACCAAATGTATTTTTGACAGAACTAAAGGAGTCTTTTGATACCGCTAGACTGCAAACAGAGCACATATCTATAATTAAGAAATTGGATCAATTGAATGATACAGTTGATAAATTGAGTAAAAGATTACCTCGTGATGTTAAACCTAGTGGTCACTATTACGAGCGTGATATTATATACATTTACACTGATATAACCAAACCAAGAATTATAGGAGATAAATCCGTAAGATATTTGCGTGTAGTACCTATAAGTGAAAATGAAAGAACACTACGTTTTAACCATGTAGAATATTGTCCTGTGGAGAAAACCGCAATTGAAAATATTTCAATAAAAATAACTGTTGGGCAAGGTGATTTAATTGATTTCAAAGCAAGTTATATCCCTACATACATAATGCTTCATTTTAAAAGACAATAAAACCTATAAATAGCATGTGCAGAAATAAACAAAGTCAGTTACATACAGTTAAAACACAATAGACAAATATGAATTCTTATTACGCGCGTTATTACTTAATACAAAGCGGTGGTAATTTAAATGACATAGGTGAACTTTACCGGTCACCTTTAATCTATCAGCGTGGACGAGGAATTGGGAGTTTTTTCAGCGGATTACTAAGGTATTTGCAACCCATAGTTAGTTCCGGGGCGAAGGTTTTAAAACAACAGGCTATTAAAACTGGAAAAGCGATATTAGAAGACGCGGGTAGTAAATCTATGAAAAATATCTTAAAGGAGCAAGGTAAAGCTGCTGCTCAAGAACTTGCGCAAAAAGGTATAAATAAGCTGTTTGATCATATGGATGGTGCAGGAAGAAACAATCGCATGGCTATAAGAAGACCTAATCCATTTACCGCTCCTTGTTTTACTTTAGCCCCTAAACAGATCAAGCGTTCAAAACAAACCACGAAAAAGACATCAAAGAAGAAGAAAAAGTCTATAAAAGGCAAACGTAGTTTCCGTAAAAGGGTATTGGATATTTTTGACAAATAAACAAAATGCCCACGTATAGCGAGTGCATGAAATCCGAATTGGATCTTTTCTCGAGACCAGTTATTCAAAGTAATATTTTAAGAACCGAAGAGGTAGCTTACAAACCCATAGCTTCATTAGATAACTCATCAGTGCTAGAATTTGTTTCATTAGGACATGGAGACACATATCGAGATTTGTCAAGTATATATCTACGCTTGAAGGTGCAACTAATTAAAATTAAAAATGGAAAAGAAGAATTTTATACTGGACAAAATATTGTTGTAGGAGGTGCGACGGTAAGTGATGAAGGCCCAGGTGTTGTAAATAATGTGCTCCAGTCACTTTTTCGTCAATGCACTATTTACTTAAACGGTAAGCCAATTGCCCAAACTGACAATAACTACAACTATAGAGCATATATTGAAAATTTATTAAATTATGGAAAAGATGCGGCATCAACGCATTTAGAGTCTGGCGGCTGGTATCTTGATCAGGATAACATGGAAGTTGTTCAAAGTGCAGAAGAAAATACGGGTTACCTGGCAAGAGAAAAGCTTTTCTGTAAAAGCGGTGTAGTAGAATTAATGGAGAAAATTCATGGCGATATGTTTAATCAAGATAAACTGCTAATGAATGGCGTAGATTTACGTGTTGTGTTATCGCTTGAAAAGCCTGAATTTTATCTCCTCTCAAAGAATGATGACAATTCACCAAGACTTAAAATTGTAGAAGCAACTATGTATATAAATCATGTCACCGTTAACCCAAGCATAATGTTGGCTCACGAATCTGTACTGTCACTTGCATTGTGTATGCTGAATATGACGGGAGTGTAGAAATCGATAAGGATCGAAATGTATATACTAACTTTTAAAACCTATATAAGCCAGTTACAATTTATGCTAGGTGTTAATTAGAGGCTTGTAATATCACAGTAACAATGAGCTGCTTGATAAATGTCGAATACCTTTGAGGAGGTGAATTGACCTTCTTTAAAAAAGTCTCTTTAGCTGGAATTACAACACAAAATAAATTGTTTACAAAAGAAATTGTCTTCAGGTATCCTGCATCTAGTGCGGAATGCATTGAAAAATCAAGTAGATTCGGTAATCTTGAACTTAAACGCTTAGATGAAGACCTTATAAAAACCCTGGCCAAATTTAATACAGTCATTGTTCGCGACGCATCAACCAAGGAATTTATAAGTAACTATGTTACATCTCATACCAAAGTTATTGATGTAGAGACCACAACTTGTGAGCAAGAATGAACACTATCGAGCTTGTAAATTTGCTAAAAAGTAATCATATTACAAACAAATTCTTTAAGGGTGTATTTCCATGCAATCAATTACCGCGAAAAATTAAGAAACCCGCATGTATAATAGCTAATACGGATCCTGCCCACAAAAATGGAACTCATTGGGTTGCATTCTATTTCCCAAGAAAAGGACCAGCCGAGTATTTTGATTCATATGGAAAATACCCCAATAATTCATTTTTTCAAAAATTCCTACTGACTAATTCAAACATGTTTGTGTGTAATAAGCAACGATTGCAAGGTACACTTTCACAAGTATGTGGACATTATTGCTGCGTGTAAATTTTAACGGGTGCTTTAATAGTATTTGGACTGTGTTGTGAGATTTATTATTTTTATAAAAAGCTATGAAGAAACATGTGAATTTTAACGACAAACCACAAGTTAAATATATGATAACGTGGAGTTTTGCATACCGGGAAAGCAGAAAAGGCCCGTGGGAATTATACGCATTGAATACTTTTAGATTTAAGAATAGAATTTCACAATTAGGTGTAATCTTAAATCCAGTTTTAAATAAGAAAATAAATAAAATCTCAAGCAATTAATCCGCAATTTTGTTTTTATTATTTACCTCCATAAACGACAACATATTTCTGAGTAATTAAACTCATTAGTTATACCAAAGACAAGTTAAAGCTTTTATCAAGCTACTTCACATTCTCTAAGATGCAAATTACTGCATCTGCGGGCATTCACCATATGTTAGCAATAACCTTAAACGTGACGTTAGATAAAACAGGTGCTATTGAACTCGTTTATTGCTTCGAATCTTTGTTTACATTTTCCAAGATGCAGCTCACCGCATCTGAAACTAATAGCGGTGACCCTAGCAGACAGACGAGTTAATTTTGCAAAAACCCGTTGCTAAGCAGCAGCCGCTCGACCTTGTTCTAAGAACTAGAACGAAGCTAAGATGCAATTGCCAACCTTACGTCCCAGCTTGCATCAACGTTTACCCATAACTTGTTGTCCTTGAGCTACTGCTTCTCTAAGATGCAACTGCAACAGTCTTGTCCGCAAAGCTTCCGATCACAGCCTCAGCTCTGGCCCCAGCCCCCAGCCGCAGCCCCCAGCCAAAGCCGCAGCCACCTTTTCCATGAACAGATGCGCCAGCAGCTTCGCGCCATGCGCCGCCCATAAATCATATATCAATTAAACAGGTGTTAAGTACTTGTCAATTAAACAGGTGTTAAGTGTCACTAATCACCCAATCATTTTGCATAATAGTTGTCAATTAATTTAATTAATTGCGGCTAATGACCCCGCCCTGCCACGCCCTTGCCCCGCCCCAGCCACGCCTTAGTCCCGCCCCCTCATTTGCATAACCGGTTTTGGTTCCCAGGCTCAGGTGCCCCAATACCTACTGAAATAAAGTACAGTTGTATGCAAAAGATTAAAACTACTGTTTTTGGAGTATTTTCACTGTAAGAACCTTGATTTTTAATATCTTTTTTGGAAAAAATGCCTCTGTTGTATTTTTGACTGTTGTGAATATGAAGGCACATACGTTCTTTTTCATAAATATTTGCAATATTGAAAACGAAGTTCTTCAAGCGAAAATGTTCCAAAAAAATACGGGCTTAGACTTTTCACACAACTATATTTACGAATTAAAAGTTTATACTCTAAATTATGTTTTTAGACTAGGTAGCCTACTCTTTTCTATATTTATTTGCCTATAGAGGCGACTTTTGCCACTGCTTCTGCCACAGTTTTTTGATCAGCCATAAACTTAATTCGGGTTGTAGATCTCGCAGTCTTAACATCAAAGTCGTACACAAAAGGTATGCTATTTGGTAAATTGAATTTGACTATTTTGTCCTTAGTCAATCCTGAGATAACGTAGAGTTAAATTTATGTATCTTAATTTTCAGAATTATCACCTTCTATGTGCTTTACAATCCCTCGTAGACTAGTACCGTGTGCGACAATAAGGATTCTTCGACCTTTTTTTATTTCTGGCACAATAGTGCCTTCCCAAAAAGGAATTACGCGGTCCATTGTAGTTGCTAGGGATTCTGTATCAGGGAACTTATCGTCTGGAATTTCTTTAAATTTTGGATTACTTCGTATTGATTCATAATATGTATTAAGTGGTGTTATTGGAGCTGGTGGTATATCGAAGCTTCTTCTCCAAACTTGTACCTTAAAAAAAATCGTTTTCAAATTCAGAAAATGCAGATCGGTTTAGATCTTTAAACCAAATTTAAAAACAAAAAATAAAAAAAAATATAAAAAAAAATCTAAAGAAATGTTGAACTTTGTTGTTTTTTAAAGCAAATGTCCATGCAAGCACTCTTGGAAATTTCCCTACGTTTGTCGAAGCATCTGATGGTTTCTGCGTAAATACTTTATCTGAATAAATTAAAATATTTTGGAATTCTCAATATGAAAGTTTGTGATGTATTCATATATTTATGATTCGTTCATAAGTCAAATCGATTAACTCCACTTTTAAACATTTCTGAATCTTAATATTAAAACAAGGATAAAGCTTAAATCTGGAAATTATTTTAATACAATAAGAACCTCGTCTTCTGAATATTGCAAATTTTTATCAAAAAGAATTTAATGAAAAATTTTTATTTTAAAACGCGCTTTTAAATCAAAGATGTGTAATTTCCCGGAATTCTCCCCCTTTTACCTGCCGTATTAATTGATTTGGCCTGTAAATAGCTCATATAGTTAAACTTGCCCTATTTTCTGTTTTAAGATTCCTTCCATGATTGCGCGCTTAACTTAAACTTAAAAGGAGATAGTGTTTATATTTTTACCTCCTAAGATATGTATTTCGATGAGGAATGATGTACGTAACCGGCATGTGAAATTAAAGGAATCGAATTCAAATCTATGAGAAGTGAAATGGATTTACCTGCTCTTCGCCGTAGATGTCTGCCATTTGCCTTTTGTTAAATCCTGTGAGGGTTCCATAGTGCCTTTCATTTAAGCGCCACGACGAAATAAGTGGTACATTTGGCTGGTCTAGGGCGTTAAGAATGATGCTGGCTGTACGCTGTGATCGCTTCAATGAGGAGGTGAACACCACATCGAACACAGCATTTTCTTTAATCAATGCTGCTGAAGATATTTCCGAAGCCTGCCATTCGCCTATACAATGAAAAATGTTACTTAGAAACACGGCTTCAATCAGAATTTTACCTCGATCACTTAAGTTTACATCTTCCCAGCCACAGAATAAGTTTAATTTGTTCCATTCACTCTCACCGTGCCGAACAAACGTAACAGGTATGGTCTGCATACTAAAAGCTTCGTTAAATTCGAATGGTTAAAATAAAAGCAACACTATAAAGCAGATCACGGATCCTAATTTAATATGACCGAGTCAAGAAAACCGAATAGCTGGATTTGCTCTTGTTTATATATCTCACCACAGTACAAAAATAAAAATTGGGTGACACAGATTTATCAACAAAAGATAAACAAATATATACAGAACCACCAAATAGATACAGGTTCCTGGATCTTTTATATCACATAAATCACGGGCATGTCCACTGGATTTACATTGCTTTTAAATGGCAAATATTTGTTACATTTTGACAGCCGGATACTACCGTGGAGCGCAATTATACTTCCGAAAACTGGGAACATGTAATACTAATCAAATAAAGATTTCTTTGGCGCAACATAATCCTAATCGCTTTATTTAAATGTTTTCCTTAATGGATATGTCATATAGTACTAATATTAGATAGAAGATTTGGTTTTATCATTCTATACGAGTATAGTACCAGGGCGCTTGTCTGCTGGTTCTTTGAATAATTTATGCCATATTGCTGCAATCTTATCTAAAGTTGCAATATTTGTTCCCTTAATTGTAGTTCTTTGCATTCTGATGTTAAGAAAATGATAACTAATGCCTAATCTTTTCCGTAATACACAGAAGAAATATCGAGGGGCTTTTTATTGATTTCATTATGAATCAGAAAAAGCACATAATCTTATACCGGATATTCAATCAGACGGGCATAAAAAAACTAGTACGATCACAATTATTCATACATTGGTAAATCTAAAGGGACATTATAATACTCTGACGCAGTTAGTATACTCGGTGACGAGCGTGATTGCGTTCCTTGGAATAATTTTTTGAAAAATGATAAAGAATTTTAATTTTCATATAGTACATAAATCGCTATTGCAAAAACTACGTCTTTAATATTTTACATATCAAAATTTCGTACGCCTTATTTCTTTCAGGTTTACAATTTTGGGAGTATTGAGAATTTCTTATTACAAATTTATCAATATTATATGTACATATATTATTATTATTGCAGGTGAAACAGGTAGTCTCGAGCGTTCAGACATGGTCTATTGCACCAATGAACTTAAGAATATCAGATAGAGATTGAGAAATGAAACCTTCCATCCTCATAACATCAGCACCGAACGCCATTATGCGCTCGGAGGTGGTGCTCTGTGTTATCCTCGTCCTCCCGAAAGACACGTTGGGTCACTGATGATGCCTAAGTGCTTGCCACATATGTTCTTTTATTTATTTATTTATTTATTTGGTTCGCTTAATACAAGCTACGGACAAATTAACTTAACACTAGACTTAATAGTAACTTAGAGACACTAAAACTAACCTAATTAAGACTAGATTGAGGAGGCGGGATGGACAGGTAAAGGGCTCGCTTAAGGGAGGATTTGTCTAGGTGGAAATCAAAGGGAGCAGAGTTGTTAACCTTCCGTAGCATCCTAGTGAAAGGTTCAAAGTGGCCGTAGTTAGTACGGTGACACTCAAGGCGGAAGGTAGGGAAGGATCTTACGTTGCGAGGATTAGTGTTAAGGGAGATGCGGCAAAGGAGATCGGGGCAATCAATGGAACCAGCCAGTACTTGGTGGACGAATACAATGTCAGCGACATCCCGACGAAGAGCAAGAGGTTGAAGGTTAATTAGTTTGAGGCGGTCCTCGTAAGGAGGAAGATTTAGGTGATCGGTCCATGGAAGGTTACGGAGGGCAAAACGGAGGAACCTACGTTGGACTGACTCAATCCTGTTAATAACTGAGGATTGGGAGGGTGACCAGACCTGACAGGCATACTCAAGGAGAGGCCTGACAAAGAATATGAAAAGTGATTTGGTGACATAGGGATTAGAGAACTCTTTAGACCAACGTTTAACAAAGCCGAGGGCAGAGTTTGCTTTGCTGATGGAGTGATCTATATGGGAACGGAAGTTCAATTCACTATCACATATGACACCAAGATCGCAGAGGGAGGTTACAGAAGGAACGGGTTCACCAGATAGAGTGTAGGATCTGGGAGGTGTGGAGGTGCGTTTACGGGAAAATGTAATCGCTTGACATTTTGCAATGTTGAGATCGAGGAGGTTTTTAGAATACCATGTTTGGAAATTGTAAAGGTCGTTTTGGAGGAATAAATAATCAGAAGCATTAGAAATTTGTTCGAAGATTTTCATATCGTCGGCATAAATTAGGATGTTGGAGTGCTGAATAACGCTTTCGACATCGTTAACGGACAATATGAAAATGAGTGGGCCGAGGTGACTACCCTGGGGGACTCCTGAACGGGATATGAAGGGTTTAGAAATTGAGGAATCGAAACGGACGCTGTATTGACGATTTTCAAGGTAGGAACTGATCCATGAGACGAGTAGGGGAGGAAGGCCAAGGTAGCTTAATTTTTTAATGATAATTTTGTGGGAGATTTTATCGAAAGCTTTGCTAAAATCAGTAGCAACGACGTCAACTTCTGCGCCCTCTTCCATAGAGAGAAGGGTGCGAGACACAAAGGTTGATAAATTTGTCGTAGTAGATCTGCCTTTGAGGAATCCATGTTGACACGGAGAAATGACGGACTTGCAGTGGAATGATAAGGTGTCATAGACAATGCTTTCGAAAAGTTTCGGGATGCAAGATAATTTGGCGATAGGACGGTAATTAGAAATATCGCTTTTACATCCCTTTTTGTGAATAGGGGTAATATCTGTTCCGTAATCGTCCTACCAACATTTTGCAATCCTTTCTTTCTAAACTAAGCAAGAGTTTCGAAATGTTTCTGTCTGGACGACTAACGAACCATTTGGTGAATCTACTAGACCATCTCTACCTTTGGGTTGAGCCCACTTGTCGAATTATCCAATTCTTCAGCGTTGCAGAGTTTACTCCAATGGCAGGAATCTGTGCTCTCCCTCGCCAAAGCGTCTGAAGTCTCGTTTCCTGCAATTCCCCGGTGACCAGGGACCCATATAAGGATAACCTAGTTGTGCTTTGCAACGGAATTGAGTCTTTTCTTACATTGCTGGACAATCATTGAGTGGTGGGGTGGCCAGAACGGTCTTACTGTAGCTGCAAAAACTCTTGTTGCGCCATCTATGGGCAATTATCAAGTGAGCCACTTCAAGAATGGTGAAAATTACCGGTTGGAAGACCTTCGTCGTTTTTCCAAGTGATTTACTGAATTTGACCCTTTCATTAAAATACCATCCAGTGTCCGCACCAATTGAAGATTTCGACCCGTTTACATAGAAGGGAATAATTTCCAGAATTAAGCTTTAGGCTCATTTTAATATTAAGATTCTGAAATTTTTAAAAGTGGAGTTAATCGATTTGACTTATGAACGATTCATAAATATATGAATACATAACAAACTTTCATATTGAGAATTTCAAAATATTTTAATTTATTCAGATAAAGTATTTACGCAGAAACCATCAGATGCTTCGACAAACGTAGGGAAATTTCCAAGAGTGCTTGCATGGACATTTGCTTTAAAAAACAACAAAGTTCAACATTTCTTTAGATTTTTTTTTATTTTTTGTTTTTAAATTTGGTTTAAAGATCTAAACCGATCTGCATTTTCTGAATTTGAAAACGATTTTTTTTAAGGTACAAGTTTGGAGAAGAAGCTTCGATATACCACCAGCTCCAATAACACCACTTAATACATATTATGAATCAATACGAAGTAATCCAAAATTTAAAGAAATTCCAGACGATAAGTTCCCTGATACAGAATCCCTAGCAACTACAATGGACCGCGTAATTCCTTTTTGGGAAGGCACTATTGTGCCAGAAATAAAAAAAGGTCGAAGAATCCTTATTGTCGCACACGGTACTAGTCTACGAGGGATTGTAAAGCACATAGAAGGTGATAATTCTGAAAATTAAGATACATAAATTTAACTCTACGTTATCTCAGGATTGACTAAGGACAAAATAGTCAAATTCAATTTACCAAATAGCATACCTTTTGTGTACGACTTTGATGTTAAGACTGCGAGATCTACAACCCGAATTAAGTTTATGGCTGATCAAAAAACTGTGGCAGAAGCAGTGGCAAAAGTCGCCTCTATAGGCAAATAAATATAGAAAAGAGTAGGCTACCTAGTCTAAAAACATAATTTAGAGTATAAACTTTTAATTCGTAAATATAGTTGTGTGAAAAGTCTAAGCCCGTATTTTTTTGGAACATTTTCGATTGAAGAACTTCGTTTTCAATATTGCAAATATTTATGAAAAAGAACGTATGTGCCTTCATATTCACAACAGTCAAAAATACAACAGAGGCATTTTTTCCGAAAAAAGATATTAAAAATCAAGGTTCTTACAGTGAAAATACTCCAAAAACAGTAGTTTTAATCTTTTGCATACAACTGTACTTTATTTCAATTTAAACGACTGTATATACTCCATTTCCAAGATCTATAGTTTATTTATTTATCATATTTAAGGCCAGATTTAGATTATGAAATTATATATATTATATATATAAGTACTTCCTTAAGAAACTCTAAAATGAAAAGGTAATTTTAAAACGATCTGTTTTCATTTAATATCACAATTATTCTGGTTAATCTTTATAAAATGTTTTCCCATCTATTCAAGTGAAAACCCCGTCACTCACACTTATTTCTTTGTAACTTTTCTCATCTTTTATTTTACCAGTATTTTTAGCGGATCTATTTTGATTTTGTAACTGCCTACGTGCTACTATTTATTTATTATATGATCCAATTGATTTTCTAAGATATGTTACTCCTCATTTACATTTTTCTACTGCTCATGTTTTATATTCCAATGTGGAAATACACAATTTGTATTGTCATACTGACTGAAACTATAATTATCGCCTCTTTAATTTAAAGCTATAGGATATTGACAATTAGACATTATTTTCTGCGGCAGTAAGTGATTGCTATTTAGAATTCGTTGAGATCTAGAAGTTTTTCACGCACCAAGTAGAGAAATTGTTCAAGTCATTTTGAAAAAGTTTAAAGTCGAATGTGTTGATTTGTTGTAGTAATGATTTTCATATCGTCAGTATAAACAACGATTTCGGAGTGATTATGGGTTAATTTTATACAGACAATTTGATAAGAGATTTTATAGAACTTTTTCTAAAATCGGTGGCAATAACATAAATTTTTTGTTTCATATCAGGGTGCATGACACGCAAATTATCAAGTTGCTAGTTATAGACCTGCTTTTGATGATGATAAAATAGACTTGGAATGGCACGACATAAAATCTAAGATATGACTATCGAAGAGTTTAGGTATACAGGGAAATTAAATATGGAACGATTATTTGATAAGTCGCTCTTACGATCCTTTTTCTATGGATTGGGGTAATATATAAATTTTTCCAATGATTGAAGAAGATACTCTCAGAAAGAGAAAATTGGAAGAGAGTGGTAAGTGTTGAATTAAATAGGCAGCTCATTTTAAACATCGGCGGTTACCTAATCTTTACCAAATCATCTTCAAGAGCACTGATTTTAGCGGCGACTAGTGAAAGATCGATTTCAATGGTGACAAGGGAAGTTCAAAATGGTAAACTAATTAGGATCAGGGGCGTAGTTGAGGTCGCTAAAAGATTGACAGGACGACAAACCAGACTCTGTATGTATCAACGGTAAAACCAAAACCAATGTGTTGTTTTCAATTCACCAGGAAGGCCTTCCCACTGACCTGGCTACCCTTCGCGAGCTCTTTCTCAAGTATCACGTCGAATTTGGCATTTCACCCAATAAAGTGTCCTCTAACCTAGCCACTTTCGCTTCCTACGTCATCTCTCGGCGTATCGCCCACCTCCAAAGAGCCCGGCACAATCACAAATCTTATTTTAGTTCCTAAACCGACTGGCTCTCCTTTTCCTATTACTCCCATACCCCCAGCCGTCCACTCCCCTAGCTGTCTATCCTTGTACAGGGTTTTCCATTTCGGGCTTCCGAAAGTATACAACCCTGCGCTGACAACCGTTTGACATATCTGTCAACCAAAGCGTCATATCATTAGTTGAATGTTTGCCATTTTACAATATGGATCGTTTTAGCATCGCACAACGTGTTCATTTTGTTAAATTATACTACAAAAATGGTGATTCTCCGGCACGCGTATATCGAGCATTACGATCAGATTTTGGTCGTCATGGACGGCCTACAGAGCACACAATTGCTAATGTAGTGCGTAAATTCGAACAAACTGGGTCCGTAGCGGATATTGTGAGACCTGTGCACCATCGTAATGTGCGTTCGGCCGAAAATATTGCTGCTGTTGCTGCCAGTGTGGAGGATGACCCGAATGTTTCGATTCCACGGCGTGCTCAGCAATTGGGCTTATCAAAAACATCATTGTGGCGAATTTTGAATTTGGATTTGCACCCGCATCCATATAAAGTTCAGTTGGTGCAAAAATTAGAGCGTGGTGACCATGGAATGCGTCGGGCATACGTCGATTGGGTGAACGAACAACAACAGCAAAATGCTGAATTTTCGCATAAAATTTTCTTCAGCGATGAAGCATATTTTGAGAATTTCGCGTTTTAGTGATGCCAATTGGCCGTCGAGATCGTGCGATTTAAACCCGCTAGATTTTTTTTTGTGGGATTACGCTAAAGACCGTGTCTATGCCGACTCTCCGCAAACTCTTGAGCACTTGAAAGACAACATTCGTCAAGTTATGGCCGAAATACCGCCCCATATGTGCCGAAAAGTCATCGAAAATTACCTGTTTCGGATCAAGGTCTGCGAGGAAGCCCTAGGTGGTCATTTAAATGATGTTGTATTTCACATATAATGGCATAAACCAAACTTCATTTTGAAATAAAAGTTCAATCGAAATTCGAATTCTAAGTGTGTTTTATTTTGATTTATTTTCGGAATTTAAAAATGGAAAACCCTGTACTATCAAAATATCAGAGGCTTGCGTACCAAAACCTCCTCAGTTTTTCAAAACTCTCTTGCTTTTCCTTACCACATTTTTGCCCTTACCGAAACTAATTTAACACCCAACATTTATAGTAATGAATTATTTCCCGCAGATTTTTCTGTTTTTCGTGCCGATGCCTGCGACGATGACTTAACCCCCGCTAACCGCGGCGTACTTCACGCTGTGGCTAATCATTTCGGTGCTAATCTTCACACTTCCTCTAATTCCTCATGATGTAACTTTGTCTGCGCCAAAATTACACTAATCAGCAAATTCCTCTAAATACTCTGTGTATACATTCGCCCCTTCCACACACTTGAGTCCTACAAACTTGTCACACCGATGTGGTCGATTCCATCCAAGACACGTTTACTGAATCCATGCAAAGAATCAATTGAATCTTTTTTATTAAAAAACACCTTTTCTGTGCTTCTAACCTCACTTTTTAATGTATTATTATTTGCTTTTATGATTACAACCGCATTACTGTGTATTTTCTTTAATTGTCTTTTAACGATCGTGTCTCTAATATCAAACAAATTATTCCTGTTATCAACATTAGGTATTGAATTGTATGTTTGAAAATCGATTAAACCACGAACATAATTAGTTTTTAGCTCTAAAGAAGGAAAATATTCAGCTGTTAGTACAGATGAATTACCACTTAAAGTTAATCTTAATGACATGGTTGCTTGGAATAAAATGAGGTTTTTGATTAAAATATAGCTTTATTTATGACTTACAGCGATTAAACAAAAATTCTAAAAATAAATGGCCACAGTTAATTGTGTTATAATTTTGATATGTATCATAATTGTATACTAAATTATTATTTAAATATTTAATAACTTCCTTAGGTGGTTGCAGATTTACAAATCTGTCAAAATATTCGCTTTTGGATCCATTTTTATAATATGCTATCCAATGAGTTCCTAGTCCAGAAATAGAGTCTAAATTTATAATACCACATTCATTCTTTCTTGGATTTTTAGGAAGACTGTCGCGCAACTTTTAGATTTGGGTAGTTTTTAGGCGGAATCTATAACTATCGGCGGCAAGAAAAACACAAAGCACTCCCATTCAAACACTTTATTTTCTTTTTATTACAACCTTCACAATTAGTGGCCAACAAAACAGTATCACTTCAAAACCGAAGGAAAGCTCTCCTATCTGACCGGTGGTTAGACTCACGACAGACTGATTCTCATTTAATTTACAAATATCTGCTAAACTAGGCAATGCAACGTGACTTAAGGTAATTTTTACCAGGTAAGCATCTTTTCTGTGGGAACGGGACTGGACGTCGTTCTCACTGAGAAACTTAAGTACTTTTTTATTTGAATAGTCAAATTCTTGATATCCGTTGCCAAGCCATAGGCTTTGACTTTGACTTTATTTTATATGTATCAGGTAGATCCGTTCCCGGAATAGGGTTTCTTGTCTGAAGGTCAATATATGTAACTCCTCCTCTGTTAAAGTCAGAAGCCTCTGGATTCGTTTTATTTATTATTTTAATTTTGGTAGCCCTTTTATCAATATGAATGTTACTATTGCCAATGTTCCCATGGTTACCACAGAAAAGATACTTATACTTGTTCCATACATTACGTTCCTATGATATTTTAATTCTTTAATTTCTTTTATATTATTTACATTGTCTAAAATTATTTTGTCAAAATTAATAGGTTTCGAAAACATGCTCTTCTTTTCGTTTGAAGGATAGTAGAATTTGTCTACAAAAGTTACTTTTTTATTATAAAATTTCTTTTCTCTAATGCCTATTGTACAATTGTTAAAATTTATCAGATAATGACCGGTTAAAGTAAATGCTCTCTTATCACAATTATGCCACGTTTTGTCTTTATTCATATTTTTCAACAAAATTGTTTCATCATCTAATTCCTCCAAACTTGTCACGTTGTTGTATATTAGTTTACAATTTCCTTGAATAATACAATTTTTACTTAATTTCAGGTCTTTTAACAAAGCATCTTCGGTGTACTGATTCTTTTATTATCTATTTCAACAATCAATTCGTCTCTTTCATTAATTTCTAAATGTTCTGAGTTTGGTATTGGTGTAATTAACTTTAATTCGGTTATTAAATAACTTTTTGGAATTTTAATGGCAAAAATCAATAAGTCATCATTATATTTCATTGCTCCTGCTTTTAGAAGTTTTAATTTATAAAAGTCTACATGGTACATTTCCAACTATTCAAGTGTAAGCATACTTGGATGGATCATATTATTTTTTGTAGCCATTATATTATCTAAAATCTGATTTACTTTATTTTCGAAATATCTGAGTTTAGTTTCTTGGTCTAGAAATAGGATTTTATAGTTTAATTCCTTTACATTTTCGTTAGTTGAATTAAGTGATTCCAAAATTTTTTGTCTATCATTCTCAATTAAGATTTTTAAATCTACCAAAGTTTTATTAAAATGATTATTAATTCTGATCTGTTTATTTAGATTTTCGATCGCTCTATGGTTGTTGATGTCAATAGTCTGTAAATGTGTTATTATTTCCTGTCTGTCCGTATCGTCCATTGTTCCAAATAACCATTTTTGTGCAGAGCCTACTATATTTAATAAACCTCCTTTTTGTCTAGCGGGATTTTGAATCGTTCGGAGTTTACCTTTAATAGTTTTAATTTCTGCATTAAGTGCTTGTCTGTCTTCAAGTTTAAGATGTTCAATGTTGAGCTCTAAATGATTTAAAATGTTAACCATTTCCAGTGGATTAATTACATGTAGGATTATATCTGTATCGTTAGCTATTTCTACTTCCTTAATTTTTATTTTTACATAACCCTTTTCCTCAAGTATTGGATGAGCCTGCAATCGCCCTTGTGCTGAACCTATCATCATGATCAATATGGTGATTACCTGTAAATTTATATGGTCTTTTAATGTTTGAGGGATGGACATTTTTGAGCGGATATTTTCTGAAATACGGTTGGTCTTTATGCCGTACTCTCTTATAATTTTTAATATAACCTTCCTGTCTATTTTCAATATAAGTCTCTTTCCTTTTATTAAGCTTGTTAATATAATCTGCCTTTTTCTTTGATATTCTTTCTACTAAGGTTTGTACATCTGGTAAACTGTTTGCTTTTCTCGGGGTCATCTCAATAGTGGAATGATATCGGTTATTGTAATTACCTATTGCCCTATACAATTTCTGTTCTAAAGGGATATTGTCGTCTATTGCTTGTATTTTTTCTATTAGAGTGGAGTGTAATCTTTCTATGTCAGCGTTTCCAGTATGATTATTGGGCTTCGTCCAATGGACTTCTATTTCTTTTTCCTGTAAAAAATTCTTTAATTGTTCTGACTTGAATTCATTATCCATAATAAGCTTTTTAGGTTTACCAAAGATTGCTACATAATTCTCTAACATGGCAATTTTAGTGATCCAATTTCTGTCAGTTATAAGATACGCTACCGCGAATTTAGTAAGCTTGTCTATAATTGTCACAAAAGCTTGCTTACTGTAATGAAATATATCAATATGGATTATGTCGTTTTTACAACTTGGGGTTTCCGTTACGATTAGTTTAGGCTTTATAGGGTTTCGGTCATATTTAATACCCTGACATTTTTCACAATTATTTATAATAAGTTGAATTTGTTCCTGTAATTTTGGATAGTATATTTTATCTTTTAATGCTTTATACGTTTCATTAGTACCGCTGTGTAGTGATTCTATGGTGTGATATAACGAAATTTGTTTATGACACTCTTCTTCTGTCGGAATTTCCTGTGCTCTTTTGGTTGCTTTGAAAAACTTGATTCTTTTATCACTTGAAAATAATCGAATAATAATTTGCTGTACTCTATTGTAATCCGTGTCACTTACTTCAGCATAGATGCCAATGTGTCCTGGTTTTATATATTGTTTTAATACATTAACAATTACTCCTTCTTCATCTTGTGGGTTAATTTGTATAATTCGTCGTTTGTGACTTACTTCCACTTCCGTAGTTAGACTATAGGTCAAAATAATTTGAATTCTATATTTATTAACTATTTCATCTTTTATACCTATGTGGTCTAAAAGCTGTTCTTCTACTGAATGTATTGTTCCCGACAGGTCCATATTGGATTCACTGCTATTACATTTATTGATATAAGGGCTGTTCTCTAACCTACTGAGAAAATCGGCCACTTTATTTTCCTTCCCCTGGAGATAGTCAATATCGAAGTTATATTCTTGTAACCTTAAGTCAATCTCTGGTTTCTTGGTGAAAACTCTTTTCCCTTATATTTTGAATTCAAATATTATATTGGTGCATGATCGGTGATGATTTTAAAATATCTACCGTACAAATAAGGTCTGAAATAAGTTACCGAGTAAACTATAGCCAAAAACTCCTTATCTGTGGTACTGTAGTTTTTCTCGTGATTATTCAATGTTCTCGACACATAGCATACTGGGTGGCCTTCTTGAGAAAGAACGGCTCCAATAGCGTGATCACTTGCATCTGTAGTGACTGTAAATTGTTTATCGTAATTTGGAAACTTTAAAATAGGATGTGACGCTATCAATAACTTTAATTTTTCAAACGCTTGTATATATTGAGGGTCTTTGATATTAATTTTTGTATCTTTTTTCAAATATTTTATTAAAGGGTGGGCGACTTTTGCATAATCTTTTATGAATTTGCGATAGAAACCGGTCATCCCTTAAAAACTTTTTAGCTGTGTTACTGTTTTTGGAAGTTCAACTCTTTTAATATCTTCTATTTTATTTGGGTTTGGTTTTATTCCATCCTTTGTCAAGACATGCCCTAAAAATTCGGTTTCTCGTCTCATAAAATTGCACTTATTGGCTTGAATTTTTAAGTTGTATTCTGCTAATTTAGCGAAAATTTTTTGTAGTGAGTTTAGATGTTCCTCTAGAGTTGTTGAGAAGATGAGGATATCATCCAAATAGACTACACAAATCCTATTGATGTATTCCCTTAGTACTTCGTTTATCAAACGCTGAAATGTGGCAGGTGCATTTTTTAACCCGAATGGCATCCTGACATATTCATATAGCCCTAATGGTGTGACAAAAGCGGTTTTCTCAATGTCTTTCTCAGCTACTAAGATCTGATGATAGCCTTTTGCCAGATCTAAAGTGCTGAAGTATTGAGCTTTTCCCAGCTTGTCTAAGATACTATCCATGTTCGGTAATGGATATTTATCATCCACCGTTACTTGATTCAGTCGTCTATAGTCTACTACAATTCGGTACTTTTGAATTCCTGAATTATCCCTCTTTTTAGGTATTACTATTATAGGGGAACTGTATTTGCTTTTGCTTTTGCTTTTCCTTATTATTCCCTGGGCCTCCATTTCCTTCATTTGTTTTGTTACTTCGGCTTCATGTTGAGGTGGATACCTATATAATTTAGAGTTTATCTGCTGATCTGTCGTGGTTTTAATTTCGTGGACTATACTCGTGGTACTAGTAAGTTTATCCCCTTCTTTATAAAATAATTTTTTGTATTTACCCAATAAATATTCTATCCCGGATTTTTCTTCTGCATTCAGATGATCTAATTGTATATTACTTAATTCACTTGTCTCTAAAACATTTACTTCTTCAGAGTCGCCCTATTTAGAAAAGGTAGTTTGACGTCATTTTTTAATGTTATTTGTTGATCTGCTATATTAATAATTTTGACATTATTTTCCACCCAATCCATCCCCATCAAAAAATCATATTGTTTCTCTAATTCAAATTTTACCCATTTCATTCTTGCATTTTCCGTTTGCCTAAATTCTTCAGGGCATTTCGTTTTAACGTACTCTGTAGGCTTTTTTGTTTCTCCCTCAATAGTAATTATTTGTATCTTACTGCCATTCATTTTTTCATATATATTATCTGGAACCCTTTTTGAATTTAATAGGCTGATTGTGGAGCCTGTATCTATCATAGCAACGAACTTAATTTTATTTATTGTTAACCTGACATAAATTTTCTTAGTTTCCAAGGCTAATTTATAAAAAACTCTGCCTCTTCTAATGGGTTCACTTCGTTTCCTGTACATAGTGTATCAACTTCCATAGGTTGAGTTTGGTTGTAATTATTATTTTGCGATTGATTTCTGGACGGGGCACTATTATTATTATTATTATTATTACCAGGATTTCTTTGAAACTGTCCAGAATTACTGTGTAAATTATTGCGATATGGTCTGGAATTACCGTGTCGAAATTGATTAGAATTATTGGTGGGGTTGTTAGTTCTAGATTGACCCGGATTACTTTGGACGTTATTTCTAAATTGTCTGAAATTATTTTGAAAATTGTTGTTCTGTTCTGACTGATGGTTATTGTTATGAGTCCGACTGTTATAATTCTGTCTGTTTTGTCTTGGTTGGTATCTGTCTTTCGGAACTGGGTTAGGTCTGAATTTTAAATTGTACTGATCTTGTCCTATGTATTTATTAATTATTGGCCTTATCTCCTCTATACTGAATTTATTGAACAATTCTGAGGCTAGAGTCCCTGCTGTAATTTCTTTTATTTTTAACACTAGCACACTGCTTAAATTATTTACAATTTCATTTTGGTATTCACTAAAAATAGCACATTCGGCAATATCACTTATGAAATTTCGAATTTTATCAGATAATTCTAATATTGTACTTACTCTTAACATGCTGATTTCTGTCATAATACGTCCCTGGTCTTTCGATGGTCGATATTGAAGTTTGAGTTTCTGCTTACAATCCTCCCACGTTGTTGGTGGTGCAGTATCCAAATAATTCTTCGTTGGTCCTAATATTTTTTCGTGGTAGATTATGCTATATACTTGAGGAGCTTGATATCCATACTCCGCTATAACTCGATCCACCGATGCAATGAATAAGGGTAGAGTCCCGTCTTTTCCTTTAAAAGCTGGTAGGAATCGAAGCTCCTTTTCAATTCGGCTTCTTAGCGAGGGTTGGTGTTGAGTCTGCCGGTTGAGCACCTCTGTTATGATTGCCAGACATTGTTCCATCATGTTCCGTTGACCTTCTTGTTGATGTTGTTGGGCTGGTTCTTGCTGAGCCATTCTTCGATTGCCGTCTAGAATTTGATTTCTATTGTTTCTCCTTTCCAGGATGTTGGTGTTTCTATTACTTCTTTGCTTAGCTGTCGTTTCTTCGTATCCCACTAAATTGTGCTTTGGGCTACTGCGTTTCACACTTTGCAAAAATTATCACTCAACTTTCCCGTTAACTGAAGTACAATATTGATTGATTGATTCGTATCACTGGATCCTATTTTATCGAACAGGATCCTACCGACTGCGACACTTTTAGATTTGGGTAGTTTTTAGGCGGAATCTATAAGTATCAGCGGCAAGAAAAACACAAAGCACTCCCATCCAAACACTTTATTTTCTTTTTATTACAACCTTCACAATTAGTGGCCAACAAAACAGTATCACTTCAAAACCGAAGGAAAGCTCTCCTATCTGTCCGGTGGTTAGACTCACGACAGACTGATTCTCATTTAATTTACAAATATCTGCTAAACTAGGCAATGCAACGTGACTTAAGGTAATTTTTACCAGGTAAGCATCTTTTCTGTGGGAACGGGACTGGACATCGTTCTCACTGAGAAACTTAAGTACTTTTTTATTTGAAGAGTCAAATTCTTGATATCCGTTACCAAGCCATAGGCTTTGGCTTTGACTTTATTTTATATATATCAGGTAGATACGTTCCCGGAATAGGGTTTCTTGTCTGAAGGTCAATATATGTAACTCGCATGAAAGATCCTCTGAAGTTTGGTAAATTCTTAGCAGACCTTCGTAGATCGAGTTCATTAAGTGGTCTTTTGAGTAGCATTTTTAATGGTTTTTTGATGGTGGATTTAAATAAAGTCATAAGCCCTTTCTATAAGGTTTAAGGTACAATCCGCTACCAGTTTTTCCTAGAGCAATCGCTTCCATTGTTTTGTTATGCCTATTGGATTCTTTAAGTTGTTTTCGGGTATCAGCAGCATCGTGAACTACTTTGGCTATTCCAGCTGCCCCTCCTGTTAATGCTTCTAAAGCAGAAAGTCTCGCCAATATTAGAATCAATGGTAGAATTCCTCCAATTGTTGGTATAGGAATAACACGAGGTTTTTTTTATTTTTGATTTTTTATAGCCGCGAAACATACGCTTTGTAGCACCCAAAGCAAGATTTATTGCATCATTTATTGAGTTAGGTTTTTGTGATTTTAAAATATTTCTCGCTTCACGAATTCCTTTTTGAAATGATATCCTCGATTTTGTCGTCTTCTTCTTATCTAGACCCATTCCGAATTTCACTTTTGTTTTCATCGCGTTTGTAATGAGCCAAGAATTTAAACGTTCTCCAACTGAAGCGTCGCTAGATTTAAACCTTAGCCAAGCCTTTCCTGATAGAATTTATCAGCTATATGTCGATTTTCTGTATCTTTATGCTTAGAGTAAGCAATATCGTATTCCTTACAGGCTGCGTGAAGTGGATTTATACCTGAATCGCCACGTTCTAATCTTTTTTTGTAGTTCCATCCAGATAGCTTGACCTGGTCTTTCCTCTAATCCTGTTAACTCGGTTGTCTCTCGTAGCACTCATCTTCCCTCTACCCTCGACCTGTATCATCCTCCACTCTTCCTTACCCTTGCTCTAGTACCCACACTTCTTCATTCTACTTTTGAGATTTCTTACCACTTCAATTACCGCAGGGGCGACTTTGGCAAATTAAATTACCTTCTTTGCCAATCGTCCCTCCATTCCATCACAACTGACTCTTAGCTCTCCGTTGATGAAGCCCTCGATGTTCTTTATATCGAAATCTTCGCCGGCCTGGCCCAATCCTTTCCCTACCAATATCGGAAAGACCATGCCTCCTCCCCCCCTCCCCCCTAAGGTACAACAAAGAACTTCGATCCCTTCGGAACAGAAGAAATAAACTATGGCAGGCTTATCTTTCCTGTTTCTCTGCCTCCCAAGCGGGATCTTGCTGATATTACCTTCATTATAAACTATGGACTTTCTGAGCCTCTCACCCGAATACTTCGGTAAGCCAACTCCTACTCGTTTTTTGACTTTCACCTGAGTAAATCTTCTCTCAGGAATGCCCTTAATTCTTTTTTTTTCTTAGTTTGTTATTGTCTTCTAATTTAATATATTATTTAAGTAAAATTTTTGTTTTGTTAGTAGCTTGTATTAAGCGATTAATAAATAAATAAACTTTTTCAAGTTTGTAAGCTCACCTTGAAATCCTTGGATTAATCTATTTTTGGCTTATGTTTGGAATAGGGGAAATTCTCCGATTCGAATAAAATTTTGCAGGAGGCTTTCGTTTGGCCTAAAACGGAATGATCTCAACGAACTTCTTGTCGCTCGGCTACAGTTTCCGAATAATCCTTTTTTAATTTTAACACTTCGTCAAAATTACGAGTGGAATATTTCGACCGCGGCTCTTTTTGCCCGCATAATTTCATCATAAATCAATGGCTTTCCCTAACGCCCTCCGCTAAATACTTTTCACAACACAGCAGCAATTTGGATTTGGGGGCCTACGGTAGATCAGTTGTTAACGCGCTGGCCTCCGGTCCAAGAGGCCGTGGGTTCGAATCCCACGATAACCATGGTATTCTACTATACGAACACAATGGGTCAATGAGTGCAATGGACAAAATGACTGAGCGCTCGAGGCTAAACGTCGCGCCCACTCCAATAATAAATAATAATAAACAATTTGGATCGCGGAAAAGCCTGAAAAATATCAAAAATTATAGTGCAAATATTCAACTTTTAACATTGACGAAATGTCAAATTTAAAAGTTGAATATTTCGGTAACTATAGCCGACCGATAACAAATTCTTTGAGATTCTTCCATTTTAAACCAAACGGAAGGCTCCTGCAAAATTTTATTCGAATCGGCCCATTTCCCCTATTCCGAACTTGTTCCTCGAAATCGTCTTAGCGCATATACGAGTATAATGGCCAACGCCTCTAGCAGTCCGCAGGTAATTCGACTCGGCAGGAGTGATAGTTGTCAAAACATATGATATAGGTTGGAACTTACCATCTTTTTATGAAATTTAACTCTTCAATTCACAATAGTATTGAGACAAGATTTCTTCGTGATGCAGATGTCGCTGCACTGTGTACAGCATAACGGTATCTCTAGGTTGTTTTCTAGCAATGTCTACAAAAATTTGTATTTGCGATGAAGTAAATTTGCGCATAACTGTCATTAGTCTTTTGAAAAATTAATTAACTACGAAATTAGTAACCTGATCAAAAACAAGCCTGTGTCCCGATTGAGACGTTTTATCTCATTTTAAAAAAATGGCGTGAAAGTAAAGAGCTGAAAATTAAATAAACAAATGGGCGCCCTAGGATACTTAACACAACCAGCACAAAAAAAATATGTATATATATTGCGCGACAACTTAACATTATTCCGAAATGTTGCTGAGTGCTTAAATTTCCCTCAATACTATTATGATAATCTTTCTGGCCTCAACCAAAACACGTAATATGTTATTAATAACGCGCTGGAATACCACAGGAGCATTTTTTAAGCCCAATAAATATTCCTAATGTCCGACAAGCATTATAAAAACTATAAATGAATGAAAGGTTACTATTTAAATTTATTTGGAAACAAAAATATTAAAGATCTCCGGTATCCGAAAATCATCATCAGATAGAACTTCCGATCGAGGTAAACAGTCAAGCTCAGAAAGTTAGATTGCCATTTTTATTCATTATAGTTTGACATTTCATTATAGAAAGACTTTCAACAACACTTTCAAATTATTAAAATTTATTTTATCAATTTCGTGAATATTTTAGTCGTCATAATTGTGCATCTGAGCCAGCAATTCGTCGTACAGTTGATAAATTTCGTAGAACATTTACCTTTCTTGATGCTAAGCTAACGACATGTCAAAGATATGCTCATACCGATGAAACAATAGCCGCTATAGGTGAAAGTTTTAATGAAGATCCAAGGTTTGCGATTGCAAGTTCGCAATCCGTCCACTACATGAAAAGATTTTCGTAAAGAACCTGGTCAACATCCTTACAAGATTTAGCTCGTGCAAAAATTAAAGCCCATACGCTACTGTCCACTTATTTCGTGAATCCATTGATCCATTGAGTTTAATTAAAACATTATTTCACCTTAATTGATCTCCAAGATCGTGCGATTTAACATTGCTTTTTTATTTTTTATGTAGGTTTGTTAAGTCATTGGTGTACGTCAACAAACGACCAACATTTGGCGATCTGTAAGTAAACAATGGGTTATAACAAAGATAACAGTGGATTTTCTCCAAAAAGTTGTGAAAAATTGCACAGATTGCAAAACGTCCGGAACAGCCAAGATGACCATACCATATGTCCGAAATAATATTCAAACATTAATGCCATAAAATTAATTTTCAAATTTATATTATTATTTTATTATTTATTTAAATTTTGGATTCAGAATTCTTTAAGAAAATCACATCCCAATATTAAAGGCACACTCATAGCATTATCTTGCAAAAAAAATTGTTGGCTTTTTCTGACTACAAATTCAATTCAACGGCAAATATTTATAAATTGTGATTTTACAGGCATATGTGGTTCTTCAAAATAATCCGGAACACATGAACCACAGACAAAACTATTCGTACTACCGGTAGCAAAAAGGAAAATAGGCAATCAAATACTGCACAGTCCCCAATGGACCACTCCTGTCTTAAGCGGCCACCAATTTGACAACCTACTGGCTGAGATATACAACAAAAGATATATAGAAATTTATACAGCGCTGTCTATTTTTATCGGATTGGATGAATGGGTAGATTCCGCAGATTTTGTTAATGCGGAATTGCTGAATGCTGACAAAAATAATTGAATTTAAATATTTGCGGAACAAAAATTTATAACATATTTTCTTTAAATTCAATGAATGGTAATAAAAATTACTATTAATGCCATAAAAATACTTTTAAATCCTTATCCCTACCAGATTACAAATATTTTTAAGAATTCGTAATTGATTATTATTTTAAGTCGTGAAAACGTTGTAATACTAAATGCGATTGATTGAACAATCATTGTGCAGCTTACCAAATTTAAAAGCTGCCAGGAATTCTTTATTCACTTGAATTAAAGCGAAGAACAAAATCTTTAATATTTTAAAGTGTAAACAATTCGATTTCTCGAATTCTCTGGCGATTGATTTAACTTGTGTTTCGGCTTGTAAACTATTTTAAAACGTTTGATTCAATATTTCGAGTGCAGTATTTTGTTACGTGTAAAAGCATACGAAAATCGGTAAGTTTCTAAAATATGTGCATACAATTTTAAAATGATTTGGTTAAATTCTTTTGTTATAAAGTTAATTAAAGGAAGAAATGGACTCTTGTATCATGCCAGGGTCCCTTAATGCACAAGAGATTATGAAATCTTCGGAAAAAATCGGAAATTATCTTAAAGAGAGAGAATATTTGTAACGGCATTTCAGCGCTCTGAAATATCTGATATTATAGAATGTTAATTTGATAGCAAAAAGAGAGAACACAAATCGCACTGTTCGCTTCTATAGGAAATCGTGTAAATGAGTGGTCCATTGTATATGTATTATTGTGGGTATTACGAACATCTCGTTCCACAGTTACAGCACTTCGTAGAATGTCCCAGTTGGTCCTTGTATGGTGGCATCGACTTTACATACGGCTATGGAGCAGGTCAAAACAAATAACGCTGTTGATACCTATTTACCGACCTTTTTAATTCGACAATTGATTGAGTGATGAGCAAGTGAATGTTTGCAACTTCGCACAACTCCTAAATTCCATATATTAAATTGCATCAGTTTCAGAGGTGTGAAAGTATCTGGCCATAGACCGCATTATAAGAATATAGCAGTGCAGATTCATTCGTATTTGAACTGGTGAACGGTATACATAAATTTTGACGAGAGACCCCGCAATCAAATTATCAATAAGAGCTCGCTATAAGATAAATGACTGCTGCTGTTCTGGACAAGAAAGCTCACGCAGCTTCTATTAAACAGCGTATTAACAGTCGCCATGACCTCCTCAAAATCTTAAGCATCTGTAATATTGCACTGTGTAGGCGTTACCATCTGAGCTAATCGTAGCAGAATAAAATTTCCAGAAATATTAAAATAATCCGGATTTTTTATACTCTAGGGACATTTCATTTCTATAAAATTAAAATCACAAGGACAATAGAGACATTCACCCCATGTAAGCCAAAAATATTAATGAATTTCTGGCGAAAGTGAAGTAATCTATCGGTTCTTTGGAACCAAGTATTCTCCCGCCGTATACTTAACAAGTAGTCCAGGACACGTTTATCCTGTTGAGTTAGATTTCAACTCAAAAAATAATACATAATATATTTGAAATGACGTAAAATGTATCGCGTATCAAAAGGATAATATCTTAAGGTAATTGTGAGTGGAATTAAATATAAGTTTTAATTTGAAAGCTATTACGAATTTTTCCCGTGTTTAAGACGTTCGCCATATAAGTGTAGGGTACTTATTTGAAGATTCAGACCAAAGATGAACAGTGAAAAAATGTAAAGAGCCCGCATCTGTTTATACGACGTCTGTTCAAAAAGTATCACGCATTTTGAATTTCCGCGGGCTACGTATTTTCGATTTTTTTGTGGCGCTATGTTGGTACTCATGTCCCTCACTTATGCTGCCAACCTCGGCTATTTTGAATGTTCAGTTAATTTTTGACAGCTATTTTACTTGGACGTGTTTTGATTCGTCTTCGATTTGTGCCTATTCTAAAAAATAAATCAAAGAATCTGTATCAAATTTTGAGCACGCGATAGAGTTAGGTCTTAAAAAGCAAAGAAAAAGAAAAGCACAGTTATAAGTTGTGTATGTGATTTACCACGAAATAAGTTCATTTTTAAAATAAAAGTATTTAAAACGATCTTTTAGTGTTTTAACTAAATATATAATTTACTCACCATTTATCAATGATAAACGAATAAATTCTTCATATTTTTACTTAATTTTCTTTCAAATGTCACTAGCCGTTATATTAAATATTTGACAGTAAAATTTTACCTTGATTATAAACATTACGTATTATATATGTATATATTGGAGTAAAATGGATAGTGGTACTATTAAATTCAATGAAACTGCAGCGGCATTTAAAAGGGAATTCATAACGAAATATGAATAATTATTGATTTCTAATTGAGAAGTGTTGAAATAAATTATATATTTACTTTAAGCACTAGCAAATCCTTTTAAACACTTATTTTAAAAATGAACTCACCTCACGACAGCTCTACATTTCTTCTTCTTTCATATTTTAATAGTTTTTGATGAAGTACCAAAGTCTAGGGCTCCGTGTTTTTTTTTGACAATTATCAGTTCGCCAAGTGTAGCAGGTTTTTTTTTAACAACTTTCCCATCGAATAGGTCTAATTTCAGCACTGGGTTTAATGTAAAAAAGTAATAGGACACAGAACTAAAAACTAAGGGCGTCTTATAGCGCATTAGGTTTGTTTGGAAATTCTTATTTAGCTTACATTGCTCTTTGTAGCGGCAAGATGCGCCTAGGTATGGGTAAGTTTTTTTTACTGAACCAAAATCTTATATATTTACAAGCAGCAAAACCTTCGATATTTAGAAACCGTGAAGTGGTCCTACGCACGCACACAGCCTTAGGGCAAAGTGGTCTAAATCTTCAATTAAGTGCCCGAAAGTTATGCGGCGAACAGCCTAAACATAGGAAAACTTCGCGACAGCTTCCAAATTAAAGCTTATATCCGAAACCAACATGCACTCACTATTACCCTAAGAAGTTGTGGATCGCTCTGGGCAGTTAAGATAATTAAAAGCTAGGGAATGCGAACAAACACTTTATTAAAGATGATACAAATTTTAGTTGTCGAGTAGGACAAGAGTTCTGAACGTTGGCAAAAGTTGACAGCTGAAAAATGTGGCTTTCGGGAAGTGACAGTAAATTCAGTCTTAACAGATGATTGTGACATTTGACGATAGTGGTGCGTCGATTGTCATGATAATTGCTAGTCGCCACAGGATTTCCCCCGCAGTGCTAACATTAACGAATTTTTATGGTTTGAAGTGGACTCATTGTTTTTTCCCTGAATTGCATCTGGATGGGATGATCCTTTTTGCAAGGGATCCAGTTAGAGTGAAAAAATGCGGGCAATGGTTTCCACTGTAATATTTTCCATGGATAATATTTCAGGCCAGCGACTGAAACCAGCAATACAAGTTAGGCAATAGCGATTACCTTCAGATGGTGCTAATAATGTCCAAGTGGGCGTGCTCGAACCTTCATTCGGGGAGCAAAAATGTTCCAAGGGCTGATTTGTTGTGCCGCAAAATTTTGCTCGAGGGAATGGGACCAACCTCTAGCCCATGAACGGCAATCTCGTCTCATACTGGACCATATGTACCGCACAGATGACATGTGTTATAGCTTTGATTCCAAGGTGGCATTTGGCATAAGTTATGGAACATATCAAATGCCGTTCTGCAAAGATCCTTGATAACAAATAGGCGTATCCTATCAGTTGATGTGTTGCAGTATACGAGGTCTGTTCAAAAAGTATCGTGAATTTTGAACTTCCGCGAGTTACGTATATTCGATTTTTTTGTGGCAGATTTTGAAGATAATTGGAGTAAACTGGAAATTATTTGAGCTTCCGTGCTGACGTATGGTCAAGGATAATCTTCTGCACCTCTTCAACTCTTGTTGAGATTCGGCGAGTCTCACGAGATCGAGTGCTTGGCAGGAACTTTCGCAAAGCATTCACCTGTTGGGGCAACGGATACTCCATAATTGCCTTGGCCTTGACCTTGCGCGGTAATAAAGTGCTCTAAGATCCTTATAATTTCCTGCTTAGAAGTACAGTTTGCCAAGTTGCCGTTTAAACCGAGAGATCTCAGGCGATCAAGTGCCTCAGATGTTCTTCGTGGCTGCTTGAAGCGATGTAAATGTTGTCCAAGTATGCGAAGGTAAATTCAATCCTCGTAAGGCCTCGTTGATCAAACACAGAAAAGGCTTGCCTGCATTTCGCAGTCCAAATGTCGTCCTAGGAAACTCGAAAACGCAGAACAGTATTGTTATATTCGCTTTTTTGGATATCTTCCCCTTGCACCGGAATTTGGTGATATGCACGCAAAAGCTCGATAGTTGAGAATGTCGTCTTTTTATCGAGGAAATGAGTGCAGTCCTCCAGGTTGGGTAAGGGATAACGGTCGGGAACTGTAGCTGTATTAAGAGTACGGAAGTCACTACATGGACGCCAAGATCCGACTCGCTTCTTCAGCAAGTGCAGAGAACTAGACCATGGGCTTTTGGAACGTCTTAATATGCCTTGTTTCATTTCCCTGAACTCTTAGTTCGTTGTGAAAAGGAAATTCGCTTTGGTCGTGAATAGACACAACTATTTTGTGTAACTGCACGAATTGCTTTCTCACTAGGCCGATCATGTTGACCGTAAAATGGATGAAATGCTCTATGAACTTCGCGAACAGATTTATTTTTTTCAAAGTACATTTCCACAATTTGGAAGTGTTGTTCTGGCGTTGAACGATTTAACCTTACTGAACAGAAATATCAACACAGTGTTACATTCTCAACTGTCAAACCATAGACAACAACCGTCGAAAGTTCTCATGCAACTAAAAAAGCACCCATTACATCGGTATGAATAGTTTTTGGCATTAGAACCGAATTTTCGATGGTACTAGCAATGTTCGCTGGATCGAAACTTAGCTCGGGACCGCACTCGTGTACCGCTTTCAATTTGTTCAGCAATAGTGCTCTCTACGTTTTCTGTGAATCTAGTGACGCAAGCGCTACACCAGGGGACAGCTGGCTTCCTTGACCCTGTCGGAAAGTGCCGCTAACTGGCTTAGCTTTTCATTACTTACCGACAGGATCGGACTTGTTTACAGCGGAAGGCGCTGCATCCATGAGGCCCTCAGTATGTTGTCCGATATTTTTGTACTGGCCAAATCACACATGTGGCGATGTAATTCAAGGGTGGGGCGTCTGGTAGTTCAGTTGTTAGCGCGCTGGTCTACCGTCCCAAAGGCTGTGGTTTCAAATCCCACGGATAACCATGGTCGTTTGCGCTACGTGGTAACACAATGTGCCAAACTTGGCCTAAGCGTGCCTTTATGGCAGCCACCATAACCTAAACCTGATATCCTGAAGTAATTTACTAATTCGCTTTCAAATTTCCTAATTTCGCTATCAAATGTTCTTTCAAAGCTTTATAATTACTATCGAGAGGCAGTGCGACGATCGTGTGGTACTTTGTTGCGTCCCCAGTTATGCCAGGGGTTTAAATATGGGAGAAATTCGCGGCAGCATCCAAATTAAATTTCATATGCAAAAACGACCTTTACTCACGATTATCTTAAGAAGCTATCTTTTTAATTCGCAATAATTTTTACCACATTACAAATGTAATGTAAAATTGTTGAGTTCAAATATAACTCAATAGAAAACCTTAGACAACTTACAAGGTATACGGCGGAAGAACACTAGATTCCGAAGAATCGAAAAATTACTGCACTTTCGCCAAATTAATTAATATTTTTGGCATATATGTGAAAGTCCCTGTAAACTGTGTGATTTCAATTTTATAAAACTGAAATGTTTAGAATACAAAATATCCGGTTTAATTTAATTTGTTTGGAGACTTCACTGTGCGGCAATGTAATTTAATGTAGGAGCACAGTTCGGTTTGTATCGAACAGATCTTTTGGCATTTTGTATGGTGTAAGTGAGAGACTATCTATATAAAGATGTTACACTCGTAGCGGGTTTCCTTATCTTTTTTCCACATTCCCGTTAGCTGATCGACCTTGTAGATATTGCTAAAAATAGATAGCAATAAAGGACTCATATGTGAGAGAAAGACAAAAACTTGGTGGACGAAACGAGAATTGAAACTTGAATTGAGCTTTTATAGGATGCTTCTTTATATGCATTTTACAAATTCCTTACATATCGTAACTTACCCAAATGTTATTAAAGCAAATTAAAGTCATAACAAGAAACGCACGTTCTTCTTTAAAATTTAAATTCTCAAATTATAATACCTTTCGAATTAATTTCTCCAATTGTAAAACGTTCCCAAAAATATCTAGAGCACCCGCTACCAAAGACGATCTATAAATAATATGATATGACACACTATAAAAAGGTCTAAGCCCAAAACCCATATGCAATTTCTAAAACGGCATGGGGAACATTTTCTCTTTAGATAAAGCTGGAAAAAACTACTACTTCCCTTGGGTTATGTAAATTCCAATACGAACGAAAAAGATACAGCAAAATATGCTCAACTTGGCTCAACTGCAGCACTTACAATTTATAGAATAATGTGCAGCGTTTTTTTACCACGCGTAAGTAATCCATTTCTCTGTCAGCGAGCCTTTCAGCCCAATATTCCAACGTTCCAAGGTTTCCAGTTGTCAAAATATTCAAGATGGGATGGAGTGTTTCGGTGCAATGTAAATAAATTTCTTAAAACATCTGCGATTATTGTCCGCGAAGTCCGAAAAAAAGGTTATTTGCGCTTTGTAAAATCGTACAAAATTGTAGTTGGGCAATGGCGCGAAAGGATTTGAAGGGAAAGTGATTTGATCTTAGAGTCTCTTGATCGCTTTAATGTTGCAAAGCCCAAATTATTTAAAAGTTAATATTTGGGACAATAAGGCAATTAATGAATAATCTATTTGTGTCTCAAATGCAACGAAATTCTTGTCAGTGAGATGAGTATCGACGAAGGTGGGGGCAGCTGCCTAATAGCATTAAACTGACTATGTAAGTGCGCTTTAATCGGAAAACTAATGTGTGAAATTATTTTTGTAGTTTTTATTGTTGGGTTTTCAAGCTGAATTGAGCGTTATTAACATCTCGCTGTAGAATATCCTTGGATCTTAAGAAAAATCAATTCATTTAAGTACGTCTAAATCTTACTCCTGTTTACCTATTTCCGTAATATCTTCGCCCCTCAGCTGATGAATCTCGAAAACCGCCCGACTCAGGCACTTTACTTTAGGCTATTGCAGATTTGCGACGAAATATGTTTGAAATGAAATATATGAAAACAAAATCACGCCTCTTATGAATTGATAACAACGTCGAGATTTTTTAGCAAGGACAGACGGGTTCGCCCTCTTTACAAAGAAAATGAGTAATTCACGCTCGTAAATAGTAATAAGCTAATACAGAAGGACAATTGCGTTAAATAGTGACAGACTCGCTCATTTTGCATTTTCTTGGTATTTACAAAAGACTATACACGGTTTAGTACTGCGCTGACATATCGGATTATTTAAAAATTTTGTTATCGTTAATTGGAGCGCCTGTCTTCGAATACCCTTTCCAAAAGTGGCTATTGTAATTTATAATAGCCATACAGTGGTGGAAATTCCCATAAAATCACATTATAATAATTAATTATTTAATAATTGTTGCCAGTATATTTAAATTTTTTTTTATGAAATGCAGAGAAGGTTTGTTAAATCAGTTCAACTTATTTCCAAGTATAGTAATAGAGTGCATTGTGAGTTTGGGTAGGCAAACAACATTTTAGGTGGAAATTTCTATAAAATCCCATGTTTTAGAACGGAAAACATTGCCATTTATCAATTTTTTTTTTCAAATTGTTTACTTAAAATATTCAAGAGTAAGTATGGTGATAATTCTTCACAATTTTTTAAACTTTATTTTAGTAGTAACTGATTTAGCCGGTTTCGCACGATGCACGAAAAATTCAGTAATTGGGTCTAGCTAGTTGCAGTGCGCGAATAAAAACATAAAATGTCAATTTTATTCTAAACAGGATAAACAATTCCATTCATTCGTAAATACTTAATATCTAGTTTATAATTAAATTAAATTTATTTCAAAGCTCTTAATTTTGTTATATTTACCATAAATGAAAACTGAACATTTATTGGACAAAAAATAGCAGTTTTAGGCAACATTAAAGTAATTCAGTTTTAGACAACATTAAAGTAATAATTTTAGAATTTTTCCATTTTGATTTTAAATTCAATATTTGGTTGAACCTCCTTTATTTTTTATGACAGCTAAGCATCTTCGTTTCATAGAATCAACCAGTACCTGGCATCTCTGAACAGGTATAGTGGCTAATTTTGTGCGAATAATATTCCATAATTCCTCGCCATTCTTAGGTTGAGCCTCAGCTACGGTAATCTTAACATCGCACCATAAATTTTCGATCAGGTTAAGATCGGGGGATTGTGCCGGCCACTCCATAACATTAATTTTCTTGGCTTCGAAGCACGATTTTGCCCTCTTGCTGGTATGTTTGGGGTCGTTTTCTTGTTGGAACAGTCATTTTTTTGACATTTCATCCTCAGCCCATGGCAGCATAACTTATTCAAGGATGTCACCATATTTAACTTGATCCATGATGCCCGAAATTCTATATATGGGCCCGGTACCATGGTAGGAAGGCAATTTTGTACAATGATGATTTTCCGCTAAGAACTTGAAAAAATCAGCACTTTCATATCTTAAACTCCTTAGATGCTGATAGTATGCATAGTAGTTCATAGGCTCGACTACCCAAAGCAATAAGGTACTTTTAAGTAATTAAATTAAGTTTAAAAAATACGATACAGATGGGTATCGTGGTATTAACATGATTTCTAGGATAGAATTAAAATTTTATTCCAGTCGAATCCATCAATTGCTTTACAAAGCCTAATATGAAGAGTTTATGTATGTGCAGTCGACGTAGATAGTTTTTTCGGGCTATTAGTGGAAAAAATGTGGTAATCACTGTATAGAATTACTTTAACAATTCTTGGACATACTGAAAACTCGAATTTAAGACAATTTCAGAAGGAAAGAGTACCTTTTCTCTCATTTTTGTCTTAAAATTAATGATTTTAGCAGTTGGAAGAATTTTTAATTTGTAGTATAATTGAAATATTTTGCATAGTTTTCGTCCAAATTAACGAAATGATTAATAGAGATGCTAGATTTCCTAATTTTTTTTTCGCAAATTTCCAATTGTCCATGATATAATCTTTAAAATCTTTATCTTTATTTTTTACCTTAAATCGTTTCTCATGAAGCATTTTGATTACACTAAAATAAAATTTAAAAAATGCGAAGATTTATCATTATACTTAATCTTGAATATCTTAGGAAGAATTCGAAAAAATTTGGTAATTGGGAATGTTTTCCCGCTCTAAAACATGAGTCCATGAAGTAGAAATAGCGTCGGGCTCGGAAGTTGACTAAAGTGATGAGCAAAGAGATTAGCTATTGCATGGGGGTCGGAAGAAGAAGTGTCGTTCAACTTGAAAGTGGAGGGGTAGTCACTGAATTTCCTTTTTATGTTAATGAATTGGTAAAAACGTTTAGGATCGAAGATAAGGGTTGACTGCATTCGATTCAAGTAGTCCTGATAGGAAGATTCACTGCGTGCAGAAAAAAGTGAAGCCGCATAGAGGTAACTGGAGAAGAATTTGGGTTAAGGAAAGTAGTCACCCACTTATAAATTTTTAATTTGTTTTAATATGTACAGGGTTTTCCATTTTTAAATTCCGAAAATAAATCAAAATAAAACACACTTAGAATTCGAATTTCGATTGAAATTTTATTTTAAAATGAAGTTTGGTTTATGCCATTATATGTGAAACACATCATTTAAATGGCCACCTAGGGCTTCCTCGCAGACCTTGATCCGAAACAGGTAATTTTCGATGACTTTTCGGCACATATGGGGCGGTATTTCGGCCATAACTTGACGAATGTTGTCTTTCAAGTGCTCAAGAGTTTGCGGAGAGTCAGCATAGACACGGTCTTTAGCGTAACCCCACAAAAAAAAATCTAGCGGGTTTAAATCGCACGATCTAGACGGCCAATTGGCATCACCAAAACGCGAAATTATGCGTCCTTCAAATTTTGTTCGCAATATGGCCATGTTCGGTCGTGTTGTGTGGCACGTGGCGCCGTCTTACTGAAAGCACATGTCCTCCGTATCAATATCTTCAATTTCTGGCCAAAAGAAATCGGTTAACATGCTGCCATAGCGCTCACCATTCACGGTTACCGTCTCGCCGTCCTCGTTTTCAAAGAAATACGGCCCGATGACTCCACCAGACCATAATGCGCACCAAACAGTGACTTTTGGCGGATGCAATGGCCTCTCAACAATCACGTGTGGATTTTCTGAGCCCCATATACGGAAATTTTGGGTGTTCACATAGCCACCAAGCTCAAAATGTGCTTCATCGCTGAAGAAAATTTTATGCGAAAATTCAGCATTTTGCTGTTGTTGTTCGTTCACCCAATCGACGTATGCCCGACGCATTCCATGGTCACCACGCTCTAATTTTTGCACCAACTGAACTTTATATGGATGCGGGTGCAAATCCAAATTCAAAATTCGCCACAATGATGTTTTTGATAAGCCCAATTGCTGAGCACGCCGTGGAATCGAAACATTCGGGTCATCCTCCACACTGGCAGCAACAGCAGCAATATTTTCGGCCGAACGCACATTACGATGGTGCACAGGTCTCACAATATCCGCTACGGACCCAGTTTGTTCGAATTTACGCACTACATTAGCAATTGTGTGCTCTGTAGGCCGTCCATGACGACCAAAATCTGATCGTAATGCTCGATATACGCGTGCCGGAGAATCACCATTTTTGTAGTATAATTTAACAAAATGAACACGTTTTGCGATGCTAAAACGATCCATATTGTAAAATGGCAAACATTCAATTAATGATATGACGCTTTGGTTGATAGATATGTCAAACGGTTGTCAGCGCAGGGTTGTATACTTTCGGAAGCCCGAAATGGAAAACCCTGTAAGAGTATAGCTAAGTATGTTTTATTTAAATTTCATTATACGAGTATATCTATAAGCATATTTTACTTCACCGGTCTGGTTATTAGAATCATGAATTAGAGTATTTGTGAAATCATTGCGCTTCTGGTACCCTCCCGCACTATTCGTTATAAGTTCCAAACCTTAGCTGGCACTATGGGATGGCGGAGGCTTCCGCTTTTTTAATTTCAGTTAAAGCTACTTGTAGTTAAAATCTCAAAAATTGTATGGTATAGTATTTAAGGTGGCATATATTGCAAGTTCAAAGACTAACGTCTTCTAGCTAGGCCTGACTCAGCATAATTTTGAAAACGTTCGTGTAGATTATTTTTTATTTTATTTTATTTATTATTATTAGCTTAATAAATCCATTACATATAGTAGATAGCCTATTTTTAGAGTTCAGGATAATCTCCTATACAGCTATGATGACTATGTTAGCTAGCTGAAAGTTTGTTTGGTTTGATGTATTAGTTGAGGAAAATAGCTAAAAACCTCTATATTTCCTTAGTCTAGTCTATCCTACTTATCTAACTTACATTCTAGGAATTAATTTATGTGAAGTTGTTTTAGGTGTAAAATTTCAGAGTTACGCCAAGCCTCATAAAACGTTTGAGATAATCTTAAGATTTTAATGATAACAAGGTCGATATTGAATTCGTGATGAAGTGCAGCGGTTGAGTAGTGTCTCGGTAAATTCAGTAAAAGTTTTAACGTTTTATTTTGACTAATTTGAAGTTTTCTAATGTGCGTATTTGCACATTTAAACCATACCGGAGCTGCATACAGTAATGTTGGTTGAAAAATTTGTTTAAATATCAACAATTTGTTTTCCTTGTTCAAGAATGATTTCCTATTTATGATTGGATACAATGCTTTAATCATTTTGTCTAATTTCTTGACAGTTTCATTAGTGTGGGTACCAAAGGTTAGTTTTTTGTCTAAAAGGAGACCTAGGTATTTAGCACTATTATTCAATTCGACGTGGGTGCTGTTTACGCAGAGTTCTCTGTCCGGTAGATAGCAAGAGTTTCTTCTTTTGGTGAAATATATTGCTTGCGTTTTGCTGGCATTTATTTTGATCTTCCATCTGTAGAAATATTGAGAAATTTTATTCAAAGCATTTTGTAAGTTGGTGCAGATATTGAAGCCATAGGTGTGTGAAGAGTATACCGCTGTATCATCGGCAAATTGGGCGATCTGGCAGTTAGGGGTTTGAGGAAAGTCTGATACGTATATATTGTATAATAAGGGACTTAATACTGATCCTTGTGGGACGCCCGATTTTTGGTGAAAACGTTCAGACTTCTCGGTGCCAACATGAACTCGAAACGATCTGTTCTTTAGATAGTTTTGGACTATTCGAATGATATATTTGGGGAAATTTAATTTAATCATCTTGTATATTAGCGCATCATGCCATACGCAGTCAAAAGCTTTTTCTATATCAAACAATACCATACCTGTAGACTCTTTGATTTGAAAGCTGTCTTTAATATTATTGGTTATACGCACTAGTTGGTGAATCGTAGAGTGACCTTTACGAAAACCAAATTGCTCTTTGGGAATTATGTTAAATTCTTCTACGTGGTTTAACATAAGGATTTTTAAGGTTTTTTCCAATATTTTGCTGAGTGTGCAAAGTAAGCTAATTGGACGATAGCTACTAGGGTCGTTGGGTGATTTATGAGGTTTTGGTATCGCAATAACTTTTGCCTTTTTCCAGGTTTCTGGAAAATAACTTAGTTTAAGGCAGGCATTAATAATGTGTACGATGAGAATTAATGCTTTATTAGGCAGGTGTTTGATACAAGTGTTATTAATTTGATCAGTACCGGGAGCTTTATTTGTTTGAAGTTGCTTAATAATCTTTCTGAGGATTTCAAGCCTAATATATGGACAATTATTTTCCGTGGCGTTTTGGCTGAAGTTAGTTATACATGAGTTTACTTCGTCTATAGTAGACTGATCACTAAAATCTTGTGAAATCTCGTGATTAGCTTGGAAGGTTTTCCCTAGAATCTTTGCCTTTTCTCCTCGAGTTATATGATTTTTCCCATCGCTTTTAAGAGTTGGCGTGCTCATACTACCTTTCTTGAAGCATTTAGTGATATTCCAAAACGCTTTGGAGCCCTTATCTAATCTACCGAGGTGCTTATTCCATCGTTTGTTTTTAATTTCATGGATTTTGCCTATGATATATTTATTTAATTCCAGCCATGTCTTTTTGTACCAGGGTAGTCTATGCCTCTGCCATTTACGTCTGGCCGTATTTCTTTTTTTAATAAGTATTTTAAGGCTTTGTGGTATGTTTTCTGTTACTAGTGGTGTGGGGTGCTTTTTAGGGATTGATTGTTCAATGGCCGAGTTAATCGTCTTGGTAAGATGGTTGACCAAGCGATCAATATCGGCCGTATTTTTAATAGAATTAAGAGAGACTTTTACATTGACGTGTTTGGTACAGTAATTTTTAAAGCTTTCCCAGTTGACCATCTTGAAGTTATATGTATATGGAATAACCGTTTTTTTAGGCGTGGAACTGTATTGAAAGTTAACTGGAAGGTGGTCTGAAGATAAGTCATTGATCGTAACTGGATCGGTTACCATATGAGGTGTGTTGGTTAAGAATATGTCTAGTGTAGAAGGTACATGCTTGCTATTCGCTGGAATATAGGTAGGATCCGCGGAATGACATATAACAAAAGGCTCTGAGCTTTCTATTTTATGCAGTTGTTTCCCCCATTGATTGGATTTTTTGCATCCCCATATTTGATGTCTGCAATTAAAATCTCCGCCGATTATGTAGTCTGAATTTAATCGAACTACTTTGAGAATATCCTGCTTAAAGCGGAGCCTAGTTTCTGGGTTAGAAGAGTTACCCCCTTGGAAATAAGCTGAGATAAAGGTCACTTTTCTGTGGTTTGATATACTTATTTCTACACCTATGGCTTCAATAACCTTAGTATTAATGTCTGTCATTAATGTATGTTTAATGTTTTTATTCACTAGGATTGCAACTCCCCCACCTTTAGCGTAAGTTCTGTCATTCCTGTAACAAATGAAATTGTCATGATAGAACGGATTATTTGGTTTAAGCCAAGTTTCGGTTATAAGAGCAATATCGACCTTGTATTGAATTAAAAAGTTAAAGAATTCAATGCTTTTGTTTTGAATACATCAAGCATTCCAAATAATAATATTCAAATTATTATGATACATTGTACAGATACTTAATTGCTAATTCTGTTATAACTTGAATTTGTTCAGATTTACTTTTACAATTAGCTAGCTTACTTAAGAGTTCAGTAGTTAATAGCTGAATTTCGTGTAGGGTAAACAGGTTGTTTGCGTTAGTGGTTGTTGTCCTTGGAATGTTCCAGACCGTTGGGATTTGTGTCTGATTTACAGAAGCTACTGACCGACTTGGAAGATGGGGAAATGTTTCTTCGTTAAAATTTAATGGTTGATTTATTTCTCTGTTTTTTAAATTTGATTTCCATCCAGGGTTGATTTGACTTCTTGCCGATAGTTTTTGTCTTATTTCGATGAAGTGAGCTCTGCTAGGACAAACGAGATCCGTAGCTTTATGTTCTCCATTGCAGTTAGCACATTTGACGGTGTTCTCCGAGGTGCAATTTTTTGTGGGGTGGTGTCCAGCACAAATGGCACAAAACGATTTGACGTTGCAGTGTTGGGAGCCATGGCCGAACATCTGGCAATTATAGCATTGAGTTAAATATTTTGCGTTTTTCTTGTGATAGTCCCAATGTATAATTGTGTTAGATATCGTTTTAATTTTACGCAATTCATTTAGTTTAGTTGTTCCTTTTTTGAAGTAGATCAGGTAATTGGTGGTGCCGTTGCTTTTAGTGATTTTATAGTTAATCGCCTTAACTTCTTCGCATTGTAGTCCTAATGAGATAAGTTCTTCTTTAAGTTCCTCAGTTTTCATGCTGTGGAGTCCTGATATGACTATTTTAATAGGCCGATCCTCTTTGTTTCTGTGAGTGAAGAATTCATCTTTATTCTCCTTAAGTTTTGCAATTACCGCATTATAGTGATCCATGCTTTCGGTGTTTACTTTAATTCCAACCGATATTAATTTTATATTATAGTTTTTGATTTCCAGTTTTGCCATAATATTACGTATCACATCACTGGTAGTTTTTAACACAGTTATAGGAGGTATTTTAACTTTATTTGTCGCTTCGATATTGCTTGTTTCTGAGTCAATGTTTTCCTCACTCAGATTAATACACTGTAACGGGGCAAAACGGTTTACCGATGCCTTTGAGGTGCCGGGTTTCTTGCCCATACTGGACCAGTTCGATTTTATTATGGGAATTATTTTGCGTTTACTATCTTGAGTAAAGGCGTTTGATGATGATAATTCATCAGAATAATTTTCGCGTAAGCGCTTGGTCACGATTAGTAAGTTTTAAGGTGCTAATTAGAATACAACCGTACTTTTTTATCTCAGACTTAAGTTCTCGCTTCCGAACCGCACGACTCGTAGCTAGAGACTGCCGTGTAGATTAGAGATGGCAAACATTTAAGAATAATCGATCATTTGATTAATCTCGCCGCAATAATTGTATCGCGATTAAATCGGAATGAAACAATAGATTAATTTGGCATATAACTAATCATCAATGGGACGTTTGTTATCACACTGTGGCAATAATTTATTGACTTTACTTTTTAAATTCCTAAATTTCATTTATTAACTTGGACACAAAATTATTCGACGAAAAAAGACATACGCTTATTAATCAAATAAATTAATTGCTTAATAAGTGCTTTTTTTCATCCGGACCATGAGCCGGATTTAAACATTAAAATAGAAAAGCAACAACTTGATCTATATACGGTCTGTTTGGTAAGAGCGTATCGCTCAGAATTCAATAATGCCATAAAAAACTAACAAAATATTATTTTTTCCTTATTATTTTATTTTACGCAATATATTTAATATTTGGTAAAGTCAGCTTTATATTCTATTATAACTATACAGCTATTGTTCATATTTTCAACTAATTTTTCAGCATGTGGTAAATCCTTCCAGGCTTTCTTTACAGATGATTTAAGTTGTTGCCAACTTTTCCGCTGCTGCTATAGTTTTTCTTTATGAAATTAAACAAATCTTTTTTATGAAATGCGTATAATTTTTTAAAATCAGTTATTATTAGGTATTAGATATTATTAGTTTTTTTTTTAATTTTGAAGTTTTATTCAGAGAAATTGGTGCAATGTATTTTATTCAAAGTATTGTCCATCTTTAACTATAGCAGTTTTTATCAGGCAGCATACCGATTCCGCCTCGAACAAATTCCTCGCTCTGTAAGGCGATACAAGAATCGACCCAATTTTTGGTTTTTTTGTTAGAAGTGAAGTGTTGCGCGGCCAGGCCATGAGTCATTCACCGGACATAGTTGAAGCACAAAGAAAGTATGTTATTAACACTTCGGCAAAATGATATACTGATTTTAACACGTTCGCGGACGGTATAAATTCACATGAGGTGTTAATATGATCACTCTCCAGAAGCTTTCGTTCAAAGTTTGTTGGAGAAAATCAAGACAAGATAATTTTGATGCATTTTATATGAAGACATAAAATATATAAAAAATCCTGCATTCCTGTCTCATATTTGTAAACTTTCCCATTAAAAAAATAAACTCCTGCTACTGTTTTTTCATCATTTTGATTTATCAAATACAAAAAAAATGTACTGCATATACAATGGTGACCCACCAGGGCAAAACGAAAATACTGCATATGCAGTAGCCGTCCGCGAACGTGTTAAAGGGAAATCATGACACTTATCATGAAGATAAGTACAAGATGGTCCGTTGTGATTTAAAGCTAGTTACGTCATCTTTTATAAATATACTTAATATACTCAATACTTGTACGCCCAATATTTTAGGTGTTAAATCCTCGTGATTTAGGGCGGAAAACTTTTTTTTCTCAAATTGTTAAGATATAGTATTCAAGAGTAAGTATAATGATGATTTAATACTCCACGAAAAACCACTTAAGGTAAAAAGTATATAAAAATAACGTTTTTTTAAAGATTATGGCTTGAACAATAGGGCAATTGCAAATGAACTGGGAAGATCTAGTACCTTCATCAATAGTTTTATCAATTTGAACAAAAGGGAGGTGAGAAGGGGTGAGAAATGAAGGAATCAAAACGGACCTTGTACTGCCGTTTACCAAGGTAGGAAGAGATCCATGAGATAAAACTGGGAGGGAAACCAAGGTAGGTTAATTTGAGAATGATAATCTCGTGGGAAATTTTGTCGAAGGCTTTGCTAAAGTCAGTTGCTATAACGTCGACTTCAGCGCCATTCTCCATGGCAAGGAGGGTGCGTGATACAAAGGTAGTCAGATTGGTGGTCGTGGATCTGCCAATAAGAAAGCCATGTTGAGAAGGGGACAAGATTGACTTGCAGTGGAATGACAAAGAGTCATAGATGAGACTTTCGAAGAGCTTAGGAATGCACGATAATTTGGCGACGGGTCGGTAGTTGGAAATGCCGCTCTTGCAACCCTTTTTATGGATAGGGTGATGTAAGAATCCTTCCAGAGATCGGGAAAAATTCCCTCTGAAAGGGAAAGCTGAAATAGAGCGGTGAGAGGCTCAATTAAATGGGTGGCGCACTTCTTAAGAAAAATCGCTGGAATACCGTCAGGGCCTGGGTCAGTATCATTAACGAGAGCGTTAATCTTGGCCGCAACTAAAGAGGGATCGATGACGATAGAGACAAGGGAGGTTTGAATGCAGTTGCGCATGTAAGAGAAGAAGTTAGGATCAGAGGTAGGGTTTTAATCACTGAAGGATTGACTGAAGAACTTAGCAAAGAGGTTGGCAATTGCTGAAGGGTCGGATGAGGATGCCTCGCCGAGATTAAGGACAGGAGGGAATCCGTTAGACTTGCGTTTCACGTTGATAAACTTATAGAATAGTTTCGGGTCCGATATAAGTTTAGATTGCATAGAGGCTAGGTAGTCGTTGTAGAGGGCAGAGCAAAGCTCCGAAAAAAGGTTGGAGACAGCGATGTAGGAAGAGTAGTCTGCGTCGGACCTGGACAAGAGATACGAGGACCATAATTTGTTTCTTTTATTGCGTAGAGAGCGGAGCACTTTATTATACCAGGGTGGCGAAGAAGAGCGGCTCTTTATAGGTTCAAAGGGTACGCATTGGGACACACAACTGAAGACATCAGTATAAAAAAGGGTGACTTCTTTGAGAATGGAAGATTGGGAGTTTAAAGACGGAATGCGGAGATTCGAATTACTTAAGAGGAGGTTAAGCTTCGCAAAGTCGGCTTTACGATAGTTAAAGCAAGATCGGGGTGTAGGGATTAACGGTGGATGAAACGAGTCATAAAAAAGAGAAAGGGAGAGAGTCGGGTGATGTGAGTCGAGAGTTGAAAGAAGATGGTGACTTCTCGTGGCGACCGAGTCAAGGGGATTTGAGGAGAAAATGAGATCAAGTTGTCTGCCGAGATGGTTTTTCACACCACTGATTTGGTATAGATTTGGTATAAGTAGTGACCATCTTTTGGCTTCGAATAACCAGATACTGATTTTACAAAGTAACTCATAGACTCCTCTAGCAATTGAATAACGTTGTCGTGAACGCAAAAAAAAAATCTGAACCAATTTACAAAAATTTTTGATGCGTTGAAACAGGTTTAATCCAGAAATCGGCAAAAAAAATACAAAATTTCATTTTCGATTTTTCAATTCGTCAGCAATATTTAATTACAAATATAAGTTTTTAAAAAAAATAATCTCTTAAATTTTGTATTCCCCAAGTAATCGGTAATTGAATAACAGTTGTGAATAATCAAATACGGATAATTTTTTCATCGAAAATTGATTAATTCATATAACCGAAAATTCTTGGCCACAAATTTTACATGTTCAGCATGTGCTTTAACTGTCAGTGATATATTTCTTGGTTACTTAAGCAATCGATAATATTCAGGGTGTTTCATACATAGTAAGCCAAAATATTATATAGCAGGGTACAGGCCACCGCAAACGTTTGGGAGTTACAGGGTGTTTCGTGAATTCCAATTTTCCATGATACGCACATCATTATTTTATTTTTATCTTTTGATCTACTCAACGCAACGACATCCAACTTACGCCACGCCAAAAATCTACTATCTTAGCGCCTTATCGCGAGTCGGTGTCAATAGAATCGATTCGACGTTTTTTGATTCTCGATTTGATGCCTTCCTCATCTCTCTACAAAACATCCTGGGAAACTATTTTCTATTGCAATATTTTGAGTTCGAGTCCTATGGCTGAATATATGTTTAAACTCTGCTTAGCGACATATGTGCGGTTCTTTCAGAATACTTTTAATAGAGTTTATAAAGTTTGAATTATATTATACTAAAAGAAGTGTTCTATTCTAGAAAATACTTGTCAATATTAAAAATTTTCCACAAATTAATTCGAAGTCGCGCACAAAATGTTAGTAAATTTGATAAGTCTACGAAAGAGAAAAATGTCGTTGGAGATCGATTCTCACCGTAGACTTAAGATGATTTGATCCAACGTCGTTTCATATTTGACTCTCGCGATAAGGCCGCAATGTCAACAGTGTTGACCTACAAGCTGCCACTGCAGGTACACTCTCTTTCGAAATTAGAAAAACTATTTTTCATTTTCCCAAAATTCACATTTTCATCGAATTTTCCCCAAAATTCTTGTGAATAATGCATTTATATATTAATTTTATCGAATTTGTCATATCATTACCTTTCCAAAAAGGTACAAAATTTCCAAGTAAAATCTGTTCCTTAGAAAAGCTTGATAGGCATCTTATTGTTTTATTACCCTGCAATTGTAAAAGTCGTAAAACGAACGAAGTGCTCTTAAAAAATTTAGAAAAGATTGTCTAGTATACACAGGTAAATAGTTTTGATTATTGCTGCTGAAAAGTCATACTGGAATTTCATATTAATACGTACGGCATGAGACTATCGAATGAGTTTGATAACCATAGCATTTCCAATCGTTCCATCCCTAAACACATAAACACCTATTACAGAAATCTGAAACAAAGTTAAAACTTTTTGCATGGGTTTACTTTTTTCCAACCTTCTGAATTACGAATTGGTGGCTCAAAAGCATTTACTTGGGTACTTAAATCCTCCCATAATTTAGTTGTGGCATTTAGCATCCTTTGTGGGTAACTAGCCCTACGCTGAATGAGAATATTTTTGTATAATCTGTTATTTTCTCCTGGTAAAAATAAAACTTACTTCAAAAATTCCAATTTTTTTCAATTTTACATTTACATTTTGAACGTCCGTATATTATATCTGCAACAACAAAATCAAAAGGTTAAGTTCGGAATAGGGGAAAGTCGTCTATTTAAATAAAATTTTGCAGGAGTTTTCTGTTTGGTCTAAAACGGAAGGATTTGAAAGAATTTTTTGACGTTCGGCTACAGTTTCCGAAATATTCCACTTTTAAACCTCTTCCTCCTGCTCCTCCAAAATTTTATTCGAATCGGCCCATTTCCGCTATTCCGAACTTGTTCCAAATCAAATTAAATCCATACGAAACTAATCCATTTGGATTATGGTTATCCAATTAATTTTCGATGGGGAACTACACAAGCTGTTTCGAATTCATCTTTGAAGATCGCAAAAAGATGTCACTTTCGCATCGCATTCTATGATACGTGCCTTGCTTTCTTTTCTAAAAAGTAAATGCGGATAGTTTATTCGCTCTCCTTCCAACTTTCAGTTCATGCAAATGAAAAAATCCCATTGTTTGGGATGGGGGGGGGGGGTCATCCCCCATTAAACCCAGCTAATAAATACCTAAAGTTTTATTTTTTATTCGTTAACATGACCGTGAATACTGATGTCGATTAAATGATATGTTGAATACTAATTATATTCCTTTTTTTCAGACAACTCAAATGTGCGGTAGTGGATTTCAAAATCCAAGAGAGCATAATGATATTCGAAGAAATATTTCATTAAATAGGATATGAGAGGTAATTGAAAGTAAGACTAAATGTAATATATTTATATTATTTTTTCCTATAGGCAGACGGATACCCATACCATTGCCCAACACAGGGGTGATGTCACGAAGAAAACATACATTCTGCATACGATCAAGTCTTGCCATATTCGTAGTGTTATTTATTTTAATTCAGTTTCAAGTATTCAACTACAGTAAGTGTCCAGTAAATGTGTGCTTCTATTTTATTACTTCAAATCGTATGTTGTAGCCGATGTGCGGGAAACTACTATTGGTGATATAACAAATGATTCAACAGCTGCGATTTTATCGATGGTGCCATCTGTTTTTCATAAATTCCTAACAACAAAGACAAGAAATCAATCAGTTGGTAAGTATTTAATTTGGGATCATGGTAAAATTTAGAAACGCAATATCTAGAAATGATGAGAAAATCCATGCATAACTTTCAGGAAAAAAGATTGATAATTACTGAAAATGATGTGCGCTTTGGTAAAAATTCAGATAATGAAACAGTATTTAAAAGATGTTTAAAGAATATCAAAAATGCTTCCTATTATAGATCAAAATTGCATAAATCGAATGAGAAAGTGTTTGAATTGGAGAAAAAAGTCAAACTTTTGTCCAAACAACTCAAAGCAAAACAACATAAACTTAATCCAAAAAGTATAACAGATCACGTTAACACCCTTCCTAATGTAAGTGAAAATTCAAAGGAATTTTGTAAAATACTTTTGACAGAACGGCAAAAATCAACGGAGTGGAATGAAAAACAAAAACCTTAGCCCAGACCTTAAACTACAAGTCAAATTCTACCTATTTATTTATGCGAGACAATTTAAATTTTCAATTACCATCTAAATCATCAATACATCGGTGGACACCATTAAAAAAATTACATCCTCGTTATAACAGTAATCTTTTAGAAAATATCAAATCCATGGCAAATAAAATGGATGACTTTGATAAGGAGACCGTTATTATCTTTGACGAAGTAGCCATCCCTTATGGAGGGTCATATACCAAATCACACATTTAGTGTTGGTTTAAACGTTCATGCTGTAATTTGCGACCAAGGACCAAATAACAGGAAAGCCTTTAGACTTTTAGGTATTTCTAAGAGCAATCCGTTTACATTCGAAACTAAAAAAATATATGGTATATATGATGTACCACATTTAGTGACATCTTTACGAAATACTCTAATGAAATCGGATATTACTTCAATTTATGGAGACGCTAGCTGGAAAATATTGCAAATATTATTTCAGCAGGACTCATCCCAAATTGTAAAAATGTTCCCAAAGCTGACTGCAAAGCATATTGAACCAGGAAGTTTTGACAAAATGAGAGTTAAATACGCCATGCACATTTTTAGTAAAAGTGTTGCGGCTGGTATTAAAACCTGTATAAATTTGAATAAGATTCCAGAAGAATGTTGTTGTTGCTCAGGCAACAATCGACTTTATCTTACATTTAGACAAAATAATTGATTGTTTGAATAGTCGATATATATATGATAAAAATATGTATAAATCTCCATTGCGGAAAAAAATGTTGTACACAAATTTCTAGAAGAAAGCAACGACTTTTTAAATAGTCTTAAGTTAGTTAACCGAGGTAAAAATTATTGCATTAATGGTTTAGTGCATTCCGTAAATAATCTTTTTACTTCAGAGAAAGAAATTTCGTATTTATTGACGTTAAGATTTAATCAAGATCCAATTAAGAATTTGTTTGCACAAGTACGATCTAAAGGAGGAAATAATAACAATCCTTTGATAGCCGAATTTAATAGTATTATAGCAAGGGTCATGTAAAAGAAAATCATCACGTCGTCTTTTGTCAAAAATTGTGAAGACGACGATGACCTACTTTTAGACTGGAATCAGGAAGAATCAAACATTCCCACTGGAAAAACATTTTCTCTGAGTGTTATTAATACTAATTTTGCTGAAATGATTACCGAGGTGGATAATGAACTTTTCAAAGAAAATTCGGTACTACTTCAGGAAGAAAACTCGGATGAATTCTTAGTCGAATTATCTGCTCAAAGGTATTTTGTTGGGTATGTTATCCATAAAATTGTAGTCAATAAATTACATTGCTCATTGTGCATAAGTCAAATGGTAAAATCTGACGACACATTAATATCGCAATCTGAATCTCTAATTTTAAATAAAGATTATTCTGGTTCAGTGCTCTCAAATTCAGTTAATTTAAAGCCGCCTGCAGATGCATTTTTCGAAATCTATTCTTATATATTAAAATATATAAAATTTTCTTTGAACAGTTTTTACATGTAAATATATAAAGAAGAATATATATGAAGCATGCATTCAAGAAACAAACAAAATATTTCCCTTTTGGTTCACAAATGGGTCATGTACAGAGCACAGAAAATCTTTTAGATTTTATAATTTTAGTTCTACTCCGAAAAAATTGTTCTTGGATGTTAAAACATAGCTCAAATATTATTAAACACGGCCGCCTTAGTAATTTAAAACAGTAAAAACATAATAAAATTAAAAAACTTTAATGAAACCAAACCTACTTCCGGTCCGGGAATGAATAGCATATGAATACTACATTCGGTTCTGTAAAGTCGTTTTACTGACGATAGTTGAACGTGACAACGTCATAAGAAAATACTGATGGAATGGTTGCATTTTTCAAAAGAAAATTTTAATTTTATTTGTTTGATACATATTTCGTATGCATATAGAGAAGGAGGTAAATGGAAATCACAATTGAATTGATCAAGTTACATTTATTTGTACGCATAAATACAATTATGTCAATTTTTTTTTTTTAACAATGCACATAGTTTTTACAAGTATGAATGTGCTTTGAGCAATTGTTTTACAACTTTTAAACATGTGTGATAATGCTACAGCATCTTGAACCTCCATGGGATCACTCATCGAAGGTAGTGGCTCATTCGTGAAATCCTCTGGTTCGTCAGATTGTTGCGATTGTAAGCGGTTCTGCAAAATGAATCGTCGTTCGAAACAATTTAGAAAATTTTCTCATAAAATTCTTCGTTCAGAAAATCATTTTAAATTTACAAAATACTTAAATAAAATTTATTGTTTAAATTTCTACTCGACTGTTAAAATTTAATTTTTGATTTTATTATTTTATAATAATAAATTTTGTATTGATATTATTTCTTTCAGCAAGTAAACTGAATAAAAGTTGTTGTTCAATTAGTTACTTAATTATTTTTGCAAATTTAATTGTAATTTGTTGTAAAAAAGTAATAATTTTGAATAATTTATTATAAGAATAAACTGTGATTAAATTATTGTTCATAAATCTTAAATTTAAAATTTAAAATTTGGAAACATCATTAAAATTTTTGTAACTCTAGCTTTTAAAAAGCCCGCCTCAATGTGTTTGATATAGGAGAAAATTGTTCCCTTTGACGGCTGGCTGGTCCAACCTGTCATTTCAGACACATTGTTATGATATGTGATATGTTTTAATTTTTTGAAATCATAGCTACGCTCCATAATTATTTCGATCGAATAGTAAAGCAATTGATTTTTTACTCATAGTTCTGTTAACTTATTGTTATAGTTTTGTCAATTATAGCATAACCTACAATCGCTGCACTAGCGGACCGATGCTATTTATTTTAATGATGAAAGCATGAATATTCGACAATATATCACTGAACATATATTTAATATCGAAAGAATCATTACCTTTATCGCCGCAATTATCGTTGCTATAAACAATTGACACCACATTCACTTTTCACTGCACTTCATACTTGACGAAAACATGTAAATGTATTATTGTATAGCAGCTGTCCACGCGGACGCATCGCTCACTCAAGTAGGAGAGAGACAGATGTCGAACGCTGCCGAACGCGGAGGCCGATTGTGCCTCTTTGTCGCTCGTTCCGCGCTCTCGCTTGCACTTCAAGCCTTAAATGGAACGCCTCAGAGCGAGGTAACGCCGCATGAGTCATGTTTTTTCGTGCGTGCAGCCAGCTTCATCGAATTATAAGACGTATATTATCACGTCAAAAATGCCCAATCACGTACAAAGAGGCGGTATCAATAGTATTTCACGAGCGGTAGAATAATGCACGTCGCATGACTTTTGTGTTTGATACAGCGAAAGAAACATGTTGTCATGAATAATTTCTGTCTACGTTCTCTGTGCTGTAGCTGTGCGCTGCGCCGGTGAAATCGCGATTTATATGTATGCATTTACATCCTGTAGTAGGATCAATGATCTATAATACAATAGACCGCTAAAGGTTTTTTCCCTCTATTTTAAAGAAAATATAATATAATAAAAGTAATCTGAAAAAGATATAGTATAAAATTCCTTGAAGTACTCCGAGCCGAATTGAATTTTATAATTATTCATTTTGGTTGTCAAGGGACTGAACGAGAGTTGGAACGTGGGAGACATCGAATTCACGCATCAAACCCATTTAGTTCTCTCTCACTCGCGCACAGACATGGATAATAATCCAAAATGATGAAAAATAATTTTAATTTACTCCTGCATTTTGAAAAAAACCAAGATAAACTCAGATATCGAGTAGAGACAAAGTTGCAGCTGAAAAAATTTAGATTGTACATATTCCTCATCCCTCGCCTGATAACTTTACCATAATTTGAACCTAATCCTAATTTAAAAGTACAGATGAGCTGGGTTCGTTAATTCAATTGTTTTGTGTACGCATGGCGGCTGAATAAGAAGCCTGTGGATACGAGGAATTGTAGGTGGAAGACCCGAGGAAAGTTATTTGAGTAAACAAAGTTGCGTCGCTCATTTTTAATATTATATACATGTTTATAGAAACAAATGTTATCGCAACATGTCATGGGATCTGATATTGTATCCCACGCTCTCGGGAGACTCGCCGAAATTAGCCTACTTTACATAATTTGGTATTGTATCGTAAAGTATAAGGAATCGGTTGCCATAAATAAAACAACTATAAGAACATAAGCAATATTTTAATTTTATTGAGTATTTAAGTATTCCCTCTGAATCTACAACCTTCCCTCTTCGTTCTGACAGTAAACGAATTCCTCGATGGAAATCTGCTTTCTTTCTTTCTTTGAAGCGATCCAGTTGTCTAATCAATTTTTAATTCCTTTATATGTAAGTAATCCGCTCTTCGGTAAGGACTGACTACATCAACCGGGGCAAATGGAAATGCGATAGACCAATATCAGGCGAAAATGACGGATGGAGAAGAGAGAAGAACTTCCCAATCTGACCTTTCTAATTTTTTTTTTTGATTTGAAATTGTGTAAACCAATATTAACAAAATTTTGTGGATGGAGGATATTCAAGCGACAGCTGCCGGCAGCATTATTCTTTAAAATAAAGTATGTAATGCAACAACAAATGTTGTTTTGTAAATATAAAAGTTTCTATTTTTAATCGAACTTGTTTACACTTCAGCCAAACTTCATATATTGAATACGTTAACTGGCATCTAATAAAAAAATAATGCAAGACGTATTAATTACTAATTAAAATAATTACACCTACTGAAAATCTTTCAAAACTTAATTATACTCTATACAAAAAGAGCTTCGGCGACAATCAAACGGAAAGCAGTGTTAGATTTTAAAGCGTTCATTCAAAAATAAACAAAAACTGTCCCCGAAGGAGAGCAGATCTTTTTTAAATTTTATTTATACATTAATTATGAATGAACCATATAATATATAATAAATTTCTTTAGGTTACTGACGTGAGTTTTATTTTTAATAGCGATCAAAGTTATAAATAAATTTTAATTTTCAACCGTATTTTGCGAGTGCCGTAAGTTTCACCTCAGTTTAATGAACATCACAAAATTGCGCTTTAAATGTTCCCACTCTGTTAATCCAAGTGTTGTTAATTTGAACACATATCAACCATCACCACGCTATCAGTAATAAAACTAAATTATCTATATTATATAATAACGATCTCTCGATGAACCAGATATTGTTCCGATAAACACATAGAAAAATTTTGACCGAAACCACTTAACAATTTTTATACAAATGGGTGCTCCTTCTAACAATATACAATGATATGCAAAACATTTGCAACTAAAACCGTACTTTTCTTCGACTAAATAAACATGCAGCTATGCAATATTTTAATCTTTATGATGCATAGTTTGGAAATAATCCCCTTCTAGATTTATTAGTTTATGACTTTCTGTGATAAACTGAGGAAAATTATGAATTTACTTGCACGCATATGCATATTGTACACCATTGTACGCGCATTAACTCCCCACCCGTTGACCGATTCATCCCATTTATAAACTTAGCCGAGACCTATAGAGGATATGCTAGCCAAGTTTGATCAAAATCGTTTAAGAAATATATAGCTACCAATTAAAATATATAGCTTATTATTATTATTATTATTGTTGGAGTGGGCGAGACGTGTAGCCTCGAGCGCTCAGATATTATCCATTGCACTCATTGAACCATTGTGTTCGTAGAGTAGAATACCATGGTTATCCGTGGGACTCGAACCCACAGCCTCTAGGACGGTAGGCCAGCGCGTTAACAACTGATCTACCGTAGGCCCCAAAATATATAACTTAGTAAAAATCCCTTCCTCAAACCCCTTAAATCTTCATATGAACTACATTTCGAGCGAATAAATGCATAAACAAAGACTGATCAAAATCCATTAAGAAATGCGATAACAAAATTATTTTTTTTAAATACGTGAAACTTCTACCCATTTTACCAATCACCACCATTTTGACACACGACTTAAAAGTAAATTTGTAAATGTACACGTTGTTTGGCAAATAGCGATTAAGAAATATGATAATACGAGTAGCCCATATCTATATATATATAAATGAATCCTGGTTTTGTGTGTAATCGATGTTTGAAAATTTGGCTGTATGAAATGACTGAGAGTTGTTTGCATTAGAGAACAGAGAAGAAGAAGATTTATATGTATAGTTTACATGATTATATGAATGTTAGTATTTTTGAAAAAATTTCTCGATATTCCTATTGGAAAAGTGTTTTTTTTTTTCTTTTTGCATTAAATTGATATGATTTGTATGTTAAATCAGTTTGACGCGAATCACGTGATGAAATGCTTTGTTGCTATTGGTTGTGTTCCTTTTTTACTGAAGTAGGTGAAGCCGGTGAAACGATGTAAATTTTTATTAGAAAAAATAATTATTGGATAAAATTCTACTTCCTTCAGAGTTAGTTGGGAATTTAAAATTTAAATTATTGGTGAAGCATTCACGCATTTGAAGGCACACCATTTTGAATTGTGTAGGTTTATATTTTACATGATTTGTAATTGATATAATTAAAAAAAATTAAAGATTATTCGCACGTAAAAAATCATTATTCAAAATATTCATTGTTTTGTTTTTGTTAATTATATCAATAGCAAATTTTTGTTACCAATAATAGCAAGTAGACGTTAAAACATTGGTCGTCGTTCATGTTTATCTAGGATTTTTGCCGCTTCCAGAGCTGCAGAGATTTATGATGGAAAATAAATAAATTACCGGCATTTTGCAAACAATTGCTAAATATTGGAAATTGTGTAATGCCAGTAGACGAAACTGGATTTATAATGTTGCCAGAAAATTTTTGTCGTCTCACAAAAACTAAAGAAAAATTAATCGAAAGTGTACTTCCAAACATAACACAGCAATACAAAAATCATATTTGATTGAGCGAAAGAGCAATTTTGGCAGCAAAAAACAAATATGTTAATGAATTTAATTTGGCTATACAGTTCAAAATACCCGGTGATTGTATGAGGTACCGTTACTAATGAAGATGATGTATTGTATTATACCTCAAAATTTTTGAAATCATTGAATTCATCATCACATAACCTTTAACCACGATGCTGTAATGGTACGCGGCTTGCTGTGCAGCAACTATTTTGATTGGGAAATTCAAAGGTGAAGACGTTTTTATTCCACGAATTTCAATAATTCCATCTGATTTGCCTTTTGATTTACAACGTATTCAATTTCCAGTTCGTGTTGTATTTGTGATCACTATAAATAAGGCGCAAGTTCTGTCTTTGGTAATTTGTGACATAAATTTGGAATATCCAGTTTTTCTCATAAAAACCTTTATGTTGCTTGCTCGCGTGTAAGCAAAAAAATCGACTTTATTTATTTAATGTCAACAAAATGGAATAACTAAAAATTTTGTTTACCATAGAGCATTACAATAAATAGGAAAATGCATTTTAAAATTGTGTTATTTTATTTGTTAACACTAACCGTACCGATGACATTTATTTTTTAAAGGAAAGTTATATTTGCTCCTCCTGAATACAAGAAATATTGAATCAACTAACAAATCCAAGAAAAATAAAGAATTGATATAGAAGAATTGATTACATATACTTGATGAAGATAATAATATAATAACTAACAGTAATAAAATTGAGTGTAAAATATTGTAGCGAATGCTCAAACCGGCGATGGCATGGTTAGTGTTAATGCGCAGCTATGCGAGCAGGGCTTAGCTAGTATGCATATATAATATGTATATATTTAATTTTTGTTGTAAATGTTTAAACAATTGTGCGGATTTTATTTGTTTTTTTTTTATTTTTGTGCGAATTTTTTCTAAACTCTTGTGTTCTGGCTTTTTTTTGAATTTCAAGTCCAACACATTTAATTTACTGTAACTAATGCTATAAACATATTTTTGTCATTTTAGTGCATAACGGAACTCAAAGTGGGTACGTGGAATTATATCATCCCCCAAACATAACTGAGATTAAGAAGATGATTGCCAAATACAATGAATTGCAATTAGTCTTGAACGAAGACATATTTGGTCCGCTGCAAAATGATTCTGTGATAATTGTTGTTCAGGTAATTAATGTTATGTTGGAATTGATTTGGCTATTTAGTTTTATTCAAATATCAGGTGCACACTAGAATAACGTACCTTCGGCACCTTATAGTAAGTTTGGCCCAAGCAAAAGACATTTCAAAAACACTTGTTGTATTTTCACATGACTACTATGATGAGGACATAAACGATTTGGTGCAGTCAATAGACTTCTGCAAAGTTTTACAAATATTTTACCCATTCTCAATACAAACGCATCCATTCGAGTTCCCTGGCGTTGACCCTGGAGATTGTCCTAGAGATATCAAAAAGGATCAGTAATTAAAAGGACATAAAACAAACTTTCTACCCAAGTAATTTTGTTTTGTTTTAGAGCTATCATTAGAAATTGTAATAATGCCCTTTATCCGGATCTCTACGGCCATTATAGAGAAGCTGCATTCACTCAAACTAAACACCACTGGTGGTGGAAAGTAAATAGAGTATTCGATCAATTAGAAGTAACGCGATTCCATACAGGTAAAAATGAATATATTATATAGTTTTCAAATTTAATCGTACTATTGTTTCCAGGCTTAATACTGTTTTTAGAAGAAGATCATTATGTAGCAGAAGATTTCCTATATTTGTTGGAATTAATGCAAAAGCGTTCCTTGGAGCTTTGTCCGCAGTGTAACATTCTTTCCCTTGGCACGTACTTAAAAACTTTTAATTATTATACATACAATAGCAAGGTAATTTGACAAAAGACATTTTTATAAATATCTTACATCTTCAAAAATCATACGCACTAATATCATTGACATCTTCAAGGACGCTGAAATGAGGCTAGACTAAAAATAAATTCGACAATGAAATCTTATTTTCAAAGAACTATCTATACTATATCGAGTACTACTGGGCATTTCAATTTCTAAAGGATGAAAATTACAAGTTATAAGTTTTAAATAATGGTTAAAGTACAATTGCGCTAAGATGGTATCATACAGATCACGCTTTATAATTGCATATTCCGAAATCACAGTACAACAGAGATTTATGCTGAAAAAAGAAATAGGATATTGTAAAAATACAAATGTTTATAATTTTCTAAAAATTCCGATTTTCGAATCCTAGGACCTAGGATAGCCAAAGACTTTTAGCAAGCCCTCTTTGAAATACAGAAGTATTAGAGTGTTTTTATTTTTAATTTTGCTAGAAGTTATAGGTGATAATATGTGAAAGTGTAATAATGCAGTGCGGCCTTCCTAATCGCGGGAAAATGTTAGATTAATAGTCCATTTGTTTAATCCTGTCACAGAAATCGATTAAAATGGTATATTATCGTCAGTGGGAAATTAGTAATTGCAATGGTAAAGAACCTGTTGAGCTTTTTTTATTTTAAATTCACTTTGGTTATTGAAATGCACGACCGAAAAAAATCATGCAATTTACCTGAATCAGTCGTGCATATATATATATCTAATTGCGATTAATATACGACATATATATTTTTTTTTAAATAATCAAACAAAATGTACTGTTTAATATTAATTTGAAACTATTTTTCGCGTGAACTCAGCCTCGCCAAGTTTAATTTGAATGAATACAATCAAACCAATAGATGCGTGACTACAATCAAACCAATTTTTCTGTCCCTTTGCAACCCCTAAAAAGTTGAAGTATGTGCTTTAATATTTACATTGGAAAGTATATATTTATGTTGTTTCAAGTAAATCTGACAAGAAAGATATTTTTCCAAACTAACATGAACACCTCTTTTGAAAGTTGAATTCCGAAGTCCTTCCTAAGGAAGTGCTTAATGAAATAATTTTTCTTCAAATTGTTTTACAATTTACTTGCTTATATTAGGTTGGAAACTATGAAACGAGCGTTTTTTGTTTAGTCTGTGTTCAGCTGCGACTGAGAGAGACACATTGTCACGTGCGTTCGATATTTTTATTTATAAAGCTTAAAGGTATTCTTACTCATATTGTAAAATTTTTTCGTATTTGTATCCCATTTTTATTTTATTTTTATCCTAAACCAGATGGAAACAAAACGCGATTTACATCTACTCTTCTTGTACGAGTTTAAATTAAATCATACCGCAGCTCAAATTTCAAGAAATAATATTCAGGTATTCGGAGATGGATCCACCAATGAAAAAAATACTCGATAGTGGTTGCAAAAATTTCGTTCTGGCAATTTGAGTATCGTCAATGAGCCTCGAGGAAGACCACCGGCCCATATTGATAACGAGGAATTAAGGACGACTGTGGAATTCCATCCACACACAACTAGTCGAACACTTGGGTCTAAACTAGGAACTAGTCATACAGCTGTGTTAAAACATTTCCGTGCAATAAATAAAGTCAAAAAATTGGACTCATATGTGCCGCACGAATTGACGCAACTGATCGACTGCAAAAGCAAGTGCGCATCTTTGTTGCTTGGCAATACACGATTGCCATTTTTACACCAAATCATCACTTGTGATGAAAAGTGGATTTTGTATGATAATCGAAAACGATCAAGCCAATGGGTAGATAAGAATACACCCCCAGGACACACCCCGCATGAGAAACTTATGTAAAAACAACCAACATTGCTCAATCGGCACGGCGCAATATTACTATGATAACGCACGACCACATAAAGCTTCAATTACTGTTAACAAATGAACTTCTTTACAATATGAAATTTTACCACATCCTCCATATTCACCCGATATTTCACCGACCGATTATTATCTTTTTCGTAATTGTGAATTATTTTTAAGAGAAAAAAAATACAATAACCAAAATAATATTATAAAATACTTTGAATTGTTCATTAACTCTAAAAATAAAGATTTTTTTCAAAAAGGCATACATATATATATGATTTGCCCAATCGTTGGCAAAAAGTCGTAGATACCAATGGAAATTATTTCAATTGCAATATAAATATAATGAAAAATTGCGCTTTTCGTTTTTTATTTTCATTCAACGCCCGTTTCATAGTTTCCAACCTAATATTTAAACGAAATTATCAAATTTTGGTAGAAATAAGCATTCGGTAAATATTTTTTGTTAATAACCAAGATTGAATTTGCTTTAATAAATACTAGTTTTCAAGATTAATAGTTGAACATTTTGTTTACCGATTTATCAAAATAAATTTTTCTATTATTTCGGGTACTCTTTTGGATTTAGGTCCCAAATGCACCAAGTGTTGCACTCAATGCGTTCGGAAAGGAGGCTCTGTAGTTGGCTCTGGTACTAGGTTTTTTAAAAAATCATGTTAGTCGGGTGTCAAAATGGATAGTTGAATTAAAAGCTGATGTGCGATGACGGTTGAAGTAAATTGCCTGAGCAATTCGATCGGCTGCCCAGGCACTCGTGGATTCACGTTTTGCCCGAAGCAATAGCCGCCTGCCCGTGTCCACTGATGTGCTGATGTCAGTGTGGGCTTCCTTTCTGGAATCTGGTTTACCCGTTGCGCTTGCAATGTCATTCGCACATATCGGACTTAGCATCAAAATGCTGATTCATGTGGATCCAACAGGTACAACCAGAAGATCTAATCACTCTCCAGAAGCTTTCCTTCAACGTTTGTTGGATCAAATCAAGACAAGAGAATTTTGATGCATTTTATATGAAGACAAAAAATATATAAAAAAAATCCTGCATTGCTGTCTCATATTTGTAAACTTTCCCCTTGAAAAAATAAACTGGTACTGTTATAAAAAAAAAAATGTATTGTATATGCAGTGGTGACCCACCAGGGCAAAACGAAAATACTGCATATGCAGTAGCCGTCCGCGAACGTGTTAATCTACCACTCAACTAACTTAGCTAAGTAAAGTTTTTAACCCTAGGCACCCATGAACATGAATGGGAGATACCTTATTCATAAACATTCGTTTCTTAGACGAATATATATTGATGATTTTATAGAATACAAGGACGACCTATTCACTGTAACTCCATTAGCAATACTAATTATTGCACGATATGGGAAGGTATTTAGAAGTTTATCTTTTTATCTCTTTCACTTTAAAAATTACAATTGCTTACATATTTTGCTCAGTCTATGAGACGAATGTTTATGAATCTAGGGTTAAAATTATTAGGGACATTTTACTCTCACAACTGATTTAATTATCGTCCACTTACCTATTTACTACTACTATTGAATGTTCCATTTTCTATTTCTATTTTTTTTATGTATTAAGTAAAATTAAAACAAAACCCATTAAGTAAAATAAAATTAAAACTACAGCATATATGTAATTTTATGAAGGCGATTGTAAATGATAGGGTATAAAAATAAGGAGGTGAACTTAAGAATGTATTAAAGATGCTTTAATCTCTTCTAAGGTCAATATACCCATACAAAGTTTAAGATTTAATATTAGTGATTAACACGGAACCTTTGGTCTTACTTACAACCAGTTTTTCTTAATGTTTTTGAGAAGTACACTTTAACGTGTATAAAATACATAAGCCTCATTTCACATTCTTCTAGAGTTAATGCTTATAATTGTTTAATTGTGTAAAAGATTTCCGTTCTAAATGTCTTGTAATTATATACACACAGACTAATAAGAAAGCTTATTACGGGCAATACTCTGCTGCAAGTGCTTCTAACAGAATTTTAGGATATAGTTTTCAAGGCAATTACGATAGCAAGCACAGAAGCAAAAGTAATAGTTTTATAACTGATCACTTTTCGAAATCAATGTCGTCATTATCGGGCGGTATAAATGGTGGTTCGCATACTTTAACAACCGAAAAGATTTCAACACAACAATCGTGGAGTTATCACATCCTACCATCTCTATACTCAATTTATCAGAAGGTAGATGAAGCACCATAGTGCTTTTCTTACTTTATAACCTGAAAAATAAAATGAGTTGTGTAGTTAATCATGTTTTGCATGTTTTCTGGATAATATTATGAAACACTATAAATTTATTTTAAATATTTTAATACTAAATAATTTCTGTGGACAATTTTCGATTACTTCGCAGGTGTTTAAATATTTATTTTTTTCATATCAATAAATAATTGCATTTCGCTCTCTTCTGCATGTGGGAATTTAATTTTTCAAGTTATATGTTATCGAACAAATTTTGCTTAATTTTATTTCGCTTATTATATTTAGTTTTTAAAAAATGTGGTAAAGCAAACAGAAAATGAAATGAAATATAATATAAAAAAAAAATAGGAATCTTATAACGTTTTATAAGCCAACTGAATATAATTTCCCCGTTCAAAATAAATATAAAGAGTGTTTCAAATTGCGCGGTTTTTTTTAAGAATAAATAAAATATAGATGGATCACTGGATTCGTCTGGGTATTTTGACATTTAAGAAGTGTGATGTATGACATTTAAAAAATGGCTGCGTACACGATACAACAACGCATTCAAATTATTGAGTTATTTTATTAAAATCAGTGTTCTGTGTAAAGTGTTTTTAGATAATTACGTGAAACCATAAAGGTTTACATAATAGTCTATCTGAAAGCACTATTGGTCGTATTATTCAAAACTTTCAAGAGACCGGTTCGATGGAAGATCAAAACCGTGAAAAACACAGTCATAGCGGTCGTTGGTGTAATTGGACCTTACTTCTTCGAAAATGCTGCTGGTAAAGCTGCAACTGTCAATGGTGTTCGATATCATCGGATGATAACCGAATTTTTGTGGCCTGAGTTAATGAATATTAATCTAGAGGATATTTAGTTTCAACACGATGGGGGTTCACCTCACTTTGCACAAGAAACAATTTATTGAGAGAAATATTTCTTGGACGTGTAATCTCAAGAAACGATGATGTTAATTGGCCACCAAGAACATGTTTTTTGACACCGATAGACTATTTTCTCTGGGATTATGTGAAAAGTCATGTTTATGAAAACAATCCACAATCAATTCCTGCTTTGAAAAATGAAATTATTCGTGTCATTGGTGAGCTAGAGCCTCAATTATGTCAGTATTATTGAAAATTTTAACAAAAGAGTGGACGTCTCTGGAGTTGCAAGAGGAGGCCATTTGGCAGATATTATTTTTCGCATATAAATGTCATAACTGATTCAATTACCAATAAAAAGTTTTTGAAAATGAATGAAAATTATGTGTTTTATTTATTCTTTAAAAAAACGCGCAATTTGAAACACCCTATAAAACTGTCAACCTCGTCCGGTACGAAAAAATGTTACCCGCCTTTATATTTTCACTGAATTTTCATCGACTCAACTTTACATCAAACTCAGTAAAAACTTTTTTCATTGCAAAAGTATCATGGCTAAACTAATAATGGTATTTATTTCATTATAATTCACCAAAGACTAATGCATTCATTTCGTAGGTGTCAATAAGAAGTAAATTATTTCTTAAAAGACGAAAACCTCAGTATCAAAATCAGGTACATGTGATATTGTTGATAACAAAAGCTATACATAAAGCAAGGCCCTTATCATAATTAATATTTTCTAAAGAATAGTAGTTTAAAACTTAGAAAGAACTGCTCAAATTTAAATAAGTGCCTGTTCAGCGGTAATAAGAATCCATGTTAAGAGTTCGGCCCCATTTCTTTAATTAAACTTTTAGATAGTTTCATAGCATCATTACTTCTTCAATAGTGGCATTAAGTTACATTTTAGGTGTGAATTTATTCAAAATGTAGTTTAAAGGAAAAGCTTTTAAGACAAGCTAAAAATTACGTAATATTTTTTGTAATTTAAGTTGTTGATGAAAATAAAATATTCTCAATTTTTGGAAGGTTATTAAAAGTCGAGCATTTAGACAAAATAACAGTAAACGGTGTCAAAAAGTAATGTCTTCAGTATTAATTTATACGAGGTTGGATTTAAAACCTGACTAAAGCTAGTTTTATTTTCCAATTAGAATTATTTCTATATGAGGTCGCGATTTTTTCATCCAACACTTATCTTATTTTTGTGTAATAGTAATTTATGTCAACGAGTATAATACGGCATTAATGTTTTGAATAGTAGTACTAATTAACAATTTATAGAAATTCAAAGTATAAAAAGAGGATTAGAATAAATAGAAGACGTTCCAAGAAAATAAATAAATTAGAATTATCCAGTGTATGCGCAATTCCACGGAGTTTTAGGATAAAGAAATCAAGTGTTCATAAAGTAACCACATAAAAGAGGTTTTAATTTTTTTACGCTGTATTACTTAGTGGTAGAGTATATCAAATTCGAATGGTTTGTACAAGAATTATTTAACAGACACGCAGATATCTGGGTGAAAGCAAGTTACATCGTTTATGACTCGTTGGACCAAGGCATATTATAATTTAATATTTTATATAAGGACACCAAAGTACGATGCTGCAAGTACACATCAATATTTCGATATGTGGTTGCATCTATGAAATCGGAAGGCAAATCGTACACAGTCATTCTAGACAAACTCGAGCTTATGTTTGTACCTGGAATCAAGGAAGTGTAATTTAGAGAGCCATGGATAAAATGCGGTATCTCTAGCCAATTTATCAGCCCAATTCGAAGGTCTCAAGACAGAATAATAGCGACCAACCATCATCAGAGAGTTCCATATATCCTACTCAATATCATTTTAATATTATCACAACATCCCATACTGGAGTTTAACATTCCAGATTTTTCGCCTTCAGAACAAATGGTAGCTTGTTTGATTTAGTTCAATGGGAAGAAAATAGAAAAAATCCAAGATGTCCTTATTTAGGAGTTTTCCGAATTCAAGTCTTCGTTTTCGTTTTTATCTTGCAATGCCAGCACACAAGCTGAATTAATATTACTAGTATTCGCCCAGTGATCGAAATTCGACTCCGAATAATGCTCTGTTCTTGAAAAAAAGAAAAAAAAAAGAAAAATATTCATGCCACCCAATTACTATTAAATAAATTAGAAATACAAACACTCGCATTGAATTGAATCGAGAGTTCAAAACGCTAATGCAAATCAACAAATTTACAAAACGTTGATTCGATCGAATTATTTTGATGTTATATGTGAAAAAATTTATTAAAGGTAACAAAAATGAACGTATGAAAATTGTAGGAATTTTCTTAGGGAATTTTTATTCAACTGCTCTAAACGCTAACATTAACAATAATAAAATAACAACATTGTTTCATTGATAACACGGCAATAGGTATTAAACAAAACAAAATAAATTAAATAAAAGAAAATTGGTTGACAGAAGAGAAAAAGGGACTGAACTATTTAACTTTACCTATTTATATATAGATAATTAAGGCTAAATGAACATTTTAAATTAAACAAAGTAAACCAATAATTCACAATTTGACAGTATTCAAGGAATGCCCACAGCACCAAAGTTTGAAACTTGCTGGAATTAATTCTTAAATTGTTCTTAGCTACCCAGTGGAAAATCCTGTTAACGACCTCATTAATTAGACGGATGCAATTCTCAATCAACCCAAGTGGGTAGTCAATTTAGAAGCCATCAGATGAATTGAGTAATTAATAGGGATCTCTAGCGAATCGTTAACGAAGAAACTGAATAACAAAGGATCCACTATGGAGCCTACGGCGCACCTGAGAGTAAACCCAGGATACGCGATGCAAAATCAATGATCTGAACTTTTCGTGACCGATCGGTCTTAGAACAGTTGATAATCTGAATTGTAGTGCTGTCGAAGTCAAAATTATCCCTCAATCATCACGTGTAAACCCTGGGTAAGGACTGGAATTAAGTATTTTGTATCGAAGAGGGCCGAATTTATCCAGCAGATATTTAATTGAGTTACGAAATTTCTGAACCTGCATGTCAAGGAGCGAAATCGCTGAAACGTTGTTGTATTAAAAAAAGCAGGGTAGGGGGAGGAGTTGAGTAAAGCGGTTAGCAAGGTTAGGGTCAGCGGTGAGCAAACATTTAAGTCCAAAGAGCTCACTTGTATCAAAGTGTAAGAGGAGTTAATTACCTGGAGGTGTAACAATTGAAACATAGTCAAAAACGTGACAGAAGAAATATTGAAAATACCATTGTGTTATCAAGATGGTAAATGAAATCATATGGTAATATGGAAAGATGGATGGTGATTCAGATCATAACTGCAGTTTCACAAAATATATGTATGTATAAATATGTAAAATCAGCTAATATTATTTAATTTTACTAACCTGGTTTTAAATAAGTACAACTTCTAGTGATGATAAAGAAACCATCTTATTAAAAAGAAAAAATAAGTGCCTTTATGACTGGATCAAGTGACGTAATGTGCACTGCTGGGCCATAAAATTTTATTTAAAAAGTATGTGACACACACATACTTAACGCAATGATTACGTGATAGGACAAATAGAATAAATGTAATATATAAAAATAACACAAAATAGCCGACAGCCTCTATAGCCAAGGAATATAGTACTACCTCATATATGTATACCGTTCCCTTTTTGATCAATGTTCGTGCACTGTTGAACCAACCATGATCAATCATATCGAGTAACGTACCAACCAATATCGCCGATACATATTGATGTTCCGATACTATCGACCATACCTACTATGCGGACTCACAATTAGAAAAATTGGGAAAATTTACTGCCTCCTACCTCCTACATTCATATGAATAATTTTTAAACAACTTTATATATTGATGTCACTTCTTTTAAAGAAAACTTGTTAGGCTGGTATACATGTTAGCTTTAGCAAAAACATGCATATGTGGATGAATGTTATATAAAAGAAAACATATTCGATCTTCTAATTTTTTAACCTTTTCAGATTTAGTGATTAATTGAAAAAAAATTAAAATCTGTTAAAGAACTATTTATTGGGCTATCTTTCTCAACTATAAAACCAAAAACTTTGTAGTATGGCAGCATGAATAAGACTTTATTCTATTTGAAATTCACTATAAAAATATTGACCTTGATTGGTGCAAGATTTCTGTTAAGTTTATTAGGAAGTTATTGTAAATCCGTAAAGAACTTACCAAGGGTGTAAAAATTGATTAGTTTTAATGATTGTTTTTATTACAAAAACATTTATAAAACTGGGTTTCTTAATTTTTTTACTAATAGCGCTGTACTGTCTAATGTTTAAACTTAGTTTATTTTTGTATACGAATTTCTCTTCAATGTTTTCTTACTATACATACCAAATAGCTGTCGATAAATAACACATGAAATCCAAAAAAAAAAAATAAATGCATTTTTTCTACCTTTAAAAAATTCATATCTGAAAAGGTTGAGTATAACAGTATTGTTATATGGTAGGACTATACAGACGAACTATGGTATGAAGTATTCAGTTATATTACGAGCTATTAATTATCACCTATTATTGCTTTGTTTTTTAAACAATCTATATATTATTTAAAGTCAGTGTATTCAGTACTATTTTTTGTAACAGTATTTGCAAAATTTATGTTATTTTTCAGTTTCACTTCACTAATTATTTCTCCATGCTAAAATTGTTTCGCGTCACTGCTTTTCTAATTTACACATAAATTATGTTTCAAACTGCACAGTAGTGTAACTTTACAAAACGTTATATTAGCTTCGCTTTGTTGTGCGTCGCATTGTCACATATATGTTTTTGAATAGTTTGTATGCTATGAATCATCCAGTTTGCTGGTACATTTTCCTCAGTCGAAAATCATCTAAATAATTTTTCGATATTTTTTATAAAATTTAAATAACAAAACTTTTTTTTACTTTTCACAAAGGTTGAAGTTATGCCTTGGATTAGCAGCAAACATAATATGGGGTTTGCGTTCAACCGGAGTACTTGGAAGGGTATTCATAGATGTGCTGAACACTTTTGTTCATATGATGATTACAACTGGGATTGGTCTTTACAGCATGTTTCTCAACAATGCTTGAGGCATAAACTGCATGCAATGATTGTGAAAGGCCCGCGAGTTTTTCATATTGGAGAATGGTATGAACTAGTTGACATAAGCCTTATAAAAAGTATACATAAACTACATTTTCACGAGCTTTTAAAACTACAGATTTTTATTTTAATAATTTTTATTACAAATTCGTCCCTAATTTACATTTTGTTGGCGGAGATCTGAAAATTAGTAAAACCTATTAAAGAGATCATATACATACCTTTATCTGTTACAAAATTAGCATATTATTTTGTGATTTTTTTTCCTTTCACAAAATTGTAAACGTTACTACACATCAATCATTTTTAATGAAAGATAGTGAAATTATTTTGTCAAAAACACATTTTCTTATTTGCATTGAATAAATGTATTTAATTTTAACTAAAAAAAGTGCACGGTTGGGAACCAAACCGGGACCTCAGGGTTATAAATTTTCAGTGTATGTATATGCTTATAGTAAACATTTGTGGCGTTTTTCCTCGAAACTGGGGTATTGCATTCTAAAAATATGCAAAATAAAAAGTTTAAGTGTACACTAAAACCACAAGAATGGTTCTGGTCTTATTCTAATATTCCCAGGCCAAGGAATCCATTGTGAGAATATTTTATTTACGATTTCTGGCATTTTGCCCAAAATTGTAATTTTCTTTCTTTAAAAACGTCTATATTTATATCTAGCTGCTCTAAAAATTTTTCATTAATTTATTTGCAAACGTGCGTTAATATCTCAGCAGTCACATACAGTACGCTATTCCTTCCTTATTTATTTCTTCGTCAACAAATATAATTGACTATTCAGTCATCAACATTACAATATAAAAAATTAAAAAAAGGAGAAATAAATGCAGCAAAATATTGTTTCTTCTACAATTATTCCAAATTCAAAATTAAACATTATATATAAATATAGGGTAAATGCACTAATTCGCGTCAGCATTGCTTTGATTGAAAATCAATGATTAAATTATTATAATGCAATAATAAAATATTTAATCATCTGCTAATATAAATCATTATCAATTAAGTAAAAATAAGAAGTATTTATTCATTTATTATTGAGAAATGTTGAAATAAATCATATTTTTAGTTTAAGCAATCACTCAATCCTTTTAAACAATTTTAGTTAAAAAAATGTACACACTTCGCATTAAATCATAAACACAACTTCAAAATAGCGGATCGAACGTAGCAGCCAAACATTTTAAAATTCAAGAATTGAGAATTTTTGGAGGTACTAATTGTGAATCGACTTTTGAAATTTAGAAATTCAAAAAGATGGATAAAATATAGCGACCGAAATTATTAAAAATTAATGTGAAAATTAATATAATACTAATAGTATTTTGAGTTCACTTCAAATTTACTGGGTCTTATCGTGGAAAATGTGTGGGGAAAAAAAAGCGGTTTAATTAATATTCACTTCACTTTAATCACGAATCATGGAGTCGTGTGAATACATACAGCTTCCAAATTTTTGAAATCATCAGACGACGAATAAGTCAACAACGTTTAAAAAAGTATAATTATCATGGATTCTGTATATTTTTATTTTAATGAAACATAGTTTTAGTTTTATAAAGAACTTTTAATTACACTCAAGAAAAGAAAGTTTATTTATTTATTTAGTTCGCTTAATATATGCTTCAATGGTATTTAATTTAAACTAACTAAACTTACAAAATTAAATATCCTAATTATAACTAGCTTAAAAACAATGAAAGGGTTCACGATGAGTTATTCTAAGGGTGGGTTAGACAGGTAAAGTGAACTCTAAGGGAAACTTTGTCTACATGGTCTTCGTGCGTGGTTGAGTTCATTTATTTACTTATTTAAGCTTAATTTTTCTTTTTTTGAGAAAAGGGAAATCCATTTACGGACATAGTGCTAGGCTTCGACCTTATGAAGGGGTGAACTACCGACTAAAACCCCTCCTTCAAGTTCCAAGAACACCAACTCTTAACCGTTAACTACATTACTTCGGACTGGACTTCTTTTTATTCAGCTCAGTTAACTCTTCCTACTCCACGCTGGGCTTTAGGGCTCTCTTCACAACTTTGTTTCTGTGTACCCCGGTTTGCGAAATGTTACCGTGCAACTGACATTTAAGACCAGTTCTGGCGACCAGTACAACAAGGTATTTGCATCGTGAGTTCGGATCAGGCTTTCTCCATTCCACCCCTTCCGCTTTTTCCCCAAGTCATAGGACTTCTTTTTAGAGTGCATTTATTTTGCCCTTATGGTCGTTGATCTGTTCATTTGGGTGAGGTAACAGCTGATAAAAGTGACAGTCGCTTGTCACCCAGACGAAACGCTCGCCTCTTTTGCCGTGAACGTTGCCACTGTCTGCTCCCGAACCCATATAATCGCTGTCCAATCGTTTCACACCAGGCACCAGAGACTGGTAATCTCGGTACTCTTCGCTTATCAGCATAATGTCGAACCTCCTGTCATGCCCAAGGAGATCGTCTGCCGTTTTACTCCTATATTCTGACCATCTTACATGCGACTTGGCAGCCGTCCGTCCCTTTTCCTGTCTTGGAGCAAAGGTTGCAGCACTCTGAGGTGGTACACTATACCGCTTTGAGCTCCGCTTTATAACATTTAAAACACAGGTGGATCATTTCAGGGCCCCTGCAGACAAGTGCCCAGACGCAGGAAACATCGCGGGATGTAGGTATGACTCGTTTAATGGCATCCGTTGCCTTCAGCCGCGGTGCGATTGTCGAGCTCCTTGATCTCCGTGGTTTGCATGAGTTCCAGGTTACGTACTGTGGCGTTGCTCCCTAGTTGCTCTCTAATCCCCCTAAGACCCTCACTAAACACGGCCTTGGATCTGAAAGAATTTCTTGGCGGTCAGCTAAAGTTTCCGAAATATTCCACTTTTAATTTGGCATTTCGTCAAAATTACAAGTGGAATATTTCCATTACAATTTTTTATACCCTACATAATTTTATCACGATGATTTTTCCTAACGCGCACTCCAGTATACACTTTTCACAACACAGTAACAATTTTGATTGCAAAAAACTCTGAAAAATAACAATACCAGGACACCTTACCGAATTTTCTTACAGATGTCACTAACCGTAATTTTGGAATAAAATGATTTAACATATATTAAGTCATTAAGCTTCAAAAACAATAAGCTTCATTCCGCCTAAATAATAGCATTATTGTATTATAGCTCTGTGAATATGTCGAATTTCGTGCCTGAAGAAGAACATTTGCGGCATGCATTGCTTATTTCATCAAAAGAAAAAAGCCGTTGAAAGTCATCGTTTGCTGGTAGAAACTTACGGAAAGGCTACTCCAAGCATAAAAACATGTGAAACGAGGCTTCAAAAGTTTAAAACTGGTGATTTTGAATTGAAATACAGTAAGCGTTCAGATAGACCAAAAATCATTTATGGATGCGGAGGAAGGAATTATTGGAAGAAGACCCAACCCAAACTCAAAAAACGTAAAAAATCGTCGTTTCGCCTGGCCAAGCTGGCCAAGGTCCAATTGATTCGGAAAGAAGACTGATCTGTATTTGGTGAACAAAGGCGGTGTGGTGTATTATGAGCTTCTGAAACCTGGTAAAACAGTTAATACTAATCGCTACAACCAACAAATAATTAATTTAAGCCATGCGTTGATGGAAAAACGTCCAGAATGGGCCCGATGACACGATAAAGTGATTTCGATACATGACAACGCCGTAATCTTCAGACCTGGCCCTATCCCATTATCACCTTTTCGTATCAATGGGACACGCGCTGGCTTAGCAGCACTTTGCAAATTTTGAAGACTTCCCGGTACAACTGGTAATTAAATGTAAACAAAAATCGTCTTACTTGATGTCATCTAGCATGTTATTTTTATAAAATGACACACACACATAAATGCGTGTTCGACTCCGTGAAAAAAGAAATTGTTTTAATTAAAACAGCAATTGGCCGTGCAAAACGTAATGAAACGTGCATAGTGTTAGGAAATTATGTTATGGAAATTCAGCAAGTTTTAATGAGATTATGCATGGATGAAAGATTTTTATGGTACAAATGGCCACTTTTAATTTTAATATAATTAAAAGTGGAGTATTTCGGGAACTTGCGCCGATTGCCAAGAAATTTTTTCAGATCCTTCCGTTTTAGAGCTAACAGAAGGCTCCTACAAATTTTCATTTACTTTTCCCTATTTTATTGTCTCTTATGTGATCCCATGGTTACCCTATGCGAGCAGGGAGGACCATGCGCGGATTGACACAAGTCCCTATGCTAGTTTGTGATCAGAGCCAGATCGATGCTAATCAGGAATCCCTCAACAGAACCTACACTCCCAACTTAACAGTGCCGGAGTGAGAGCGATCCCTGAGACTTATCGGGATTTTAACGAGACGGAAGCAAATTCAGCATTAGCATGAAAGTCATTACTGCGGAACGTTACTCTCATTATTCTGAGGAACCGTTCTGAGTACTAATTGATCTTTCTCTTCCTAACCTTACCTGATCGCTCTGAAAGCCTGAAGGATACTCAGAATTAAGAGGCATCACCTCCCTCGTCGAGACAGCTCTCGTACGCCTACGCACCTAGAGTGGAGGGACGCTGTAATAAGCTTCCCCAGCACGTCGAGGTAGCAGTTCGTGGCGACTTAATACACCAATAGTAATAATAAAACCATAATAGTAAACAATGACAACAGTGATAAAAACATAATAACCCAAATAGAAAGATGGTTGCCTAGGTAAAAGTCAAAGAAGAAAATAGAGTTGTTTTTCCGAAACATTCCGATTAGAGGTTCAGAACGTGATGCTGTGGTAGGCAATGGGAAAAAAGGGAGAGAGAACTGTTTACAAAGTCCAAGTGCAGTGTTGGCTCTGACAATTATACTGTCAATGTGATCACGGAAGTTAAGTTCAGTGTCACAAATGACACTTAGGTCTCGAAGAGAGGAGACGCATGGGATTATGTTCATCATATAGCAGATAAGCTCTGGAAGAGGAAAAAAGGAGTAAGTAATGGATTGAAATTTGAAGATATTAACCCATTTAGATCGATAATTATTTTTGCGGTCATTGTAGTATTGTAGTATGCAAATATATTCTCAAAATCGCTTAAACGTATTTGTAATATTTTTAACGTAAAACTAACATTGTAAGCTAATTGTCAGTACTAAAAAAGAAAGTGATTAATTTTTAGGTACGGCAAAATACAATATATTTCCAAAGTTACTGTATCATACATATAGGGTACGGTAGGCCTATATAAGTTAAGTTGAAGAAAATTTTGTTGATATCAGATACTGGAACTGTCAGGGTGGTCCTGGACTCCTGGAAGAGTCGAGAATCCGACATGGAAGATATCTGTTTGAAAATCGATGTAAGGTCAGCGTAAATAGAAAGATCGGGGTGTACAATTACACACGTTACATCATCACCATTTTCCAAAACGCACAGCGTTCGATTAGTGGCAGTTTTTCTGTCGTTAAGGAATCAGAAAATACGAGGTCTGTTCAAAAAATATTGCTAATTTTGAATTTTCCCGGACTACGTATATTCGATTTTCGATTTTTTTTGTATCGTTATGTTGGTACTCATGTCCCTCACGTATGCTGACAAGCTCGGCTATTATAAATGTTCAGTTAATAGTTGACAGCTATTTTCCTTGGAAATGTTTTGACTCGTCTTCGATTTTTGCCTATTCTTCTCTTTTTGAACAGACCTCGTACATTTAAGTTTATTATGTCCATTGTCCATTAAAAATTCTAGTGACTTTCGAAAAGAATAACACATTATTCTTCTGCGGTTATGCATTTTACGTACAAACTTTGCTTCTATAATCAGCTGTTTACTTTTTTTTCGTAATAATGTTCGAAATTCAAAACTCACACTACGCTCGCATTATAAATAGGGTCAATCTGTTCTAAGCCTCAACGAAGGCATTCGAAACGTACCCTTTCAATGAAAGAATATGCAATCGTAAACGATACTCTCAAAGAATTGTGTGCAAGACAGTTTGGCTATAAGAGATAGGTTAGTCTGTTTCTTCTGTTCGGTATCGGATCTCTTTATTTCACCATGGGAGGACTGGCATGGTTTCTCCGAGCTAAGTAGGTAATAGATTGCACCATGCAAACGAGAAAACGTTAAAGGCATCGATCACAGAAAGTTGAGAATCAACTGTGATTTATCAAGTAGGTGATTTGGCGAACTGGGAAATTAAAGTAGAAGTATTGTGTAGGAGGGTTCAAGAGCAAGAGGAAGGAAAACATATATAGGCTGTTTCATATATCGTATGTCAAAATAAGTGGAATGAAAGATATGGCCTACACAAACAAAAAAGTATATGGTAAGAGGGGAGGAGGATGCAACCTCAACCGTTTGGGAGTTACAAAATGTTTTATGAATTCCAATTTTCCGTGGTATGCACGTCACTATTTCACTTTTATCTTTTAGTCTGATCAACGCTGTGACTTTAAACTCACGTCAAAAAACTACGATTTGAATCCAATGTTGACTCAGTTCACTTTTTCATTGAATTTTCTCCGAAATTCATGTAATTCGCTTAGTATTATTTTTGTTTGTGTTTGTTTCTGGAAAAGTAATAAAATGGGGAATTTTTATTACTTTTCCAGAAAGGTACAACATATCCAAGTAAAATAGAGGTAGAAAATCTTGACTGGTATCTTATTGCTTTATTCTCCTGTAATTGCAAAAGTCGTAAAACGAAAAAAATATTCTCAAAAAATATCGGAAATATTTGTTTAGCATATGCAGATAGTTAGTTTTGATAATTGCTGCTGTCCAAGAATACCAAAGGAGACCCCATAGAGGGTTATTTTCTTGGATTTTCCAGATGTTAAGAGAAACTAGAAGTGTAATTTCAAATCGCGATCTGGAACATCGGAAGATTCTACCGACTTCGAACAGCAAATATTCAGCATTATCAGACAAAACCATGAAACAATCACGAGGCGAGTCGCGAGGCTATTACGAATGTCCTAAGCTAAGGTTTGGAGAGTTATTTATTGAGAAAGGCTCCATCTATATCATCATATCCTAGTACAAGGTCTACTGGAAGAAATTTCGAGAGAAGATTCGAGTTCTGGAATGTGACATAGAGAACCGATCGCGTCTATACCGAATTCTGTGGACGGATGAATCGGAAATCACTAAGGATAGTATCACAAACTGCTACAACCTTCATTCCTGATAAAATTTTAATCTACATAAAATATAATTTCAGTATAAATTCAGTGTCGATGTTTAGGCTGGTATCATTGGCAATCATTAAATAGGAATATTCATTTTGCTGCAAGTGCTTAATTGCCAAATTTATGTGGAATTTTTGAAGAATACTCTGCCAGAACTACTTGAAGACATCTCACTGGATAATACAAGGCCATGTTTTACCAACATGATGAAGCACCAGCGCATACTGGTAACATTGTGATGCTATGCAAAAAAGCCTTGGATTGCATGAGGTAGACTGATTCTTTGACCTGCTAGATCTCCAGACCTTACTCCAACTGCTTTGGACTTTTTTTTATAGGGAAGGCTTAGATTTACTCAACTCCTCTTAATACCAGAGAGGAATTAATTAACAGAATTGCAACTGCATCACGAAAAATACAGGAGAGGTTGGTTACAACACACCTTGAGAAACATATATTTTTGGAAAGGGCATTGGTGGAGTCGACTTTGGCGCGAATTGATTGTCGCTGCATTGAGTGAATCAAAAGATAAAAATAAAATAGTGATGTATATAATGTTGACCTACCACCACCCACTGCAGGTACACTCATTTCCGAAAGTATAAAAAATGTATCTCATTCTCCTAAAATTCAATTTGTCCTCACATTTTCTCCGAAAGTCATGTAATTAATATAAATATTTATTATTTTTATCCAATTTGCCATTTTATTACCTTTCGAAGAAGGTAAAACATGTCCACGTTAAATATATTTAGGCAGATAAATCTGTTCCTTAGAAAACCGTAACTGGTATCTTACTGTTTTATTGCCCTTTAATTGCAAAAGTTGTAAAACGAACAAAATGCTTTCGAATGATCTAAGCTAAAATATTTAAGAAATGGCCTAATTAATTTTTGAGGAATACACCGATATAATTAACATTTACGTTGTAGTAGACGCAATCGAAAGAGAGGCTTTCCGGAAATGCCAAAGGAGATTCTTAAATCGACGACCAACCTAAAGAAGGGTATTTTCGCGGACTTTCCAGAGATTAAGAGAAACCCGCGTTCAGGAATATCGTTAGATTATGCCGACGTCCACAGGAAATAATCAGCATCGACAGACGAACCCCTGAAACGAAATGAGTCGCAAGATTGGGAGTGTTTTCATATGCTGTTGGGAAGCTTCTTCATCAAGAAAAAATTACATCCATATCATATGTTAGTACAAAGACTTCTGGAAGGAGATTCCGAGAGAAGATTGGAGTTTTACACTTGGCTTCTGGAATGCGACATATAGAATAGGCATTTATAGACGGATGAATCGTAATTTACTAACTATGGCATCACAAACTTCTACAACTTTCGCAGCTTCGAATACTAATCCATAGAGGACAATGGCGACATCATTTCAGCATAAATTCAATATTCGATATTGGTATCATCGGCAATTATTTAATAGGGCCATTCAATTTGCCGCAAGTGCTTCATAACCGAATTTATGCAGAGTTTTTGGAGAATTCACTGCCACAATTACTTGAAGATATCTCTATAATATAAGGTCAATGTTTGTTGTGCTGGTGGTGTTGCTGGTGGCATTGAGAGCTAAATGAGCGCTGGGTTGTACGAGCTAGACCGATTTCTTGGCCTGCTAGATCTAGACCTTACTCCATTCAACTTTCTCTTATGAGGAACGGTGAAGGATGAAGTTTTCTGAAGAGAGAAATTAACTCTTTGCACTTCAAGCTTTTTTTTGATGAAGTAACCAGCATTTTGGATACTTCCTTTTATCACATCTGTACAGATTCCAATTAAATCATGTCATTAATCTAAATAACAGAACAGAAAGTAAGAATCAAGGTTGAAATTAATGTAAATTGATCATGTAAATTAAGATGGTGACTAAGACTCATTGTTGGACTTGATACAAAGAATAGCGTGGTGAGTGAGATTCACCGGTGAAGTGCAAAGGCTTAATTACCAGAATTGCAACGACGAAAATACGAGAGAGGTTGGCTACAATACACCTTAAATCTCTTTACCTCTCTGCGGCTTCCCTTTTCTCTGCACGCAGCGAATCTTCCTATCAAGACTACCTGAATCGTTTGCATTCAACCCTTATCTCCGACCCTTAAAGTTTTTACCAATTCATTAGCATTAAAAGGAAATCCCTCCACTCTCAAACTTAACGACTTTTTTTCATCTTGCTCATCACTTCAGTCAATCCTTTAATCCCGACACTAGCTATTTATATTTCATGGACTCTCATCCTCAGGCCTCCCTTTTTTAAATATTGTAATGGTTGCTACCGCCATTTATGCCCTTCCTGACGATCATAACCCAAGCCCTGACGGTATCCCCGCCATCGTACTGAAAGAGTGCGTTCTACGCTTGATCGGACCTATGTCCTCCATCTTTCAACTATCTACTATATCACCTAGGGTGTTTTCCCGGCCATAAAAAGGATTGCAAAAGTGAGATCTCCAACTACCGTCTTATTTCCAAACTCTCCTGCATACCTAAACTCTTTGAATGCATTGTTTACGACTGCTTGTTCTTTCACAGTTAATCCATTTTTTCCCCAACCCAGCATGGTCTCCTAACCGATCGACTACCACCAACCTTACCGACTTCATCTCTAGAACACTGTGTGCGATGTTGACGTCATCGCTACTGACTTCAACAAGGCGTTTTATAATAATTGACATACATTATTTCTCTTCAAACTACACTCTTGGATCTTATCTTGAACAATGCCTGTACAAGGTCCTTTTCTGTTCCCCTTCCTCCAACTCTTTTGAGGAAGCAGAGCATATCGGCTGTCTGATGAACCTATCCCCTTCGTAACCACTCTTCGCGATCTAGGTGTCATTTGTAACAGCGAATTTAATTTTCGTGAACACATTGACAGAGTGATTCCTGGCTCTAGCCAGCTTGGCTTCGTGAAGGTTTGGTCCAAAGAGTTCCATGATCCCTACGTTGCCAAATCCCTCTTTGTTACTTTCGTCAGGCTGCTCCTTGAATATGCTTGCCAAGTACGCTATCCATTTCAATTCAATAGCATCAATAGGATTCAGGCTGTCTCGCGTAGGTTTCTTCGCTTCGTTTTACGTAACCTTCCCTGGTAACCTTTCCCCCCCACGAAAACCGCCTCTTGCTGATTAACTTGCGGCCCCTGCGAGGGGATCTTGCTGATATTACCTTCATTTATGAACTGCTTATTGGTGAGATTGACTGTCCTCTACTTCAGCGGATTTCCATCTACACTAATCCTCGTAAGCTCCGTTTGGCCCCTCTCTTTCGTCCTGCTTATTACCGTACCAACTATGGACTTTCTAAGCCTCTCAAATGCTTCGGAAAGCCAACTCATCATCATAAATCATTCTCAGGAATGACCTTAACATTTCGTCCTATTATTATTTTTAATTTATTCTAATATTCAAGTAATCTTATTGCCAGCGGCTTGTATTAAGCGATTAATAAATAAATAAATAAACAGAGAGTTAGGTTAGTGGTATGCATCAAAAGTGGTGAAGGACATTTTAAGTGGCTTTTGTAAAATATTAACATTAATTGAAATTGGTTTTGAATTAAACAAAAAACATTTGGGAGTTAATTTTAATTTAATTTCTTCTAATTTGATTTTTATTTTAATTTAGCAGAAAAGTATTTCCACGAAAAAATTTTTTTATTTTTTCTCTATTTGAACATATACTTTGGTGGAAAGGTAATAAGATGCCCAATTTGATCAAATAAATAAATAAATAAATGCATTCCATGAATATTTGACAAAATGTAAAAAAACCTGAATTTTTGGAAAATGATAAACATTTTTTTCAGTTTCGAGAGTGTACTTACAGTGGTAGATCGTATTTGAACATTGTAGACAGTTTTGGAAATGTCATTGGTAGGTTTTTAGCGTAAATTGGGTGTCGCTACTTTGAATAAATAAAAAAAAATGTGTATACCATGAAAAATTGGATTTCCGGAATGACCTGGTACCTTGCAAGCAGTTGGCATGCCACCCTCCTTGCCACATAACGTTTTGTTTGCCTAGATGAGCTTTTTCGTCCCACTTATTTTGGTATACGATATATGAAACTCTTTGTATAATTACACTAAAGCAATTTTTAATTAAATATATTTTTGCAAATTGTAAAATTTTTGCAATCAACTGAACTTGACGTTTGACAACTATTTCACAAACTGCCTCCTCGTATTTTACACGATACAAAAATCAAATTTCGAGAAGAAATTGCATCTTTTTCACTGCTGCGTTTACAACTACGCGAAAATACTAGGTTTAACCTATCTTTCATGTTCACTTTTCTCACGATAAGAGTAACTATGAAAATTTAAAAATACGACTTCAATGATGATAAGAACGAATAAAATCAACGTCGATTTGCGGCTACCACAGGTCGCAAACTGGATATATTTATTGAACATTTAACATTATAGAAATTAAGTAAAATTTCAGACAGTATTGTAAATATTTATTTAATTTATAATTTTTAAAAAGAAAGTTTATAAAAAATTAAAGTGAAATAAAAAGCATTACCTTTACCTTTTAAGTTGCGGCATTTGTGCATTATTTCACAAGCCAGCACTTAAAAAATTAAGCTCATTCATTTTAAAGCTACGCTCAGACGGACATTAAAATTTCTCATTATAATGAGAGGCGCAAATAAATAATTATTGTGTAATTTCGTCGAATAAATGAGCATATAAAAAAATTTCGAGAAGAAATGAAAGTAAATAAAAAATATCCAATAAAAGATATTTTCAATCTAATTGAGAAGAAAACTTACAATTATTTCATTTCACCTGAAATATAAAATAAAATCACCTCGACAAAACGATTCAAACAAATACTGCACTAAATGTGTTTTCATTAACACTAAAATGAAAGCGGCATGAATACGCTTTGTCTCATTAAGTAGAAAATGTTCTCATTTTACACGGTGATCACGTGAACATAAATTCGTCTTATTTAAATGATACAAAAATGCTCTTATTGAGGTTCTCATAGATAATGAGGCACATAATGATGTCCCAATAATGGAAACTTTTAATGTCCGTCTGATCGTAACTTAACATTAGAACTACCAAGAGCAGTCGAATTGATAGGTGTTCAATTTCTTTCCTTTAAAGCCTCTACAGATTTATGTCAAAGTTTAATAATATTTAAAATTACTTCATATTCAAAAACCTTTTCCCATTAATGATTACTATACATACGTACTTAACATATTGCAGCCCGGGAACGACATTTTTTGTTTTTATTCGATATTTTTTGGTGAGTGTGAACGAGAAATCTCCTTTTAGTGACAAACATGATTCATTGATTTTTTTCGAGAAAACAGTATTTTGTATTGCTATTGAACCTTACCCATTATACTTCTAATTTAGTATTCAGTTTGATTCGATTGATTTCGTAGGGATTGGTAAATACTAAATAAAAAAAATGTATTAAAATATGTATTAATTTTAAAAAGTTATCGCTCCTATAATAATTTTCAGGTCAAAAATCGCCGGGCTTTTAGTAAATTTCAGCAAAACATTAGCGGGCGCCAATGTGTTAATTCTCCTTCTGCCTTGTGTATATAGGCTGAAGGAGACATATTTATATTCCCTTTTAGGGAAAACGCACCGTTTTACATCATAAAGATTAAATGGACGTGGATTAATTGGGTACGCAAATTGGTGCATTTACCCTACAGACAACTTGATTTTTTTGTTTTTAAATCGAGAAAGGTATATGCTCATTTAATATCGCTATAAATAAAATTGTAATAATGTAATTAAAAACGACATCGGTTAAATTTCTCTCTTTTCAGTGGTGTACATCACAAAAAAAAAAATTGTGAATCGAATCAAGTTATTTCGAAAGTGCAACAAGTTCTGAAGATCGCACGAAACTCTGGGCAAATGTTTCCGAAGAGCATAACATTAACTGTGGCTAGTTTAATCAAAAAGACTAAACTTAGAAAAGGTAACGGAGGTTGGGGTGATAGAAGAGATCACACTCTATGTTTGAACATGACCCTAACCACTAGGTAATTTTGATTGGCTGTTAACAAGCAACAATTGCCAAGTATGTAATTTACCATAGGTTAACAAACATTCTGAATGTAACAAGCTGAATGTAAGACTTTTTTATTACAATATGTCACCTAGGGAACGTAAGTAATTTAAACTCAACGAAGGAGAAAACAAAATTAAATTAGATAAGCAAAGCCATCACTGCACTGTGCGCATTTTTCTACATGAAGACTCCTCGCCCATTGTTTGGTGTGAAGCCTGTTTATTTTATAGAAACCAAATATGTAATTAGTCAACTTATTATCAAATTCTTGATTTCTCGTACTTTAGAAATACAATATTTTTATTTCTCGTATATGCACAACATTTTAAAGATACGACAGAACAATACATTGATCGAGTGTTTCCCAGTATTTGAACAAGTGCATACTTCCGATAAATACTCGTTACATTTCGTGACTGAATCGGCATTGTAAAATAAAATTATTTCCACATTTAATGAATTAAAACCACCTCAGAACAAGCTTAAGTGTTGGTAGCAAATCGAGGTAGTGAGACGAGAACTACACAATGAAATACATTTCTTTTCTAACTATATATTTAAACACCCATAAATGTTTTTAATTAAATGACGTTCTATCCGAGGGCGTAGTAGACATTTAATAGACAAATTTATTTAAATTTAAATTAAAACAAAATGTAAATTGCATTCAAATGTCCAGTCCTTTTTGATTGCAGATAAATTAGGTTGTTATAAGGAGAAAAATATATCAAGTTATCAGTTATAATCGACTTAATTCACTGAAAAATACGAGGTCTGTTCAAAAAGTATCGCTAATTTTGAATTTCCGCGGCCTACGTATATTCGATTTTCGATTTTTTTTTTGTGGCGTTATGTTGATCTCATGTTCCTCACTTATGCTGACAAGCTCAGTCTTTGTCTATTCCAAAAAATCTGTATCGAATTTTGCTTTCCATGTCATAACCATAACCCCATGATTCGTCACCAGTTACGACCCCCTAGAGCAAACTTGGGTCGTCGTGGTCAAAGTCCAACAGCTCCTTAACAATGTTAATGCTGTTTTTGGGCACGAATTCGGCGGCGACCCGCTTCATGTCCAAATATTGGTAAGAATCGAATGGCACGAGCCAATCGATATGTTTAGGTCCTCAGCAACTTCTCTAACGGTGATTCGACGATTGAACAATACTATTTTCTTCACTTCTTTTCTGATATCCTTCGTTGCTGACGTGCTTGGGCGTTTGGCATGCTCTTCGCCGTTTACATCTCGGTCCTCTAAGAACATTTTGTACCACCGATAAACTTTGCTTTGATCCAAGGTCACAGTCAACATTCGAAATGCGTCCGCGCACTTAATTTTGTTTTTCAGACAAAATTTGATACAGATTCTTTGATCCATTTTTTTAGAATAGGCAAAAATCGAAGACGAGACAAAGCACGTCCAAAGTAGATGTTAAAAATTTTAAATAAACATTCAAATTAACCGAGCTTGTCAGCATAAGTGAGGGACATGAAACCCAACATAACGCTACAAAAAAATCGAATTTACGTAGCCCGCGGAAATTCAAAATTCCTGATACTTTTTGAACAGACCTCGCTCTTTGAGGTAATTCATTCTTTTCCACGAATCTCATGTGCTGATGACAAAGCATCAAGAAAGAGAACTGCAAAAATGCGAGTATTTTCAATTACGCTCTTTTTGTATAGATTGTAAATTAAAGTTATATTGAATGAAATTCAGTAATTTTGGCTAACTGATATTTGATTTAATAATAAGCTTCACAATTTGTGATGTTAATTTTTAAAAGAAAGCTATCTTAATGATCTTAAATAAAATGAAACGTATTTACAGTTCACAAACTAAACCTGTACCTAAATTCAAACTCAAATAGATTGTCAAAGCGTAATTAAAAACTATAATTGTGCTCGTAATTCAAGCTAAAAAAAATATACCATACATGCATTACAGCTACTTATTTGTTAAGTTTAGACACATTCATCCTTAGTACCTACCTGATGTTTTTTTAGTTTTATAAAATCATTAGGCCAAAGAACATTAGCGGAAGAAATTTAATCAATCAATTTTTGGCAGGAATCTCGAGAGCCTTTAAAGCAAATTTGATATGTTTGCAATAAAATTGGTTTAACATACCTAAATGTAAACATAATTAAAACATGGCTGTAGGTGTACTCATAAACGGCTTTATATTATATAAGGAAACATCCATTCACCCAAAGTAATGGTTAATATAAGACTAGTCCACGAGTTAAACATTTTAAACAAAATATAAGTATTCATTGGAGGTAATGAATTAACCTAAGGGTGTAAAACAAAACCAAACCCCAAACGTGTGCTATAAATATAAAACATTTATTATATTACGTATTTTATTTAATAATTGCTCTGTGAAGCATACGTAGTTAGTTTGTTTATTTGGTTCAGTTATTTTTGTAAATTTCATAAGTTCTAGTCACAAATCAGTCTACTGTATTAATTTCTATAAATAAAAAATGTTTACAAATTGTTTGTTTTCACTTATACCGCCTCCAAAAACCCCATAAATCTTACAATTTTAAAGATATTTACAAATTCTTCTTATTTCTTTTAAAATTTTTTAGAATATCCTCTTTAAGTATAATTTAGAAAAAAACCACCGACCTTACATGCGTCGAAAATTTAGCAACAAATATCAGTTTGGCTTTAGCACAGTACTACAAAAGTGGACACGCCTATTATTTCTGATGTTATTAGATTTGAAAAATATAAAAACGATTGGAAATAAATTTTGTACAAAGAAAATTCTCAGTTAATAGACAAAATTTGTAAAAGGAAAGTTTTAATTCTAGACTGCTAATCCCGCACAAAAACTCACTTAAAAAATAAGATCGAATTCTAACTATTTCGCTTTCACCTAAATCCTGCAGGCAGACAAAATAATAAAATTTCATTATAATATTTTAATAAAGGTGGCGTCACCCGATCCGTTTTCGGGTTTTTTCTATAGTTCTCAATTAAGTTTAGTTATAATAAAAGGAGATAATTGCAAATAAGTCCGAATTAATTCGCCACATTACATATTCTAGGTTATTTCGATCCAAAAACTAAAAATTATGAATACCTTTGAAAAAACTCAAGATACAAAACGGATTATTTAAGAAATTTCGGTGTAATTACTTCATGTGCTTATATCGTTAAAATTGAGAAATACTTCAAAAACGCATTGGACAATAATTCAAATTCACAGCACACAGGAACGAAAAGTGCACCATTTTGCATAGGGCGAGTAGTCCATTTCTATGTCAGTTTGGCAAACAGAATATAGCGTTGAATGTTCTGCCAAAATATCAGTTTCTTTAACACGTTGACACCCACTCGTATTTATAAGGAAATTTCTCTCTTAGAAGTGCGATGGTATTGTGACCCTACAATGCCAAGCGCATTTCTAAGGTTGAAACTTACTCAATGAAGGTGTGTAAAACATATTAAGGCCATTGCTTCTTATCGTAGAAGATAATTACATTTAGAACGAAGTTCGAATGGACAGTCATATCGTATTTTTTACTGGCAGTCACCAGTACCTGACATGGCATACGGAGTTTGGTAGTAACAGCTAAACAGTGCGAATGTGCGATAGTCAGCAGCAGACAAAAGGGGAAAAAATTTTTAATAAAGAGAAAAATGAATTTGGCAGTGGCTAAGATTTGTAAGTGCGGTTGATTTTATCCTGAATACCGCTCAAGGTATTGACAGGAAGGTTTTTTTTTTTCTTATGGGAGCGGGGAAATGCTCTTACGCACGATGTGCCGGACTCCCCAGCAAAAGCTGGTCCTACCGGCTAAAACCCCGCTCCCTTCCCCCAGGAACTCCACCCCGGAACCGTCTGTGATTACTTCGGGGTGGAGTCCTATATACCCCCCTCAAACAGGGCCCCCTGCCTCAACAGGTGCTCCTTGCTGGCGTCCTGCTCCTTCTGGCGAAGGATCCCCTTCACGAAAAGGGCGATTCTTCGCCAGAAGTCCCTCCCCTGCAGCATAACCCCGACTACGTTATCAGGGGTTATGCTGCCAGTCACTCCTTCCACACTGTCTCGCTCCGCCCTCCAGCGAGGTCATTCAAAGAATGTGTGGAGAGCGGAGTCCGACGGGGAGTCACAGTATACACAGCACGGGCTCGGTACCTTTCCTATGCGGAAAAGGAAGGCCCGAAAGTGCCCGTGCCCAGTCAGCATCTGAGTGAGGTAGTAATAGACCTCGCCATGCTGACGGTTCAGCCAGGTGTCCAGCCGGGGAATAAGCCGGGCTGTCCACCGGCCCCGCGACTCCCCGGCCAACCTTTCCTGCCAGGACGCCAAGGTCCTGGCCCGTACGACCCGCTGGGTCTCCCGCCCCAGAACAGGCTTCTCCTGGTGGACAGCCTGTCGCTCCTTGGCCAAGAGGTCAACTGGAATGACCCCCGCGACCACCAGCACCGCCGGTTCCGAGACCGTGCGGTAGGAGCTCGCGATGCGGAGGGCCGCACGTCGCTGCACCGAAAGCAAACGCCTGCGGTACTTCTCCCACCGCATCGCACCGGCCCAGACTTCTGCCCCGTAGAGCATGACGGCTTCAGCGGTGCGGAGCAATAGACTACAATCGAGGCTCACCCCCAGATACTTGATCGCGGGCTTCGTCTGGACCGACATGTCTCCCACCCGCATCTCCTTCAGGAGGGGGATGCGCTTCTTCGTCAGAAGGACGATCTCAGTCTTGGCCAACGCCAACTCCAGTCCGTGGTCGCGTAACCAGGGACCGACCCGGCGTATCACCTGGTTGAGCTGTATTTGCGCCGCCACGACATCTCTGGCCGTAATAACCGCCGCAATGTCGTCGGCATACCCAACCAGGAAAGACCCTTCCGGCATCTCCATACGCAGGATCCCGTCATATGTATAATTCCATATGTCGGGACCCAAAATGGAGCCTTGGGCCGCCCCCGCCGACAGGACCCTCGTTTCCGAGCCATCCTCCGTGTCGTAGGTGAGGGTACGGTCCTTCAGGTAATCCCCCATCATCCGTGTATCGCGTGTATCGTCGACCTCCCTTTCCGAAAACCGTACTGTCTCTCGGAAAGGTCTCCAGCGGCCACAACGGCCGCATGGAGGCGAGGCTTCAGGAGCTTCTCCAGGAGTTTGCCGGCTGTGTCGAGCATACACAGCGGCCTGTACGACCCGGGGGACCCTACAGGTCCCTTGCCCTTGCTGATCAGCACAAGCATAGCCGCCTTCCAGCGGGAGGGAAAGATTCCCGCTTTCAGGCAGGCATTGTACATATCCAGCAAGAGCCCTGGATGGCTCGCCGTCAACGCCTTCAAGACCTCTGCTGGGAGCCCATCAGGCCTGGTGCCTTCCGATTTTGTAGACTCCGCGAGGCTCTCACGAGCTCCTCCATTATAAAGGGAGGAGCTTCGAGTGCCTCGCCGGTCGCGCGGTTAGGCTCCAGCGGCTGGGTTGGGAAAAGGGCATCCACGATGGAACGGACTGTCCCCGCTTCCAGGGGGGCCCTCTGAGAGAGCCCAATCCCCAAGGATCATCATTCAGATCATCTCCCAGCCGCTTCCAGCATCGGTGTTTACTCGCCCTGATAGCCCTACGAAGGTCCCTCTTCGCCACTTTGGCCTCAGCGGATCTGCGGGCTGTGTCGGGATCGCGTCGGTCAACTCGTTGAGCCAACCGTCTGAGGCGGAGACACTTCCGTCTCATTTCCGCGATCTCGTCCGTCCACCAGTAGGCAGGACGTCGCCCCTCCCTGCCGGGCCTCGTCCTCGGCACGGCCTCCCGGCAAGCCCGACAAATGAGACCCATCGTCGAGTCTACCACCCGCCGGGCCCGTTCGGAAGGGGGCAGTTCCTCCGGAATCCCTTCCGCGAGTCGCTGGCCACGTGTGATGGCTAGAGACAACCTTTCGACGTCCATTCTAGCGACATCCCATCTGGGCGGGCCCCGTTCGCCGGACGGACCCGCACTGGCCCCATACCACGCACGCGGAACGTGATATATTGATGGTCGCTGGCTGTATAGTCCTCGACCACCCGCCAGTCCTGCACCCTTGCAGCCAGACTCTCCGTCGCCAGGGAGTCGTCAATAATTGTCTCCCTGAATCCCGGACGCCGAAAGGTGGACGTCGAGCCGGTGTTTAACACCACCAGCCCGAGCCTGGATGCAAAGTCCAGGTCTCGTCCTCCACGCGAATCCGGTCTGGGTTCACCCCACTCCAAGGCCTTCGCGTTGAAGTCTCCAGCCACCACCAGCTCCCCACCCATGCCGCGGACCGCGTCCTCCAGACCATCTAACTTGGTCTGGAAGTCGGCTATCGGCTCGTTTGGAGTGAAGTAGCAGCTGACATAGGTGACGTCATTGCTCTTCACCCAAACGAAACCGGCGCCCGCGCCATTGTCCGCGACGCTGAAGCGTCGCAGATCCGGGACCCAAACTGCCGCCGTGCCCAGGTCATCCCGAAACCATGTTGGCTCGTCACCGTTCCGATATTGCTCGCTGATGAGAACTATATCAGCGTCCTTCTCGAGACGGATCTGAGCCAACAGGTTATGGGCCGTCCTGCTCCTGTTCAAGTTGCCCTGAAGCACAGATGTCATTACTTACGCTTGGCCTGGCTCAGGGCATCACGGAAGACCCCACACTCCCCCGACCCCGCAACATGCCGCCGCACTCCGGTTCTCCCTGCCACCTCCGGGCAGAGGAAGCACATCGGCTCGGCAGCACAACCCTTCGCGGAATGACCCGCCCCTCCGCACCGGAAGCAAAGCTTGCTCCGAGGACCCTCCTCAGGGCTTCCTCCACCTCCAGCGCGGTCGTGCAGCCGTCCAGCTCCCTGATCTCCAGGGAGGCTCTAGGGACCAGCTCCTTGACCGCGCTCGCTGATCCGACCGCGCACCTCAGCGCGGCCGAGAAGGCTGCCCTCGACTTGGGCATCGGCCTCGACAGCTCGAGAAGGACCTCGCCCGCCCTGGTCTGCCGGACGGTCCTGATCTTAACGCCGCAGCTTTCGGGGTTGACTGCTTTGCGGACCGTGCTAAGCGCATCCGCAAAGGTCTTCCCCTCCTCGGGCCTAAGAAGGACCGCCTCCGGCCTGATCCTCCTCGCGGGAGCCTCCGCCCGGGGCAGTCCCGACGTCGCAGCCTTCGCCTCCTTACCGGTTGCGGGGGTTTTCTCCTTCTCCTTCTTCTCCTTATTAAATTCCGCTTCCCCACTCCTGCCACCAGCCTTGGCTGGGCCAGGCTTAGCCCTCTTGCCTTTACGGACCACCTCGGTCCAGGTCGGGGTCGGCTCCGCCTTCTTACGCTTTTCTGCCTTCCCCTCCGTCCGAAGTGGCAGGCTGGTGGCACCCCTCTTCCCCGATGGCTTCGGGGACCGACTTCTAGCTGGGACCGCCGTTGGCATGGCCAGGAGCGCCGGCCCGGTCTGGGTGCCGGCAACCCTCGTAGGCGGTCTCCACGGAGGTAAGTCGCGACGGATTTCAGAACACAGCCTCCTGGGCTCCTCCAGCTCGTCCAGTGCCTCCTCCAGAGCCGGCAAACCGTCCTTGACGACTTTAGAGATGTTGGGCTGCTTTTTTAGGGCAGCCAAAATCCCCTGAATCGTCGCCTTCATCTGGAGGAAGCCTTTCTCAAGGCTTTCCTCAACCGCCGCCAGCCTCGTCGCCAGCCCAGCCGGTTCTGGGAGAGGCTCCCGAATCTCCCTGGTGGAGGGCGTCCTCGGCCTACCACCGACCACCTCTCCCTCCCCCGCCTTCAGCCGCGAGGAACTATCCGTCCCCTCTTTCGCCGCCACCAGCCTCCCAACCGGAGTGGCTGTGGCCGGCGAAAGTACAACCTCCCCCGTGGGCCCCGAAAGGTCCACGTAACTTTCGCGCAAGTGTGCTCTAGCCACCGGCGTAGTCACTGCAATACCGGGAATTACCGTTTCCGGTTTACCGGTAAATGGCCCAAATGAAAGGTCGATTTTTATCGGTAAATTTTTCTTAATTTACCGATAAATCCGGTATTTTTGTCTATTGTCTCAAATATATGATTCTATTTTTAAGTTTTATTCAAAACGATTTCTTAAGGAAAAAATCAATTGAAATAAAAGGTACCTAAAATGCATTTTACTTTCTAAATCGTTTCTTAAACTTTAGAGATAATCCCTTAATTGTTTTCAAATTCAAGAAAGAGGCACCAAGAAAGGTCGCATTTTTTCGAAAATCATTTTGACAATGACACGTGTCGGACTTCGGATATAATTAGTTGATCTCACAATAGGGTATTGTTTAAGGATAAGTGACGGAAGAAAAACTTAGGGGTAAAATGATTGGAGAATTTTAGTTAGAGAGGCTGATTGTGGGCGTTTTTAGATTTTCGAAAAGTGTATATATTGAACGTCGTAGTTAAAAAAATCAGTTGAAACCATTAAAAAATTACCGGAAATTTACCGGTTTTTTACCGAAGAAAATATATTTACCGAATTACCGGTAAATGAAATTCACGGTAAAAATGCAATCACTACACCGGCGTCTGAAGCACCGGTGACCGGAGCACCCGCGATTTCCTAGCGAAGGGATCAGCAGGCGAACTGCCGCTTCCCTTCGTCTTCCCCGTAACATCTCTCCCACCCGATTTAGATAGAGTATCCATACTAAAATACGTAATGGGTATAATCTTTCCCACCTTCAGGCACGGGCTCGCGTTCTTGGACCATAGCCGAGGCAATCGCCAGCAAAAACGCCTCCCGCTACCCCCGTGCTCCATATGGAAGAATTCTACCTCCAGCCGTCCTTTCCATTCTTCGAACAGGCCCCGAATCACCAGTGACCTGCCTCCGAGGGTTCGGTAGACCTTCAGAAGAACCCTCCCCTACACAGTTCCTGGCTGACCTAAGGATCAGCGCGGGTGTACTCCCTAGCTCTAGGGTGTACTAATTCCTAGAGCCGCAGCTCCTCGGGGTTACGATTGCAGCAAAGAGGTGTGTTGGATCCCGAATCCCGCAGGCAAACGTTCACCTCAACCTCCAGCTGCACCCCCTCCCCGGATAACTGCATCGTCCGTGCAGGAGGATACACGGCCGTCTCTCTGCCAGGTTCGGGCGAGAACTCCGTTTGCATAGCGACATGGATTCGGTGCCCCTATACGGCAGTAACCGGATTGACAGGAAGGTTAGAATTGCTAAGATTGCATTGTTTGAATAATATGGGGCAACTTGAAGGAGGAGAAGGGTGTCTACTGCACGTGGTCCATACGAACAGGCAATTAGAGGGATCTAAAAGTACCGCAACGGCTGAATCCACGTGGAAAGCCGCACCCCAGAAGCATCACTCATTTAAATCGACATACCGGGGCAAACACTTGACTAAGAGATTGTAGAGAACCACACAAATGAGTCAGAGAACGAGCAGCGAAGAAAAGCAGGGAATCTCTGGAGATTGATCTCCAACAAAAGAATGGACATGGGAGAATGGCCTAGACGGGCCAAAATGAATAACGGCTAACCTCGCTAACACAGAAAATGAAAGAGGCGACAACCAAGGTAATGCTGATCCAGAAGGACGAAGAAATGGCAATCGTTTTAATATACTTGACGATTACGAATTGGTAGAAAAGGTAGTTTTACTAAACAGAAACAGTAGTATCGTAACAGAAATTAGAAATAAAAGAAACTATAAAGTAAAAGTCTGAATTAACAATAGTAAGAGAGCGTAGGCTTACGTAATTATTGAAACATAAATACGCTTAATAAGCTTTTGTTTAAAAATAAAATTGTGGTAAGCCTGATGTCAGCAAAGTTTATCTAACTTCTTTAGAGGACCGAAATCGTCGAAAATTAAATCATTCGAAACAAATAAATCAAGAAAAGAATGTTATTTTCTTGGTTCCTTTTTTGATTCAGTTGAACCCGGGCAGGGTATAGAAGAAATCATTCCAACCAACGATTTTTTGAGACAGAGAATTACTTGCTATAGATGCGAGAGATATGGCCATCTTGCAATAAATTGTGCCAGAATAGTTATATGTAATTCTGCCGAAAAGCATTTAAGCAGGGATTGTCCCTTAAAAGAAATAGAAGTTCTAAGAAAATGCGCAAATTGCCATAAGGAATACCCAGCGAGCTGTAGCCGTAGGGTGCCGAACTACCTGGAATATGTAGACAAAAAAGAAAACAGCCCATCTCAATAAACGAACTAAACTGGCCCGGAGACATATGTATCTACCAAAAACACCCAACTTAAAGGATGATCTAATTCGAGTTTATTATTAGACAGCTGTGAATAATGCCGCGTGTTTGAAGCTTCAAATTGTAATTTGAAGAAAATATTTATGAAAAGGATCTCTTAACCATCGCTCAACGAGTTATAATGTATACATATATAAATTAATAAAACCTTTACGGTTTGGTTTTAAAAAAAAAATTTATTTGGGCAGCGGTTCTGCCAACAACTGGTTACAAAATGAGTGACAATGGATTATTTCTATGAGCTTAAATACCTAAATTTTGCTGACGATGTGTCTGGCCATGCAGGTGGACTGGATCAGGTAGATGCTGAGTTGACCCAGGTGGACGGTGTAGGGTAACTGGTGTCACGAGGTGATGACTGAGCTAAACTGTGAGAATTATGGGAACTAACGTGGCGATAGATTACGCGTGAGTTCAACTTAAATGGTGTTAACTACTCCCGCCTTAAATTTCAACGTCCTCGTTGAATTTTAAAAATATGGTATTTGATTGACGCTTGTAATTGTCGGAGGTTCTGGGATTTCTACTTCTGATGTTTTTTCAGCTGAAGATGTTGGAATCTGGATGGAGATAGGAGGTACAGGTAAGTTTGTCTTCACCGAACAGCGTATCCTGACAGCGATGATGATGACTATTAGGATAGCGAATGCAGATAGGCTGAAGTTGGTTATGAGACCTAGTTTATTTTCGGTCTGTAGTAATTTTATCTCTTGCGTATTATTCACGTGTAGCTCTTTCATGGATTCCAGGGTGAGAATCTCTTCGTAGACGTTATGGGCAGAGCTCGGCTGAAGGATAGCAGGTAGGGGCTTGAAGCCAGAGAACTCTTTTGCTGTAAAATTCTTCCCGCCAATGGTGAGGGTTTCGTTGATGAAACGGATGATGAATGTTCCGGTAATTTTAGTAGCCTCCTTGTTGATCAGAATGGATCCGTTGAACTGGTTTAGAAACAGGAGTCCGGGTGCTATTTCTTCCACTGTAGGTATGTGTAGGCCAGTCGTCTTGGTACATGATGGTCGTTGGCTGCTCAGCAGCTTAGGTATGCAATCTGTTTTGCTTAATTCTACTATATTATTCCTATTACATATATTTAAATCATTGATATTATTACATTTTTCTTTTATTCCATATATTTTATCCTGACATTTCAATACATTTTCGTAGGCTATTTTATTGACAATATTCTTAACTTTAGTCGGTTTTACTATGAGCATGCTACATGGAGTCTTATCTGTAATCGGAATACCTACAATATAGATGATAGATGAGTTACTAGTAGCTATTTTCACATTGGCGAATTCTATCGCTTCTTCGATATTTATATAAGGGACATTATTCTCCTCAAAGGACTGTTTTACTACATTTAGTTCCTTATCATCAAGTATAAAAGAATTTATTAAACCTGCCTTAGCCCAATGGAAGGCGTATTCTATATTGATCAATTCTTCCTTAATTATTTCCAATTGAAATTTTATGCTTAAAGTAAATTCATTTCTTAAGACATCGTTATCCTTTACAAGTTTTACAATCTGATTCGTTATATTTGATAATTTATTTATTCTTTCTAAAGTTACTCGATTTAGTACAACTTGCTTATTATTATTTTCTAAAACATTATTGATTTTTTCTGTTAAGATAATTAGATCATCATGGTCGGGGTTTCCCGCGATCCATTTCCATGCTTTTCCTATAAAATCTAGCGATCTTTTTACCTTGATTTTTGGCTTGAGTCTTTCTAAATGGGTTTCAATTTGGGAGATTTCGTGGGTCAGGAAGGGATGAATAGGATCATTTTTGTCTACCCTTGAGTTTACTATTAATTTTAGTTCCTGGATCTTTTTTTCGTATACCTCCAGGTCTATGACGTGGACAAGTCTAAATGTTCCGGTTTGTAGTTTGGCCGTTCCTTTGTGCAGCGTTACGACTTGAGAATTAGAGTAATCCAAAATTTGAATACTTGCGAGACATGGCACCAAAAGAAATCTAAAAAGGGTGAATATTAACTTTTAATGTTATTTTTATGAACCACTTTGCCTGACTGTGTTAAAACCGTGCTTGTTCTGTCTTCCTTGACTATTTCTTTCTTAAATCTGGGTGATAATTTTGATCCTAATCGTTTGTTAATTCTAACATAAATAGTGTCACCGGGGTTATACGCTTTTGTTGGTTTTTTTTTCTTGTTGTGGTAATTTAGGTCCTGATTTTGTTTTTCTTTTAATCTTTCTATATTGGACTGTCTAGCTTTCTCGAAATCGTCGGGATTTGTGCTAATGATTCTGCCAAAGAAGGTTTCTACGGGTCGTTGTTTTGTGGTGGAATGGATTGAGTAATTATATTCGTAAACTGAACGATCAAGCAATTCTTCAAAGGATTTGTGATTGCGATTTGCCTTGAGGCAACGCATGATCTCGGAAAGGGTGGAATGGAATCTTTCAACCTGCCCATTTACGGTACTAGCATAGGGGGGAGTTTTATAAATTTGAATACCCAATATATCCTGAAGTAGGAAACAAATGGATGCTGAGTTAAAAGACTTTTCATTGTCGAAGACAACAATTTTGGGCACACCGAAAGAAAAAAGGATCTGCCGTAAAGGCTCTCTTATGTCTTCAACGGCTTTGGATTTAAGGACACGGACTTGGGCGTATTTCGAGAATTTATCCAATGCGGTAAGGGCGAGGTGTTTCTCTGTCGAATATATATCTATGTGTAAAATGTGGCCAGGATATTGCGGTATGGGTGTGGGTTGTAATTCCGGTGTCATGGGATGGCGGTCGTATTTATGCTGTTTGCAGACTGAACATTGGCTAACTATTCTACGGATTTCGGCTTTCATTTTTGGGAAGTAAATGCGTTGAAGCAATTGAATTTTATTTTCCTCGCCATTTCTATGAGCTCTTTTGTGTTCCTTCAAGATTTCTTCCTCTTGTTCCGAGGGATTCGTGACGTCCTTCACGCGTGTTTGCGTAAATCTTGATCTGTAGGATCTGAAATGGAGGGGATAAACTGTCTGGATTTTTGCCATTACGGATTCAGAGGTATATAGACCATTAATGACGCTAGGATTTAGGTATCTTCTGAGTATGTCGATTAAATTGTCACTAGTGAATTCCTTTTTTATAATGATATGCCTATGATATGTGGGGAAGGGTATTTCAAACTTGTAACTGTCTTCGTTTCCTATTGACAACATAATTTGATTTTTGAAAACGTTAATGGGGGTTGCTACAGCGGGGACTAATTCATGCGATGAGCTCTCATCGCTGTGTTCCGTAGCCGTCATGGAATTTACTTGGGTTATTCGAGATAGGGCATCGGCCACGACGTTGCTTCTTCCGGGTTTGTACTGCAATTCGTAGTTAAATTCTTCTAGAATTGCTTTCCAGCGCTTCATTTTGGAATTTTGGTTTTTAGGGCTGAGGGCGTAGGTCAATGGTTGATGGTCGGTATAGATTTTTACCTTGGCGGTGCCATATAGATAATTTCGTAGAGTGTTGAGGGACCAAATGATCGCAAGCATTTCTTTTTCATTTGCCGCGTAGTTTTCTTCGGTCTTACTCAATGTTCGGGAGATAAAGGTAATTGGGCGATTATCTTGCGACAAAACGGCTCCCAGGGCTACGTCCGAAGCGTCAGTCGTTAATTCGAAAATTCTATTGAAATCGGGGTAGGAAAGGATTATATCTTGTGAAATGAGGGTGTTTTTCAGTTTAGTAAAAGCTTCCAGGGCTTCGGTATGCAAGAGTACAGTTTTTTTTCCGGATTCAGTTTTAGAAAGTCTTCCTTCTTCTCCCCTTAGTAGACTCGTTAAAGGCTTTGCGATTTGCGCATAATTCATTATGAATCGCCTGTAGTAGCCGGAAAGGCCCAAAAAGGATCGGAGTTGTTTTAGTGTTTGGAGTACAGGGAAATTCATGATTGCCTCAACCTTTTTTGGATTTGTTTGTATTCCATCAGATGAAATCACGAAACCGAGGAATTCGACTTGACGTTTAAAAAAGTTACATTTGTCCAACTGCACCTTCATGTTGGCCTCGTTAAGAGTTCGGAAATGTATTTTAGATGTTGGACTTCATTCTCACTGAAGATGATAATATCATCTATGTAGACGTAACATGATTTCCCTATGTATGCTCGCAGAATATCGTCAAGTGCTCTTTGGAAGATGGATGGTGCATTTTTGAGGCCGAAAGGGAGTCGCGTGAACTCAAATTTTCCGTTGTTTACCGAGAACGCGGTTTTTTCTATGTCGGATTCCCTTAGGGGAATTTGGTGGAATCCACTACGTAGGTCAAGGACGGTAAAGAATTTGCTTCTACCAAATTGCGCAAGGACCTCATTAATGTCCGATATGGGATAACGGTCGGCTATCGTAACGGTGTTCAACTTTCGATAGTCTATTACCATTCTAAATTGTTTGTTTCCTTGCGAGTCACACTTTTTAGGTACAATCCACACCGGTGAATTGTAGGGAGATCTGGATGAGCGGATTATTCCATCTCTTAGGAGTTTGTCAATCTGAGTTCCTACCTCGTCTCGGAGGGATGCCGGATAAGGATAGGATTTTGAGTAAACTGGGGTGTCGGTGTTGGTGCGGATTTCACCTACAACTTTGGTAGTGTAGGTAAGTCTTTCATCGGGCTCGGAGAAGAGATTAGAATTTCAGGGTTAATGATTTTATCCTTTGCTTCTGCTGTTCGGTTACTTGTTCAAGTTTCGCTTCTAGTGAGTTAACGGAGGGGGACTTTAGCTGTTTGATTTTAATTTTGGTACCATTTAAGACTTCCATATAACTTTCCTTTGCATGAATAACAGCTGATAATTCTTTCAGGCTATCGTTACCGAGAATTCCGTGAAAGGACTTTAATGTGGGCAGAAGGAAGAACCTTAGTCGGACATTGTTATTACCAAAGAGATTTACAAAAGTATGATGGCAAATTTTCACGTCACCAGCAATTGACTTCGCGTAAAAGCAGGAGTTGTTAGGGAGAGGGTTTTCGACGAGCTCGGGTTGGATGTAATTTTTACTTGATCCAGTGTCTATCAGGAAATTTAGAAATTTACCGCTCTTCGTTCTACACTGGAAATAGCGCAACGAAGAGTCTGTTAACCTAAAAAATTCAAATCGGTGTATTCGGGGAGTTCCTTATTTGCGGTAGAACTCGGTTCTTGAGATTGCGAGTATTCTTCGAAACCCTGTTCGTAGTTTGGATCATCTGATGCCATAGCGTTGTAGTAGCTGCTCAGATCTTCCTGCTTATTATCCGTGGCTATGTGGAAGTTCCTTTGGAACTTGTGGGGGACGGGTTGATGTGCCAGAGGACCGGGAGGTCGCTTCTCAGCATATCTGAAAGCAGCTGATGGCCTATTTTGATAGTTGATTGCGGCCGTTTGGATGGTAGAGGTATCCATCAGTTCGGGTTTCGGTTGAGGCTTTGGTGGCCTCTGCGGAGCTGGGTGTGATTGATTAGCGTGTCCGGGGGTCATCTGATATTTTTGTGGCTGATATTGGGGCTTATATTGAAGCTGGTGTTGCTGGGGATACATTTGGTTAGACCAGGTTTGTTGGAATCGGGGAAGAGGTTGCATTTGGGGGAAAGGATTCGTAAATTGGGGAAAAAATGGTTCTCTACGCATTTGCATTTGAGGCTGGGGGTTAGCTCTGCGCTGAGAGATTGCAGGTAATGCCGTACTACTGAACCTTTTCGCAAACTGTTGATTATTATTTGCATAGGCAGAACGGAAGTTTTGATTCTCGAGACACAAATGCAGCGCTTGGGGAAGATCCACGGGTTCACGGATGCCTAAGAGTCTTGGCAAGTCGCCTTTAAGCCCACGGATAAATGTATCCAAGGCCTTGTCTCGATACGTCCGCGTAAAGAGGTTCATAGATTCTGGCGCGATCTCCATGCATGCGATTTTGTTTAAAATTAGGGATAGGTGGGTGTAGACAGCTTGATAGAACTCTTGTACACTAGAGTTCCCTTGGACCAATGATGTCATCTGGTATTCTAAGGTCCCTAAGTCCCTTTTGTCGGCATAATGCAACGTGAGACAACGAGAAATTGCCTTCCACTCCAAGGGAGTGTTGTAAGATTCTAATGCGTTATCGGCACTTCCCGTAATTTTGTTACGGATCACGCTTAAAATTCCGTAATATTTTGGAGTACCGACTAGCGGTTCGTAAATACGGAGGATCCTATCGACACTTTTTTTCCATGAGGAAAACTCAATGGAAACCCCATTGAAAATTCGCGTAGGCTCTTTACAATGTCTGGGACTTTTTCTAAGTCTAGTAAGCCTGCTCTTGCTAGTTCGGGGCGAATTGCCTGATCTCGACCGGCTGAGATTTCCGCGTTCGGATTTAATATAGAATGGATCAATTGTCTCCCTTCGTTATTAAATATTCTATTTACAACGCTAGTAACCAAGGTGACTAGTTCCGGGGTAAGGTGTTCAAAGTTCGGAGGTTGATTTTCTGGGTTAGCCATATTGGAAGGATTTTCTAGGTTTATTTCGGGATAGCCGTATGACCGGTATTGGGTGCACTTAAATATATTCCTAAGCACTAAAACCTGCTACTGGTTTCTATTTACCTTTTTTCTTAGCTATATTTTATCGTTAATTTTTTCTTACAATTATTAACTTTTATTTCAATTACGTTATTATTTACTTGTTTGGCTTATTCTTATTACTTCTTAATTCTAAGCTTACATTAATATTCTGCTAGGGCGGCTGACAAAGTCCATGTCTCCGGTTCGTCCTTCAGCGAAGGTTACTAAGGGGCCTCGTTTCCCTAATAGAGTTCCTGGGTTCTGGAACCGTAACTGCTTCCTTCTCGGTTTCTTTGCACTAATTGATGGCACTGAATCGAGGGTCGATTATTCGCACTTCTTAAGGGCACTTCTTGAGGGCACTGGCGGAAGCTTAATAGCTGAACTTGTCGATCACAACACTGGCACTTCTTAAGGACACTGGTTATGATATTTTTCACTGATATTAACGAAACGCGGGCACTGCTTGAGGGCGCGGGGATCGATTTCACCACGGTCACTTCTTAAGGGCACTGGGTGTTTTTCTCGGTTACTTTTCGACAAGTTCGCGCGTTACGGTCCCTGCTCGGGCGCCAATTAATAAAACCTTTACGGTTTGGTTTTAAAAAAAAAATTTATTTGGGCAGCGGTTCTGCCAACAACTGGTTACAAAATGAGTGACAATGGATTATTTCTATGAGCTTAAATACCTAAATTTTGCTGACGATGTGTCTGGCCATGCAGGTGGACTGGATCAGGTAGATGCTGAGTTGTCCCATGTGGACGGTGTAGGGTAACTGGTGTCACGAGGTGATGACTGAGCTAAACTGTGGGAATTATGGGAACTAACGTGGCGATAGATTACGCGTGAGTTCAACTTAAATGGTGTTAACTTATATAATAACTGAATAATTTCAAATAACAATTCTGTAAGAACTATGTATCGACTTTTACGGCGAGATCTTAAATCATCCTATTGACTGAACAATTCGGTACGCAGAAAACAAATTTAAGGAAACTGGAAGCACTGAAGCCCGTTCAACTGAGAATATTTCTGCTGTGAGTGATAGTGTGTCTGAAGTCCTGCAATTATCGATTCGTTGCCATTCGCAGATTTTACTCCTTTCTCATGGCTCACTTTCGCGAATTTTGCATAAGGACTTGCGCCTACCTCCAAAGCAGAAGGAAGTTAAACTGATTTTTCAGAAAAAAATTTTCTTTTCTGATGATACTCATTACCACTTTCGGGCTATGTTAATAAACAAAATTGTCGCATATGGGAAGAGGCAAATCCTCACGTGATACAAGGAGATTCCATTGCATGCCCAAAAAGTAACTGTGTGGTGCGCATTGTGGCCAAGAGTTATAATTACTTACTTAATTTCTCCAAAATGATGAAGGTCATACAGGAACAGTTAACGGTGAGCATTATAGCCGCATAAGCAATTGTTTTTGGCACGAAATCAAGGATATTGATGTGAAAGACAAATGATTTCAGAAAACGGTGCGACTTGCTACTCATCCCATGCGTCAAATGTTTTGTGTTCAGAAGTGACATTTTTCATGTAACGGTGACGTCAACTGGCCGTCAAGATCACAGGATTTAACGGTTTTGCTTTTTTTTTTTTTGTGGAGTTTTCTTAAGAATCGTGCCTATGTCAAAAAACCTGCAACGCAACCCAGAACACCTAAAAACTAACAAAGTTATACCCGAGATAACCCCCGAACGAATCAACTACTACAGAATGTCCAGAAGCGTATTTGCCTGAAATCATCTTCCATAAATAATAAATAATACAAAATATTCGATTAATAAAAAAATAACTAAGATTATGTCACATTTTGTGTTTTTTCTTAAATAAATGTTAGGAAACGCGAAATGGATCACCCTGTATATACAGGGTGTTATTTAGTGGGCATGCCGAAATGAGTGGGAAGAAAGATTTGACCTAAACAAAGAAAAAAATTTATGGGCGGGGTGTGGGGTCACCACCCACTTATAACACTTACTTCCGAAAATGGAAAATATGTTTCTCATTTTTCTAAAATTCAAATTTTCTTCACATTTTCTCCTTGTAATTAATATACCTATTTATTAGTTTTATCTCCTATTTATCCTATCCTATTAGCTTTCCAACAAGGTACAGCATGTTAAAGTAGAGAACAAAGATGGAAATTTAATCGTGGACAACTTTTTCTGGTAAATTAAAAAAGAAGAATTTTAAAGAAATTAAACTAAAATGAACTCCAAGATATTTTTTTAATTAAAAACCTATATAAGTTAATGCTAATAGCTCATATACTATAAGTTGTTGAAAATGTCCTCGCCACTTGCGATGCATACCAATAACTTTCTACTAACTCTCTATTTAAGGTATATTGTGGCCGCCTCTCATATATTTTCGTCGCTCTACATTATTGAAATCTTTGAATAATGCATAGGTATAGTAAATTTTGGCAAGTCGCGGCATTGAGCTGATAAGAAAATAAGAAATAAATAAGGGTGTGTATACCGTGGAAAATTGGAATTTACGAGTCACCCTGTAGCTATTAAGTGGTTAAGATTGTGCTCCTCTATACAATTTATTGCTTGTCTGGGTCAGATCTTTTATCCCACTTATTTCGGCAGGCCCACTAAAAATACACATAGGGTGTTTTGGGAGTTACTGGGTGATTCGTAAATTCCAAATGACCATGGTATGAACATCACTATTTTATTTTTATCTTTTGATTAACTCAATGCAGCGACATGCAATTCACGCCAAAAGCCGACTATGCCAATGTCCTTTCCAAAAATGTGGGTATATCAAGATATATTGTAACCAGCCTCTCCCGTGTTTCCGTACTGCAGTCGCAATTCGGTTAATTAATTCCTCTCTGGTATTAATAAAAGTTGAGTAAACTCCATCCTTCCCCTTAAAATAATGCAGATGGAGTAAGGTCTGGAGATCTAGCAGGTCAAAGAATCGGTCCAACTCCTGCAATCTAGTAATTTTGTGAAGGTTGTAGAAGTTTTTGATACTATCCTTAGTGAATTGCGATTCATCCGCCCAATTGGGTATAAAAACGATCGGTTCTCTATGTCGCATTCTAGAACTCTAATCTTCTCTCGAAATCTCCTTCCAGTAGTCCTTATACTGGGATATGATGATATGGATAGAGCCTTTCTCGATGAATAACCCCCTAATCTTCAACTAAGAGGCACTCCTAATCGCCTCGCGACTCCTCTCGTGCTTCTTTCAAGGGCTTGTCTGACTATGCTGATTATTTGCTGATCGAAGTGGGCAAAATCTTCTGATGTTCCAGATCGCATTTCCTTGCTATTTGAAATTACACTTCTGGTTTCTCTTAACGTCTGGAATTCTCGGACAGCCTCTCTTTCGTTTTCATCTACTAAATGAAATTATATTGCGCCAAAAATGTTGCATGGATTGTATCCGCGACAAGAACTTTTTCCGAGTGAAGAACTGAACGCTATTCTGAGTGGAGAACCGAGATCTATTCCGAGTTGAGAACCAAAAGTTATACAGAGTTGAGAACCGAAAGCTTTCTAGTCCGTGTGGAGTAACTAAAGCTTTTCCGAGTTGAGAACCGAAGGCTATTCCGAATGGAAAACCGAAAGTTATTCCTAGTGGAGAATCGAAATATTTGTCAAATTTTACAACCATTTTGTACAAAAAAATTTATAAAAATGTTGCATGGATTTTTTTCTGCAATAAGAGCTTTTTCCGAGTGAAGAACCAAAAGCTATTCTGAGTGTAGAACCTACAGCTATTCAGAGAACCGAGATCTCTCCGAGTTGAGAACCGAAAGTTATTCAGAATTGAGAACCGAAAGCTTTATATTCCGGGTGGAGGACCTAAAGCTTTTCCGAGTTGAGAACCGAAGGCTATTCCTCATATCGGGCATTTTTTAATTATTTTAGCTTAGAACACCCGTAATTATCGCTTGGTTGTTCAACATGTGCTTTCTGACTGAACCTCTATTATAGCAAAATTTCCGTCAGGTATTAGTAATAAAGAGTCGAGATGCATTCAAGTATGGCTGACTAATACAAGCTTATCAAGACAATAAAATAAATTATATTTACCTGTTTTAACTTTTCATCAGCAATAATCAAAACTAATTATACCCAGTGACAAAAAAAATGCCGCACTTTCAAATTCTTGGAAAAGTTCATGAATAGTCTACAAAAGCTAGTATAAATACCTGTGTACCTCTAGGGTCTTCATTCGATTTCTAACGTCAATCTGAATAAGATAACAAAATTTAGAAGAAGTGTACAAATATACCGAACATGGGTAAATTAAGTATTTAACAAAAGGCGAGAATTGTGGCGTTAAGAGAACTAAATAATTTTTCGACAAATTGCGCGAATGATAGACTGTAATAAGTCAACAGTTCGCAATTTTAGCAATAGTTGGAGCTTAGTACGGAAAAGTGAAAGTGATAGGAAGACATCAATACAACCACGAGGCAGCCGTTATTTGATCCGATAGCATTGCGGGATCGATTCAAACCAGCTTTAAGAATAATATAGGAATTATCCGAAGCCGCTGAAGCACAATTTATAGCAGGGACAGCCTAGCGAAGGCTCAACGGAATAGGTCTTAAGTCAAGGAGGCCGCCCAAAAAGCCTCTTCTTACAAGCAGAATGAAAAAGAAATGTTTAGAATGGGCGCTAAAACACCTAAATTGGACAGTTCTAGATTGGAAAAGAGTTGTCTTTTCAGATGAGTCTAAATTCAACTTAATGGGACCACACGGAACAGTGAAACGGTAATACCCTGTCGGAAGCCATATTATTGTATATGCTGACGACACAGTAATCTATGCTCACAAAAAAGACCCACTTATTGCACTGAATACTTAGATTACAAGCACATTTTAAGGAAAACGGACGAATATAACAAAACATGGGGAATTAAAATAAACAATAATAAAACAGAGGCAACCTGCTTTAGGAATTTACCTGGTAGTCCCCCCAGAGACAGTGGGAACTTGTAGGCATTTGCAGATGAGATTGAACGGCACAAAGGTGGAAATTAAAAGTAACATTAAATACCTAGGGATCAATCTTAACAATTTATTTGAACGACAAATATGCCCTGAATCGGGGTCATAAGGCATATAGAATTCTCTCACCTCTATTCAGAAACTACAAATTAAGAACCAAAACTAAACTACTAACCTATAAACAACTAATTAGCCCGTTTATGGCTGCACACTGACGTTGAAGGTCTTCGAGAGAAAGATTGTTAGGCTGTATTGCAGAAAACATTTTCGAACCCGAAAGAGGAAATATTCAAATTACTATATTTACGAGCAAACTGCAATAAGTCCGATTATTGGATATACGAGTATTTTAGGTCTCTGCATCAAATTCCTCAACAATTCTGCCGAAATTGAAAACAACATTATTAAAAAATGTAATCTTGAAAAAACACATGCTACACTTGTTGATTACTATCCGCGCTAAACGATTTAGGCAATAACCTCTTAACCTTAATAAAGCAACTTACGTAACTCCTCAAAATAGAAAATAAACAAATAATCCAAAGACTGATTTAGATATTGTTGTTTAGTGACATTGAATTCACCCGTAAATAATATTTATCCCGATTTAATATTTACTAGGTTATTACTCTCGAAATGAAAATCACTAAAAGAAGTGTAAATAAAACTAATCTACTCCATTCTCTTCAACATTGCAAAAAGAAAAAACAAAATTGGCAGTTATAGGGACTGCCGATAGAAGTGAAAACTTTGAATTTTTAGTATTAAAATTTTAAATTATGTATTAATTAGTATTAATGTTTGAATTAAAATTATCAACATCAATCTGGTTTTCACATCTATTGACACTCCGAGCAAAAATTATATGCATGTTTATATGGTTTTTTATTATTCAAATATACATATTACGGGCTGTGCAAGATTATGACAAAATATAAATACAATTCAATTGAAATAACAATTAATATACAATCATATGATTTATGGATAGTATTTGTATTTACATAAATTTCAATGCATTTGATTTTTAACATTGTTTCCATTGTTTGCATCATTGTCATTATTAATTTCAACAATATTTAGACTTTTTGTACTTTCAATTATTTCATTGTTTAGAACACAAAAGATACAATAGGCTTATGGTAACTAAAGTAAGAAATGAAAATGTTTGATTGAAATTTATCTAAGTATCGCGTAAAAATCGCTTAAGTGTTTCATTTAGAAATTCAATTAATCGTAGATTTTTTCTTTTACCACCGTCTGAAGACATCTTCGGGATCAAGGATCTAAACAAATATGGAAAACAGATATTTAAAATAACCCTAATTCCATGACAATATTTTTTCGTAAATTTCTAATAATAAAATGGAATGATATAAAATTATAGATAATCATTTTGCAAAAAATAGCAAAGCACATATTTTAGTTTTGACAATTTAAATTAATAAATAATGATTTGGAAATATTAAATTTTTAAATAAAATAAAATATTTAATGAAATGAAAGTCGGAGCCGTTTTCATTATTTTAAACTAAAGATTTTAATGATATAAGGTAATCAACTATAATTTTGCATTATAACCATATTTTAAACTTCAACACATTAATCTTATATTATTATTAGATTTTATAAAATTTTTAATTTCAAATTCCACGATAAAAATCTGATTGAACAAGTAGAAATCTGTTTTACCACGGTAGTAAGAAAACGTCCAAGCCACTGTCAAATACTAAATGCGTGATGCATTGCAGAGGTTATATATTAGAAAATAAATAATACAAAATTTTCAAACGCCAAAATAAATACGAAGATTTAAAATAATTTTAAATAATATAAAATTGTCAAACGCCAAAATAAATACGAGGATTTAAAATAATTTTCTGTTTATTTTTTATCTTAAAAATATTAGTATATTTATTTAGTACTCACTATTGTACTGCACAATGATTCTACAATTAAACAATTCAAATAATAATTAAACAAAATTCACTTATAATATATAGGCAGCACTAATGTTGCACAATACGTCAACTGTATAGCTACAGATATACTGCTATAAGCATGTCGGTGACGCGAACGCAAGAGATTTCACCCATCCAAAAAGCGTCTAACCCGCACAACACACGGCCGCTGCGCGTGCGCCAGTCATGAGCACGTCGGTGAAGCGAACGCATAACATTTTCCCCTACCAAAAAGAGCCCAACGCGGCTAAAGAAGTTTTCACATCAAAAAACTTAAAACAAGTCTTTCCTCTAAACAAAAAATTGATAGTACAAATTTCATGGTAAAGGAAAATTTCTTACAGTAAAGTACAATAATTTCCGCTCGGGAACTCTACTTTTATTGATAGAGAACATATACAGCAAATACATGCTCAATGTTATGTAAAAGTTGGCTCAAAGTAAATGTTCTTCTTAGGATAAGTTAGGATAGGTGCATTCGTTATACAGACCAAAGATCATGAATTACTAGATGGGACACTCTCTATGCAAGCTTAAAGCTCTAACCCATATGCAACTTCTAAAACTGCCTGGGGTAAATTTTTCCATTAGAGAAAGTAGCAAAGAACTACTGCTTTCTATGCCTTATCTAAATTCCAATAAGAACGAAAGAGATAAGAATAAGCAGCCAAAAATTCTCATCTACAGCACTTACAGTGTAGGCAATAAAATGCATCGTTTTTTAAACATGCATTTTTAAAGGTGAGCCAATCTGTCGGGCTCGCTGTGTGCCTCTGCATGCATGGTGTTAGTGCCGTCCCCAGGCAATGTTCCAGCATAGGGAAATCCTGAATTGAGAATGGGGAACAGGCAGGTAGCACACTCAGAGCATGTATACGGATGCGGGCTGCTTACATTTTTTCACTGTGCATTTTTAAAGGCGGGCCAAACGTATTTCAACGTGTGCGCTGCTTTGGATGGTGAAACGTGATTTTAATTTTCGTTCCGCCTCCCCCTAAATTTTTGTCTTTCTCTCACGCGTGAGCCCTTTATTACTATCCCCTTTTAGCAAAATCTGCAAGGTTGCTGGACTAAGAGGACCAAGGTCGAAAAAAGATAAGGGACTACGTCACGAGTGTCCCATCTAGTAATTCATGTTGGAGTGTTGTGAAACAAAGTTGGAGTGTTGTGAAACAAAGTTTGTTTTTAAGCAAATAAATTATAATTAAGAAAATCAATTATTTGTTGTGCTGTGTTATTTTGTTTAATAAAACAATACAGCACAGGTACTTCAGGAAATTATTGGCAAAACAACTACGCAACACAATGACCACTGATTTTAAAAATATTAGTAGTGCTCGCGGAAATAACAATAATAAACGAGAAATATTTATTCATCATCAAATGACACTCAGATTTGTTAGAATCCGGAAACCTCTCCGAATTTGAACATTTCGTTTTTTACATATCTTTTTCCCCGACAACTTGATGACACTTTACGTATCAAGTTTTCCCTCCAATCTTTTCACCGTTTAGAAATTTGGACGACAATTCGTAGAAACTCGGGAAAAAAAATTATGTACAAAAAGATATGTTAAAATTTTAAAGTCCTGTATCATTGAAAATAAATGGGACCGACAAAAAATTTTGGCATATTCTTTCATTTTAAATGAAAAAGACTGTTTCTGTTGTTTTCGTAAAAATCGGAGAAGTTTCCGGATTCTTGACTTAAGCCTAGATTTGAATAGTAACGGCGCTCAAAACATAACTGTAGACACAATTTTCATTCCAATGAAGAGATGGGTGCGTTAAGCACCAACATCGTATTTTTTTTGAAATATTAATTAATTATTAATTAATCGTGCTTTTAATTTTTCATGGCTACGGACAGAGCCAGGCGCCTGCACCACATTCTGTTTAACACTTTAACTATACCTTTCACAGAGTTACTTACATGAGTAAATAGCAAAAACTTCTTCATTTACAAGCCGTGTACTGGGCTCTTACATGTTGCGTAAGTGGTCTGACAGTTTCCGGCGTTCATTTTAAATCGTATGGCGGACAATGACATATCCAGAAAGATGAAATCAAACCGGTTTTTTTCTGTTTTTAGGGACATTACAGTTATATAAAATTAAAATCACAATTACCATAGGGACTTTTACTCTATATAAGCCAAAAATATTAATGAATATCTGATGAAAGTGCAGTAATTTGGCGGTTCTTCGGAACCAAGTTTTCTCCCGCCGTATACTTTGCCAGTGGTCTGGAACTCATTTGCATTTTGAGTTGGATTAAAACTCAAAAATTTTTCATAATTTGTTTGAAGATGGAGTAAAATGCACCTCGAGTCAAAGGATAACTTTTTAGGCTAATCTTGAGTGAAAGTCGTTTTTGGCTAAAAGCTTTAATTTGTGAATTTTTAACATGTTTTTTTCGTTCGCCATACCAATACCAATATGTTAAAATGCCATACAACTTTTGGGCACTTATTGAAGATTCAGATCACTTTGGCCTCTAGTTATGTGCGTGCGCCGGAAAACTTGACGGCTTGTAAATATCGAAAATTTTGGCTATCCGAGCGTAAAATGTCGCAACAGTTCGCCATCTTGAATTTTTGATTGTGACGTACTATGTATACACGTGTAAGAGAAAACGAGTTCGAAAGAGATTGTATGTACGTGTGTGTTCATATACGTAGTAATATTATTTGTTGCGTTATATTGTGAAATATAGCTGTTTTTTATAATTAAATTATCAAATTCAAGGTTTTATTAAGCGCAAATTATAATTTATTCTTCATTGACGAATAACCTAAAGACTAAAACCGTCTGCCAGGCGATCAAACACCATCACAAGCAATCAGAACTCATTATTGGAATCGCGATCTTTGCAGATCCAAACAAACGACACTTTCCTTGTGTAAAACTTTTGTGCAGGCAGCAAGACAAAACTTGTTTTAAAGGTTTAGGCGGCAGAAACTTTATTACTTCGCAGCGTACACACGTTGCATTCAAAAAAAATTATTATTCGATCGAGGTGCTGCAGATTATGTATGTGCTCCTATTATTATCATATTAGCCTGACTTCAGAGAGAAATTAATATTTATTAATTATACTAAAATGTCACCGATTAATGCAATTAATAAATAAATATGTTAAGACAAACCTATTCTTAAAATTTTAAAATATATATACATATATATAATTTTAAAAGTACTCAAAATGTTGGGACCATAAACAATTTATTGAGTGTTGTTAGTAGAATTATGGGATATAGGACAGCATTGAATGCTGTCTTATTACGTGGAGAAGGATATAAACCAACACGACCAAACAGGAAAGAATGGATAGCAAACAGAATCAAATAAAATGATATGAATCCTGTTTTTACGAAAGAATTAGAACTTCATGCATAACAAATTTGAAACATAAAGATCCTATGGAATGGATTGTCCGCGTTTTGCAAATATTCTAAAAAGGGAAGATTTTCTTAAAGTAAATACCATAATTTTGTGGTAAATTTGCTAATTTTTCAAAGAAAGAAAAAATCGAAAAGTGCTAAAGATTTTTTCTATTAACTGAAAGAACAAAATAATTTCAAAGCATACAAATCTCACGGAATGATTTAGAAGTAATGTTATGAATACCATCCTATCGGATTTGGATGAATTTCGGGAAAATAACTCTGGTTGGACCTCGACGAAGGTGGTAAATATAACAATTTGCATCAACAAATATATACCCCTGTTATGTTCATCTCACATAGAGTTACCGCAAAGAAGTTCGCGTTAATGTTCAAAATAATATGAAGCGTATGTGAGGTGGTGTGTAACAACCGCCCAAATTTGCAATATACCTGATTTAAAAGGATGCACAATGTGTTACAAAATAGGCTTACTACTCTACTACTTAAATTTAGAAGGACTCGTTACACTTATAAACAGATCAGACATAAATATGTAAGTTTGAAAAGCAAAATAATATAAGCATAAAAGTCTGTTCTCAACAAGAGTAAAGATGAATATTCCGTTGAACCAACAAGGCTTATCAAGGATAAGAAAAAAAGTCACGTTAACGTTTTGTTGGTGGAAAATTGCTATGAGGATGAAGGCAGAAGTCAAATTAAATATCATTATGTGTGGATAAAAACTTTGACTCGTTTGACATCGTCTCAGTTATCTAATCATCACAGTCAAAATTTTTTTTGCGATCGCTGCCTTCATTATTTTTAGACTTCTGCTCATTTGGAGAAACATTCTATAGATTATAAAAAAATGAAAAATTACAAGGTGATCTTTCCAAAGGAAGGTAAGTTTAAATTTGGAAAAAGGAAACTTCGAATACAAAATGTTACCAACAGAATGAAGCACATAACGTTGGATACTATTATACTTTACATAAATGCTTCTACGATTATACGCTCTCATTATTATAAAAGCTACCGATGACGAGATTGCGAAAAATGGTTTGCTAAACAGCTTTGGGAGATAGCGGGAAACGTAGAAAGTGTTCACCTCAACCCCAACCAAATTTCATGAAATTTCATAAATGCTACGAATTGTCACATCTGTGAGAAACCATTTGCAAACAAAGAAAAATTGGTTCGAGATCACTGACATTGAACTGGCAAATATGGGGTTCCTACTCATGAGAGTTGTAATATTAATTATCAGGATTCTCGAATCATTCCCGTGGTCTTTCACAAATTGAGTAATTACGATACACATTTACTCATAAAAGACGTGTCTAATACTAAATATAAGCGAATATAGTTCAGTGACTTATATTTAAATATAGACGTACATTTGTTAGCAGACATATTTGAAAATTTCCCATAAAAGATTATGATCCAGGATTAACTTAGGATGATATATTGAAATAAGCGAAGGTAGAGCCAAATTACATCAGTGACGCAGATATCTTTATGCTTTTGGAAAAAGGCATCCGCAAAAGTCTAACACAATGTTCCAAGAGGTATGCAAAACCCAACAATAAATATATGCAGGAATGTGACCCAAATCAATATTTGCCGTACGGAGAACTTGAGTGGATTAAAGATGTTGATGCCATATATTTATATACACCAGATGACTCCCCACTTGGATGTATCTCAGAAATAGACTTGGAGTATTCTGAAGATATACACAATATACAAAACGATTTATCTATGGTCCGAAAAAAATGTTCTTTAAAACTGCAAAGAGCAAAATATAATGGTTACTTTGAATAATAAGAAAAATTATGTAGTCCATTATAGAAATTTAAAAAGAAGGTTTAAAAATTACAAACATTCACAAAACTTTAAAATTTAAACGATCAAGCTAGATGAAAAATATATAGATCTGAACGCAAACTTACGCAAAAAAGCTAAGAATGAATTTGAGAAAAACTTGCATATGGCGCAAAATTAATCATTCAATTTTGTTTTTGTATAACTTTTTTACTAAATAAAAAAAATATTTTGAGTGATGGAAATCTTTATCTTTGGACCTTTACAATTTTTTGTTAAGTGGAAAAAATTATATCCGTCAAGTGTCTGCCGCCAGTGTTGATACACATTTGTGCCCGTTTTATCGCATTTTCCATGACTACGCAAGATTTCTGGAGATAACTGTTCGCATTCCCGTCGAATATTCTCTTTAAGGGCTGCGATTGTCTGAGGCTTGTTGGCATAAACCCGCAATTTCAAGTAGCCCCAAAGAAAGAAGTCTGGGGAGGTTAAATCGGGCGATCTGGCTGGCATGGCCAAAACGGGAGACTACGCGACCAGGAAACGTTTCCTTCACAATATCCATTGTGGCTCGTGCTGTGTGTGCGGTTCCACCGTCTTGTTGAAACCACATGTTCACCAAACCTCGCTCCTCCAATTCCGGCACTAAGAAGTCGCTTATCATGGCCCTGTAGCGTTCGCCAGTAACAGTTTCCGTATTACCAATGGCGTCCTCAAAAAAATACGGCCCAATCACTCCTCCCACGTTAACGCCTCACCACACAGTGGCTTTAAGTGGATGTAATGGATCTTCGTACATGACACGCGGATTTTCAGTGCCCCAGAAACGGAGATTTTGTTTATTGACGTAACCGCCTACGGTAGATCAGTTGTTAATGCGCTGGCCTACCGTCGCAGAGGCTGTGGGTTCGAATCCCACGATAACCATGGCATTCTACTCTACGAACACAATGGGTCAGTGGACAATATCTGAGCGCTGGAGGCTACACGTCTCGCCCACTCCAATAATAATAAAAAATAATAGCCGCTTAAATGGAAATGCGCCTCGTCGCTCATGATGATTTTCAACTCAAAATCGTCCTCTCCGTTGTTGAGGTTGAGGATGGCATTAACTGTTGCACTGTTTGCATTTTGTACGTTCTCAATTGTCAAATATGATTGACATACGGCGCTATTTGGAATAATTATAACATCTTTCGATAGAATGAATAATTTTGCGCCACCTTGTATAAACTTTTGTGCAATACAGGAAAAACGATGGAGAGTGTCCGACTTCAACGCGACATTAAACTCAAAACAGCATCGGAAGGACAATATGGAGCGGAGGCAATAATTTCACAACCAAACTTTTATTCACATACCATTTTTGACGATAATTTAATAGCGATCAAACTTCTGCGCACTGATGTGATTTTAACAAACCTATTTACGTTGGAATGTGTATTCTAGATATATCGAAAACTGTATTGTACGAGTTTCATTATAAATTCATGAAAGAAAAGTGTAACCATACTTCTAATGTGTTACACAGATATGGACTCGGTCATATATGAGATTCAAGTTGAAAAAGTATACGTAGATTTAAAAGAAAATTTACACCGATTTAATACGTCAAATTATTCCGGATATAACCCATATGATACATCACGAGTCAACAAGAACCAGGCCTTAAAAAGGATGAGAAAAATGGATCTATCATGCTAGAATTTGTGGGACTCCAAGCGAGAATGTACTCTACGCATTCGGACAAATGGTGAAAATCAAAATGCTATATGTATATAAAGCTAAAAGAGTAAAACGTTACGTAGGAAAAAATAAAACTACATTTGACAACTATTTAGCAAGTATGGTAATAAAGAAATGACACACGAGCAAAATGGAATTAGATCTTATGACCACGTACTGCTACGTTGCTCAAAGCAAAATAACACTTAGCCCCTAATAAAAGTCACTGTGTTTCTCCTAATGTTTTAATTTCGAACTCTTGCCATATCATAAGTGCGTGTTCATATTCGCCTTAGTAATATTACAATCCAACAATTCGTTTTTCTTGTAAGACCTTAGTTTATCCAATGATGATGCCAGAAACCGAAAAGAGTCAATAAATTTAAAACTTGTTTCGTAACCTACTATGTTTTTTTTTACCATAGATGTGTAGTTTTCGAATTTCTAGGTATACTGTTAGACTTTAGGAGTAAATGTGCATCGAAATTACTCAAATTGTGAAAGAGCACGAGAATGATTCCAGAACCTTAATAATTAATGTTACAACTCTCATGTGCAGGACTTCTGTATTTGCCAGTTAAATGTCAATGATCTCGAACCAGCTTTTCTTTGTCGCAAACGAATTCTCATAAATTTGATAATTTGTAGAAACCGCGGATGGCCGAGCAGCTTTGGTCGCTAACTCTGAATTTAGATAAGGCATAGGAAGCAGTAGTTCTTTGCTACTTTCTCTAATGGAAAAATTTTCCTCAGGCAGTTTTAGAAGTTGCATATGGGTTAGAACTTTAAGCTTGTATAAAGAGTGTCACATCTAGTAATTCATGATCTTTGGTCCATCAGGTCCTTGGAGATTGTGTGGGCCTCAAACGGGGAATTCAAAGGTTGTACTCTGAACGGTGGAGTTCCTGGAGGAGTCCTCTGGCTTCGAGTCTGATGCCATTCTTGGTAAGTCGTCAATACAGTGCTTGGCTTTCCCTTCTAGAGCAGAATTTTTCTCAAATATTTTCTTCAACTGCATGAATTGTTTGACTGGTTCCGAGAATTTCTGAAGGCGATGTTGTTATGTTTTCTGAATAATTTGTTCATATTTTTTATTACTGTGTGGTTGAAATATCCACCTGCTCGCAGAATCGACTCAACTGCTCATCGAGAGTTATAGTTTCGTCAGCTTGAATGATAAAAACTAAAAATCATGAAATATTAGATGGGACACTCGTGCATTATTCCCTAATCTTTTTTCGATCTTGGTCCCGTCAGCCCACCGGCCTTGCAGATTTTGTTAAAAGTGGATAGTAATAAAGGGCTCACAGGTGAGAGAAATTTAGGAGGAGGCGGACCGAAAATTAAAACCACGTTTCACTACCCAGAGCAGCGCACACGTTTAAATACTTTGGCCCGCATTTAAAAATGCACAATGAAAAAATTTAAACAGCTCGCATCCGAATATATGCTCTGAGTGGGCTACCTGCCTGTTCTCCATTCTCGATTCCATATTTCCCTATGCTACAACATTGCCTGTGGACGGCACTAATACCATGCATGCAGAGGAACACAGCGTGCCCAAGACTTTGGCCCGCCTTTAAAAATGCACGGTAAAAAAACGCTGCTTTTTATTGTCTATACTGTAGGTGCCTTAGATGAGAATATTTGGCTGGGTATTCTTATCTCTTTTGTTCTTATTGGAATACCGATAAGGCATGGGAAGCAGTAGTTCTATGCTGCTTTCTCTAATGGGAAAAATTTTCCCAGGCTGTTTTAGAAATTGCATATGGGTTAGAGTTTTAGGCTTGTATAGAGAGTGTCACATCTATACCTTTTCAACTTCAAATTGGGATTAGTCAATTTCAAATTGGGAATAATCAACTTCAAATTGGGATTAGTCAACTTCAAATTGAGATTAGTCAACTTCAAATTGGGAATAGTCAACTTCAAATTGGGAATCAATAATGTAAATAGAAACTATCCGAGGTTCAATATTAAGGAATAATAAAAAAATAACGAGAGTTTAAAATACCGATTTTCAGCCATGTATGGAGTCCAAAAATTGAAAATTATGATGTTTGCCAAGATTTCAAAATGCATTTCTCAGTTGATTGTAACTATATATATATCATTACCCTTAATTTAAATCTTTAGTTTTGTAACTTCGATTTCTTGAAATTCAGTTGGTCTTTTATTGCTTCTGTTTTCATTCCTATAATGCCTTAATTTTATCTTTATGTAATATTTTTTTTATCAATGAAATAAATTTTGTTTGTTAACAACTAATAAAAATATATATTTTCTAAAAAACCAACTTGATTTTTAATCATAATTGCCTACTTTTATAGGCAGAAACATTTTACTCTTTTTATGTCGAGTATACTCGTCTTCGCTGAAAAATAATTAAGCAGGCAGGAAAAGTTTTTCGAAACAAAATTAAACAGTTAAAAGGTTAAGGGTCAATATGTCATACATTAAGCAGAGCGAAGCAAAAAGTATAAAGAAGCAACTTTGTGCAGTTTATAATGACAATGGAGATTGGCGATCTCTAGCAAACACTTTGGGAATTAAAAGATCCACGGCATATAGGTGGATAAATAACCAAGATGACACATTGCAGCGTGGAGGTAGAAGACAACAAAAAATTTTGCAGGAGCACCTTCTTTTTATCAGTCAATGTGTTGAGGCAAATTCAAGAATAACCTTAAAGGAGCTAAAGGAAAAGCTTTTTGAAAGTTTTGAGGTTGTTGTTTCAAAGGAATGTCTAAGGAAACACTTGAATGGAATGCTTTTTTCTTTAAAAGATTTGCATAGGGAGCCTGAAAAGGCAAATAGTGCTGAGAATAAAACCAAAAGGTGCGATTTTGTCCAGAAACTTTTGGCTTACCAGGCTGAAAATATTCCTATTTGCTATATGGATGAAACAAATTTTAATTTGTTTATATCAAGACGCAAGGGCAGGTCTATTAAAGGGACACGTTGCAGTTATATCTCTGCAGGTTGTAAAGGTGCAAATGTCCATACAATTGGATGTATAAGTAATATGGGGATGTTTCACCATAAAATTAGAAGGGGAGCTTTTAAGAAGCCCGAAGCAATGAATTTCATTCGTCAATGCCTTAGAAATGCGCAAAATTTATATCAATCCAACATTGTGTTGGTAATTGATAATGCTCCTTGCCATGCATCAATTGAGGAGGTTTTTAATGAGGATGAATTTTTAGGGCATAAATTACTTCGCCTTGGTCCATATAACCCAATGTTTAATGCTATTGAAAACGCTTGGTCAGGTTTAAAGGCCGATGTAAAAAGAGATCCTGGTGATATCTGGTGAAGACAGAACCAACTTATCTCACTCTGAATATCGAATAAATCTGATGTTCATTTTTAATAATGTTTTTTTTTTAATTTTTATTATTCTAAACCTTAAAATTATTAAAATAGCACTAAAAATAACTATCTTTAATTTTCAAATCTCATTTAAAGTTTTTTTTTTACTATTAACCCAACAGCCCTGGTGTTGGTCAACGGAGCTTGAGAATGGGCAGGTACTTGGCGGTGCAAAACACGTGTTTCGGCCCACGACTGGGACTTCCATCAACCCTTATGATAGTTCAATTGGTCCAGTGTCAACCCAACTATTCGCTCCCGCTGGCAGAGGTAGCCAGCCCTAATCGGTGGCAAGCCCCCCCGTCAGCAAAAGGGAGCTGCTAACCCTTCTCGGGTCAGATGTAGGAAAGACGAAAAAAAATGAGACGGGAAAGGAATCGAAGGTAGCTGTAACCCAATCCCGCGATCATTCCAGTCCCAAGATGAACACCTGCTCTGTGGATCCGCTGGCCTCTAGACCCCAAAGAAATGACGCTGCTGTTCACGGGAACCTGAAGTTGGTGGCTGTCGTGAAAAATGTGCAACAAACTTAACCTAAGAAAAGGGAATCCTCTGTCAGATTCCTTGACGTGCAGTCTATACTAAGAGATAGGAAAGATGAAGTACAGGCCCTCCAAATCAGATAAAAAAAAAATATATAAAGCTTGCGTTGGAAGTAAAAAGGTAGAAATGGAGCATATAGGTAAGTGAAATTAGAACAAAAAATATATACGATTCTAGGGGAGCTTTACTGGTCAACTTAGATCGATGCTGATTCCAGAAGCAGTCGTGTTGAAAACCATAGAGTGTCAGTGCCAAAAAAAAGAAAGGTGTCTCAAGAGACGTTACGAGGTGGAGTGATGTGCCAGAACCAGAACGTAATACACCCCAAAGGCGTAAAAAATTTTTTTTTGAATTTTAAGGATGGCGGTTGGACCATAAAATTTTGGGGATTTGATAATAGAGGAATAAGAGAGTTTCCGGCCAGGCAGTTGACTATTCACCAGCCAAACCCTGCAATTCCAACGACATCTCCGATAGTCGCCGCAGTTTGAGTACTGAAGAATTAGCCAGCAAGGTCCTTCCCTACCTGTTTCTCTCGGGGAGCAAGAATGCTCAAGAACTTGAAAAGGCTTTTTGGTTGAAGAAGCCAGCATCTGTAATTCTCAAAATGTCTTGAGTTAACCTCAACCTTTTGGAGTACGAGGGTGGGAATGAGAGAATAGAGAAAAAGAGAATGAGCAAGCAATTGTGGAGGAGTTAATCGACGGGTTAGGATTAGAAAAGGGAACCTCTAATTGGGATGAGAAGGAAAAAGTTACCCTCTAGGGTTGTGCCCACTGCTTAACCAAGCAGCGACGGCTATTTAACACAATAATGTTTCCAGTGGGCGACAGTAAGTTAACTAAAAGAAGTTCCACTACAAATTGCCGCTGTGAAGGTTAAAATTGCAACCAAATTTTTAAATTTAATTTAAATATTAGATAACTCCAAGTTGTAAGTTAATATCTAAGGGTCACGGTTTCATATCTTTTGCGGGGAATTTGCCCACTAATTTTCCTTGAAAGATTTCTAATTCGTACAACCAATTACCTTTCCTGGCTCGGACTCGACATTTAATGAATGACTCGGGAAGAATCCCGAGTTTGGCATTGAAGTTCTTTCTGAAATTACTCAACTGGAAATTTCTTCTATAAACTTCTTGTCCTACCTTGAAGTCTACTAGTTTATATCACAAATTATACTGTTTCGACACCCTGTCGTCATGGTTTCGGGGACTCTAAATAGATGGAAAATTGTTTTGGAAAAGTGTTTTGAGCACAGGATATTTCAAAAAGTCATCTAAGGCGATTAGGATACAAACATTTCCCTTTTTTGTTCGCCTGTTAGGACCCTGAAGATTGTTGCAAAGGTCGCTCAGTCTACGCTTGTGTGCTCATGGGTGGTCTTAAAACGGTGTTAGATGGTTTCTCCTCTTAAAGGTGTTACAGGACAGTATATAAGATAGTGTTTTCCTGATCATACCTGGATAGAATAGAATAGAAATGTCGTCGCAGTCTTTCTAAGGTTTTACCGATATCGTCATAAGCTGTCAAAAGTGGATCGTGAGCTCGTTATATAGCCTCCTTAGCTAACGCGCTTGGGACCCATAATTTCCATGCCTCTTCTTCTTGAACGGATCACCTAATCTAGGTTGAATCCGAATATATACGTACTTGTAACGAATTATTAAATCAGGAAGACGGTATTTATTTTCCTCACTCCACTCCTTAAGGTCTTTATATTCGGGAAAATGGAAAGGTGGTGATTGAAGATCAATTTCGAAACCAGGATTTTCAAAAGAGCTATCGTCAATTTCATCGCAGTAAATTCGCGATAGAGCATTAGGCGCAACATTCAGGGTTCCTTTGAGCTGTTCAATATTGAAGTTAAAGCCTCACAGTTGTAAACTCTATCGGGTCAGACGCTCACTGAGGTTTTTTTGAGTCATAAGACACTGCAGACCAACGTGATACATTATGATCTTAAACGGCATTAGCTCTACATACGCGCGAAATTTTTTAGACTTATAATTGGCGCCAGACATTTTAATTCAGTCACCGTGTAATTTCGTTGAAAGAAGTTCAACTTCTGAGTTACGTATGCGATTAGTGTTTCCCTGCCTTTGTCGTATAATTGGAAAGGGACATCTCCTACACCGCATCGCACTGAATGATGAACGGTATATTAAAATGAGGACTCAATAATAAGGGAGCGGTGGTAAATAATTTCTATAATTCTTCGTCTGAGCTTTGGCAGTCCACGTCTATTTATTAGACTTTTTCAACGTGTCTGTAATTGGCGAAGCCAAGTTTGCATAGTTTGGGATGAACTTTCTATATTAACCAAAAACCGTCAGCGTTTTTAACGGTTTTAGGCGACGGGCAATCAACTATCGGGGCGTTTTGTCTTGGTCTGTCTCAATTACCTTTTCCAACAATATACCCTAAATGTTCAGTGTCTTTTAGACAATTATTCTTCTCAACGTTTATTTACGTCAGGGTTGTGGAAAAAAATATGCATTTGTTTTTGTTCACCTTCCGGGCGTCGAAATACAATCTGATCTTCAATCGATTCCACGATCGAGGTATCCAATGACCCCAAAGACACCAACACATCTGATGCTAGACCAAAAGCCTTCCAAAAGTCGACTCCCAAATATAGAGATTGTGTCAGGCTGGGGCTAAGGCATAACCGAAGCGACTTGGTTTGGCCGCGAAAAGTGATGTTTAGATCAGCATGACGGTGTACTTCGAGCTTGGTGCCGTTGGTCACCCGGATCGCGAAACGATATTTAGTCCAAGACATTTTGTTATCGGACATCTGCTCCAATCCTTGTTCAAGTATGCTCATGCCGGCACCACTATCTAACAAGTCGATTAGTTTTCTTCCCAAGACTTGGAGTTCGGCATACGACCTTACGTCATCGGTTCGCCAAAAGTACAAACAAGTTAATAGCGTTTGAATTTATTAATATTTCTCACTCTGGATTCGGATGCTTTATGATGGTTTAAGAACCGTCAAGTTCACCTGAGCAGCTCGGTACTTTATTAACCGCTGGTGCAAAGATTTACAAGGGTAAATAACTGGCGCAGGAATTGAAATATTTGCGGGCTTTTCGGGCCTTGTTAAAATTGTAACTGCTCAATAGGGCATGATATGTGGCTCTTAACTCTCACTCTTTTACTCAATGACATCTTCTCTATATCAGCATCTGAATTATGTAATAAGGACATGTCAAGTAAACGGAAATTGTTGGAAAGGCAGGGAATTCGTCGTTGGGGCTAGGAAACTCCAGGCCGCGGAGGGAAGGGAAGATCTCGTCCCCCATCACCGCTGCCAGCATTACTCGTTGAGGTCGGGAACTGGTGGTGCTGTCCTGATTAGTTTTTTAGTGAACAGCTAGGACATCGAGGTTTTATTATTAAAAACCGTTGGCTTCTTACCGCAATCCTGGTAGAAACGGCCCTTAACACCACAGTTCCAGCATTTAGATTTAGGTGGCCGATATTTTGCCACAACTCCGACCGCGTCAACATACGGCTCGGTCATGTCTAACGGCTCTACTAATAATACTAGTTATTTATACCTTCGTTACGAAAGTACGTAGTTGATTTATAGTGTCGGTGCGATGAAGATAGATTTGCTCCTGGATATAAGGAAGCACACCTGCTCTCAGCGTCTCGACAAACGCAACTTTAAGCATGGCGTTTTTCAAATAAATTCTGAGGGACACTATGGCACTATCCTCGTTTCTAGGCTTCAATTAGCTCTTAGCGCAAACTTAGCCTGTTCCCACGTCAATTTTGATGTACAACGCAAAAAAGTCCAATATCAATCAATCAAGGAATCACTCAAAAGCTGGTGCAAGTTTCGCAATAAGAGAAAGAAATCGTTGCTAAAGGTATTAACTTTTCAGCCCTGAAAATAAATTCTTTCATGTTGAGTCATTTATTATCACTTCTAATTCCAATGTGATAACCCTGGGAATCAGACCTAATTGGAGGTGGTCTGTTGAAATAGGAATTTTGAAGATCAGGCCTTTTAGGTTGACTCAAGAATGGGGTTCAGTGCGGTTGACGGAAAAGAAGTGGTGAAGCTAGACTTGGAGGACCCTCTAGCCACTTACTCTTTTATTTCTCTTACCTCCTTTCGCAATTTCATCTGCATATGCCACAACCTTGCAAGTAGGGATTGTGTAGGACCCCATCCCGTATTTGTATTAACTGAAGAAAGTACCGCCTGGGTCCGAGCCTCCGGAGGCAGTTCGATAGATTGTAGTGCCATGAGCGTGATGATTTCTTAGTCGCGGATGTCTCCCAAAAGAGAAACGTCTATTTCCCGCGGACAGTCATTCGGGTTTGGCAATCCGGCTGCTCCCACTGTTTCTAACACGTCAGGAGGGAATAACTGCTGACGTTTACTAGATTGCCTCGAGTTGTATGGATTTTTACTCGCAGAGTCAGATTGTTCCAGCAGTCTTATCGACCTTGAGCGAAATAATTAAACGAAGCGAGATATACGAGCCAAAAAAACGAGAATCCAAATGTCCGCGTTGACTAGATTCCAACCGTGGTGCCACTAAATTCGATGAATAAAAATAAAATTTTCTGTGACATGTTACTGTAGCTAATTCAAATTGACTTACAATATTAATGTTTTTAGCCTCGAAATGTTTTGATGCTACAATGTTACGACCTAATATTCATCCAAAAACTAGAACATAATAATATTCATCAGAGTAAATACAAATTACTAATTAAATTTTTAGCTGTACTAACTTTAAAAACCGCCGAAGCGAACTACTACCAACCATCGAAAATTGTTCCGTAACAGGAAACGAAAAAAAACGCCAGGAAAGGAACAGGACAGTGCGAATTAAACCCTTGTACCTGCCCGAGAATGATTCTGAGAGGGGAATTCTGATTTTAACCGAACCCTCCCTGACCTATGCTCCAACCGCCCTTATAAGCTCCCCTTTAGCCGTGAAATTTTGCGGAGGTCCCTTGAGATTTAAGAAAACAATATCCGACTGGAAAGACATTGGAGAGAGATGAAAATGACATACTTTTTATGTCGTATTACCGTACTACATACAATATTGCAATCCTACGCTTAGTGTAAATCTCGGTGGGCACGCCGTCAATGCTTATTTTCACGCGTGAGTCCTTTATTACTACCCACTTTTAGCAAAATCAACAAGGCCGGTGGGCTAACGGGACCGAGGTCGAAAACAGATATGGGAATACGTCACGAGTGTTACATCTAGTATTTCATGGTCTTTACACACAGCGTGCCCGACAGTTTGGCCCGCCTTTAAAAATGCGTGATAAAAAATTTTATTGGCATTTAGATAAGGCATAGGAAGCAGTAGTTCTTTGCTGCTTTCTCTAATGGGAAAATTTTCCCCAGGCAGTCTTAGAACTTGTATATGGGTTAGAGCTTTGGGCTTATGTAGAGAGTGTCACATCTAGTATTTCATGATCTTTGGGTTCGACCCACGCATGCACACCACAGACGTACATATACCGTATCGATCATCTACACGATTTCCTATAGAAGCGGACAGTGCGATTTTTGTTTCCTCTCTTTCGCTCTCAGGCAGTGGCAGCTTGTGAAAAGATGTAAAGACGTTCTATAATATCAGAAATAAGTCAACGGGCTTAATTACCGTTGCAATATTCTCTGAGTTTTCTCTGGAGAACTATCAAATGTTGGCGCTCATCGTAAATTGTTTATTTTATACAGAACAATTTACGATAATTCCAGTGCGACACAGTCTGATTTCTTCATATCCTACACATTAGGGTAAACTGGTACGATACAAGAGTCCATTTCTTCCTTAATTCAATTCAATAGTTTACAAAATAAATCACAAATTTCATTAATCGCTAGACAAATTACTTTAAAATAATAATTTTTGATCTTTGCTTTTAGTGAATAAACAATTCCTGGAAGCTTTTAAATTTGGTGGACTATTTATACAGATTTGTCGCAGTATCACCCTAGATTTAAAAGTTGGGTTTTACTTCAAAATTTTTTAAATAAAATACAATAATTGTTCAATCGTTCACATTTATTAATAATATCTATGTATTACAACATTTTCATAAATTAAAATTTTTAATCACAAATTTTTGAAAATATTGATTATCGGGCAGGGATTAACCTTTAAAATGCCTTTTATGGCATTAATAATAATTTTAATCAACATTCATTAAATTTAAAAGAAATATTTTATAAATTTTTGTTCCAAAAATATTTAAATTCAAATAGTTTGTCAGCATTTCTAACAATCGTCTTAGATCTATTACTAAACCTAGTTTACGTATCTGTAATCCAGTCCCTTCCTCCCCTAAGACTAGCATCAACTCCATTCCCTCTAAGCCCAAACCTTTAAAGTCCCCCAAACCTCGCAGCATTCGTCAGCGTAAATCTTCTCCTCCCCCTGCCAGCAACTCCAGTAACTGGCAACTTAAAGCTAGCTTATTCCCAAACTTTAAACAAGCTACTCCTTTTAAGTACCCCAACTTTGTTTACTCCCACACCTTGAACCCCTCTACTCCTAACCCTCCTGCAACAGCTATAGCCCCCTCTGTCTCCTCCCCCTCCATTTCTAAGAAGGGTACCCCGTCGTTAACTTCCTCCGCTCCCTCTCTCACTGATAGAAACCCTTCTTCCGTTTCCACTTCGATCTCTCCCCCTTCTACCTCTGATAAACCCTCCTTTATTGACCCTCTCCTCCCTCCGGTCGTGAAGTTAACTCGGCTTTCGGCTGAATCCCCTGATGGTCGTTACTTGCTTTCTCGCCTTCGCGATCGCAGGATTTACGACAATGTGCGACTTTTCCTAGCCTACCTTCATGACAAAGCAGATCACATTTGCATTGAGGGTAAAACTCGTACCAACGTCATAGTCTCCTTACACCAAGAGGGACTCCCGACCGACCCCACTGTCCTGCGTCAGCTTTTCCTTAAATTCCACGCAGCATTTGACGTCCCTCCCCAACAAATTTCCGACGACCTTTCTGCCTTTGCCTCTTACCTTAACTCCAAACGCATTTCCCATCTGCAAAAAAGTCGAACCGACTCGAAAAACTACTATTCCTCCTAACCCCCCCGCCTACTCTTCCGCCACACCCTCTCCCCCCCCACCTATCCTTGCTCTATCTGTTATAGCTCTGTACTACCAAAATGTCAGAGGCCTCCGTACTAAAACCGTCTCGGTTTTCAAGAACTCCCTCTCCTTTCCTTTTGACATCTTTGCCCTTACCGAGACTAACTTAACCCCTAGCATCTTCAGTAACGAACTTTTCCCCGCGGCTTTTTCAGTTTTCCGCGCCGATGCTTGCGACGACGGCTCAACCCCCTCCAACCGCGGCGTACTCCTTGCCGTGCACACTCGCCTCGGCGCCAGCCTCCTCACTTCATCCAATTCCTCCCTCTCCAATTTTGTCCTCGTCAAAATCTCTACTTCTGGCAAATCCCTGTACGTACTATGTGCATACATTCGTCCCTCCCAACCACTTGAGGCATACCGTCTTGTCACCGACGCGATAGACTCCATCTTCAGTACCCTTGGGCCCAATGATGAAGTTATCGTTCTCGGTGACTTCAATCTCCCCCGCCTCGAATGGCTCCGATCTGACGATGACCTCTACTTTGTCCCTTCCAATGCCCTCTCTGACAAGGAGACCTTATTTGTCGACCGTCTCTCCGACTCCGGTCTCTACCAAGTCAGCGGCATTACTAATAATCTGGGCAGACAGCTCGACCTTATCTTTTCCTCTGACCCAGTCAACTCGGTTGTCTCTCAGAGCTGCCACCTTCTCTCTACTCTTGACGAGTATCACCCACCACTACTTCTTACTTTTGGTCTCGAGACCCCTCCCCTCCACTCTACCTCTGAGACCTCCTACCATTACAATTTCCGTGGAGGCGACTTTGGCAAATTGAACTTCCTACTCTCCCAGTCATCCCTTTTTTCCCTCTCACCCAAATCCCAGCTTTCCGTTACTGATGCCCTTGACGCTTTTTATTCGGAACTCTTTGCCTGCATTGCCCAATCTTTTCCCTATCAACCCCGCAGAAATCATACCTCCTCCCCTCCTTGGTATAATAAAGAACTTCGATCCCTCCGGAACAGAAGAAACAAACTCTGGCAATCCTACCTAGTTTCTCGTTCCGATCATGACCTCTCAAATTACCTCACCGCGGCCTCCCTCTTTTCCGCTCGTAGTGACTCTTCTTATCATGACTATCTATGTCATATGCAATCTGCCCTTATCTCCGATCCTAAACGTTTTCACCAATTTATTAATATCAAAAGGAAATCCAGCGGATACCCCTCTTCTCTTAAACTCAATGGCAATTCTTCCTCCGACCCCCATGAAATAGCTAATCTCTTTGCTCACCATTTTAGTCAATCTTTCAGTGAGCCTATTTTCGAGCCCGACACTAGCTATTTCCACTTCATGGCCTCCCGTCCTCAGACCTCCCTTGCCTCCATTAATATCGATCCCACAATGGTTGCTTCTGCCATTGCTGCCCTTCCCTCCGACCATAACCCTGGCCCTGACGGTATCCCCGCTCTTATTCTAAAAGAGTGCGCCCAACACCTGATCGTCCCCCTTTCCTTTATTTTTCAACTCTCCATCTCCCAAGGTGCTTTTCCTCCCAGGTGGAAGGACTCCTTTATCATCCCCATCCATAAGAAGGGCTGTAAGAGTGAGATTTCCAACTACCGCCCTATTGCTAAACTCTCCACCATACCTAAACTTTTCGAAAGCATCGTTTATGACTGCTTGTTCTTTCATTGCAAATCCATTTTTTCCCCCTCCCAGCATGGCTTCCTTAGGGGCAGGTCTACTGTCACGAACCTTACCGACTTCATCTCAAGTACCCTGTGTGCCCTCGAAAAAGGCAACGAGGTTGACGTCATCGCCACCGACTTCACTAAGGCATTTGACAAAATCTCGCACGCTTTAATACTCTTCAAACTTCACTCCCTTGGCTTTAATCAGCTTTTCTCCTCCTGGATGAAGTCCTATCTCGAACATCGCCAGTATAGGGTCCTTTTTTGCTCCTCTACCTCCAGCCCTTTTGTAGCCAACTCGGGGGTCCCCCAAGGCAGTCACTTAGGTCCGTTGCTTTTCATTCTGTCTATCAACGATGTCGAGTGTGTCATCAAGCACTCAGACCTCTCCATCTATGCTGACGACATGAAAATCTCCAAACGGATATCCTCTACTTCTGACCCCTGTCTTCTTCAGAGCGATCTCGACCAGTTTAGCATTTGGTGCACAAAAAACTCCCTTGAGCTTAACGTCTCCAAATGCCAATCCATCACTTACTCTCGTAGACGCCCTACTCCTCCCCCCCGAGTCTATCGTTTGTCTGACAAACCCATCCCCTCCGTCTCCTCTCTTCGCGATCTGGGTGTCATCTGTGATTGCGAACTCAACTTTCGCGAACACATTGACCATGTGATTGCAAGAGCCAACTCCGCGCTAGGCTTCGTGAAGCGCTGGTCCAAGGAGTTCCTCGACCCTTATGTTGCCAAATCCCTCTTTGTCACCTTCGTTAGGCCTCTCCTGGAGTACGCAAGCCAAGTTTGGTCTCCCTCCCAATCAAACAGTATAAACAGGATTGAGGCTGTACAACGCAGGTTCCTTCGTTTCGCTCTTCGTGAGCTTCCCTGGTCAGTCCCTCACAATCTTCCGCCCTACGAAAACCGCCTCCTTCTTATTAACCTGCAGCCCCTTTGGAAGCGGCGTGACCTCGCCGATATTACCTTCATTCATCAGTTGCTTATCGGCGAGATCGACTGTCCCTCTCTTCTTCAACGGGTCCCCATTTACACCAATCCCCGTACCCTCCGTTCGGCCCCTCTTTTTCGCCCTGCTCATCACCGCACCAACTACGGCCTTTCTGAGCCCCTCACGCGTATGCTTCGTAAAGCCAACTCCCTCCCATCCTTCGATTTCCACCTGAGTAAGGCATCACTCAAGAAATGCCTTAATAACCCCCCTTAAGCTCTGCCCGCCCCACTCCCTTTCCCTACTCTCCTTTCTTTTTATTTTTGTTAATTATTTTCTAAGTCTAGTTGTTAGTTAATTAATTGTTTTTTTTTTTTCTTTTTAAGTCCTTATTTTATGTAGCTTGTATTAAGCGCAAATTAAATAAGCATTCAGCAATTACATATTTGACAATCTGCAGGATTCATCTATGTAATGCAATAAAAATAGACAGCGCTTTATATATTTGTATATAATTTTCTCTTCCCTCGTTTCTCGTCTCGTCCCTATCAGGCAGTAGATTGTCAAATTGTTGGACGCTTGAGACAGGATTTTGATCGGTTGAAAAAGAAATCCCTAAACAATTCACTTAAAATCTTAAAGATTTTGTTGTTCACTTTGAATTTAGTGATAAAAGCTGGAAGCTTTTAAATTTTATTGCACAAATTTGGCGCTTAAAAGATTAAAAAGTTTGCTTTTATTTGATAATTCTTTAATTAAAACGCAATAATTGTTCATTAATTGACATTATTAATAGTATTAATTAAAATTCATTTAATTTAGAGCAAATATTTATAAATTTTTGTGTCACAAATATTTAAATTCAAACATTTTTGACAGCATTCAGCAATTCCGCAATCAAAAAATTTGCGGAATCTACCCATTGATGGAATGCAATAAAAATAGACAACGCTATATAGCGCTTGAGACAGGAGATTGAGCAGTTCATTGTATATGTATGCCTGTAGTAAAACTGCAATCGCTAGTTGCATTTCGGAAGTGTAATTTGTATACAAACTTTGAGAAAGGCATAAACAGGAACAAGTATGAGTTTAAAAAACAAGGTTAAAGTCAACGGCGCGGTCACTGGTCATCATGTGCAAGATGTCACACTCTATACAAGCCCAATTCTCTAACCCATATGCAATTTCTAAAACTGCCTGGAAAAAACTTTCCCATTAGAGAAAGCAACAAAGAACTACTGCTTCCCATGCCTTATCTAAATTTTAATAAGGACGGAAGAATTAAGAATAGGCAGCCAAATATTCTCATCTACAGCTCTTACAGTGTAGGCAATAATGTGCAGCGTTTTTTTACCACAGATTTTTAAAAGCCGGCCAAAGTAAAGATCATTAAATACTCTACTAGCCCATATGCAAGTTCTAAAACTGCCTGAGGAATATTTTCCCATTAGAGAAAGCAGCAAAGAACTACTGCTTCTCATGCCTTATCTAAATGCAAATGAGAACGAAAAAGATAAAAATAGGCAGCAAAAATTCTCAGCTACAGCACTTACAATGTAGGCAATAAAATTCAGCGTTTTTTATGATGCATTTTTAAAGGCGGGTCAAACTGTCGAGCACGCTGTGTGCGACTGCATGCATGGTGTTAGTGCTGTCCCCAGACAATGTTTCAGCATAAGGGAATTCTGAATCAGAGAAGGGGAACAGGCAGGTAGCACCCTCAGAGTATATATACGGATGCGGGCTATTTACATGTTTTGACTGTGCATTTTTAAAGGCGGGTCAAACGTATTCGAATGTGCGCTATTCTGGGTAGTGAAAAGTAGTTTTAATTTTCGTTCCGCCTCCCCCTAAATTGTTGTCTTTCTCTCACGAAGGTGAAGGTGGGATAACAGGACTAAGGTTCCAAAAAAATATAAGGGAATACGTCATGAGTGGCCCATCTAGTATTTCATGATCTTTGGCCACAGTTTCAGGCGCGTTGTGTGCCTCTGCATGCATGCCGTTAGTGCCGACCCCGCGCAATGTTGCAACATTTCACTCACACGTGAGCCCTTTATTACTATCTACTTTTATCAAAATCTGCAAGGCCGGGGGGCTAACGGGACTAAGGTCGAACAAAGATAAGGAAATACGTCACAAGCGTCACATTTTGTATTTGATGATCTTTGCGATGTAGCATTTTCCAGATAATTGCCAACCATTTTTTAAAATTTATAATAATTTTTTTGTTTGTAAACAATTATGAAAAGCACACCATAAATTTTCTTTTCATAATAAGTTTGTAATTGCAAGCAAATATTTTTTATGTGATATAACTGCAAATTAAATATTTCGAATTTTTTGAAGTGAAACTTCTTTACGCACGCTTGACTTGGGGAGTAAGCTGGCGAACGCGTGACGTAAGCGTTACGAAAAGTGTGATCGGGCAAGGCGAACGGAAGTTAAGTGGGGGATATAAGCAAGAGACAGCAGTGCGCGCGCACATTTTCTTTCTCTCTTCCTCTCATAGCCAAAAAAATGTTAGATCAGCAGGAGTGGCAATTTATCAGAAATCAAATAATACCTCGAATATAGTAACTTCGAACATGGACATTCTATTACGACATATTCGTGAAGTCGATATTGGTCAATCATCAATTGGTGATATATGTGCTGCTCACTGTGTTTTGGACGATGGAACAAACATCATAATGGCAGTTGTTTACATTTCGCCCAATAACACAGTTAATAATATTATAAAGTTTATATACAGAAGACTTATGATTTACGGTCGAGTAGGTTCTGAAGAATTAGGAGAAAACTATCATACGTTGCCACTAATTTTAGCAGGAGATTTCAATATTAATTTCGCGTCTGAAGATGGACAACTCTTGGTAAACTTTCTACGAGATAAATTAGAACTACAAATGAATAATAACCGTAATGAGCCAACTACAAGACATGGAACAACAATCGATGCAGTTTTTTCTAGATATCTGTCTAATTTTAATTCGAAAATTTATGTATCTTATTTCTCATACCATAAGCCTATTGTCTCGGTTTTACAATCAACCACAGTAATTACTGATGTATCCAATAATGAAAATGATGAATAAAAATAGAAGATCTATGCAAAAATATTAATTTACCAATGAAAACATGAAATAAATTTAAATATTTGTAGAAAATTAATATATGTATATGTGTATACATGTATATATTGTACACACATATATATATATATACATACAGATGGAGCGAAAGAAGTTTCACTTCAGTCGTGTGGTCATAAGCACACTCGTTTTTTTTTTGTTTACTTTGCTCACAGGTTTAAGTTAGAAATGTGGAAAATTCACCCATTTCAATGAAATTTTGTAGGAGCCTTTTGTTAGGTCTAAAAAGAAAGGATCGGAAAAAATTTCTCGACGGTCGATTGGCTATAAATTTTTGTTCCACAAAAATTTCAATTCAACTTATTTTCTCTCGTCCTTCTCAAACAGCTGTCAAATTGGCGGTCGCTTGATTTAGGACATTGAGAGATCACTCTTTTGTGGTACTAACTGAAATGTACTTTATTTTATTTAATTTTTCAAGTGGCCACTAAAACAATAAGAGATGTTTGATTGACCGGCATACCATATTCATCTCCATTATGATTGACATAAAACATATTGTTATTTTCTGGAGGCCGAAGATGAATAAAAATTTAATTTTTGGTAAAACTGTAATTTCTGTCGCTGTCTAAAGTTAGCCGCATTTCGACATTTGCAATTGCAAACAAAACTTAGAAGAAGAAACAAATAGGAACAATTATGAATTAAAAAACAGTCGTTAAATCCGCATTTTTGGGTACTAAAATAAGAAAAATTCAATATATATATTATATATACATCCTCCCACGCAGCAGTAGGTTCTAGATATATTCTAGATGTTGTAAGAATGATATCTAAACAATATTATTTTATAAATATTTTTCAAATTTAATTATAAGTTTTGCTGATAAGGATGTAACTATGAAAGCTGGATGCATTCTATACAAAGAATCTTTTTGGTTTCATCTTTTCTAAACACCTCAAAAGATAACGATAATTGAGCTTAAGCTCAATACGCAATTATTTCCGTTCATCCTATTTATATTGTTTGTTTAGAAATATATATACGGGGCGTTCTACTTTTCTACCGACAATGACGTGTCTCTTCTTGAAAAAAATCGGTATTTGTCCAAAATTGTAGTTTCTCGAATTTTATTTCCCCAAGATTTTTTTGGACCATACAGAGATTATAATAATACTAAAATTTCGTTTTTATTTTTTTTGCTTTCTACAAAATAATTGTGACATAGTATTCGAAATGTGTGACAGAGGTGTTTTACATACAAATAAAATGTGTCTCTTTGCGCCGCCTAATGTTACAAAATGATCTCGCTTAAAAAAATCATATAGAATCCTTTAATATAAAATTATTTATTGAACTTCTGAAATATTATCATTAAATTTATTAGAATATAATAAACGTAAAGGTTCACATTATTAAACAAAAAAATATTTTATTGTTGGGTCCCGCTATGTATGTTTTTTCTTGCTATCTTCCGTCACGCATTTCGCAAAACAAAAAACGCTTCTTAGCTGTTTGACCTTCAACACTAAGCAACAGTACGGTTTCGTCTTCGCCCTTGGCCTCACGCCTTGAGGCCCCACCCGGGAGCGAGCCGAGTTATTCGCCTGCAGGAAGTAAACAGAGGTGCGTGTGTTTATTCGGCGACCGCTCTGTCACGTAAGTTACTATTTTGAAATTTTATTGTAATTAATATTTATATATGTAATATTACAAGAAGAGAAGAGAACAACAGAAAGCTTTGCAGAACGTTCTAATGAATGCTCCGGCTTCCACAACTGTTCCTTCAAGCCCCAGGTTACTTCCTTTAAATCCCAGATCTCGTTCACTAACTCCAATCTCATCCACTGCTGGAGCAAGGGGTAGAAAGAAAGTTAGACGAGACAGATCGAAAATTTATAGGCAAAATATGAAACTCCAAGACAATGTAAAAGAATTACAGAAAAAAATACGAAAATACAAGAAAAGACTTCAACGTCAAAAAAATAAAAAAGATAATTTATTACATAATATGACCAAAACTATAAAAAAAAATGAAGATAAAATTAAAGGCGCCGAAGAAGAAAAAAAAATATAGTATCTTGACAAATGCCATTAAGGAACAACAGATTTGACAGTTCAACCTGGAATTTTTTTGAGTCCGGTCACGGCAAGGGAGCAGCTGATGGTATAGGAGGGTCTATTAAACGTTTAGCTGACCATTTCGTCGCCAGTGGACACGACATTAGTAACGCTTTACAATTTTATGAAGCACTTAAAGACCGCAGTAAGATAAAGCTTTTTCTTGTTGGCAAAGATGATATTGCCCAGATTTTAATGGAAATTCCAAGTGAAATTATTCCGCTGAAAGGTACTATGAACGTCCACCAACTAGTTGTTCAGCAACCTGGAGTGCTGAGCTATCGAACATTGAGTTGTTTTTGCCACAAATTTTGTGATTGTTACAATTTGAAGACTTATCGCCCATTGCCTGAACATGAGATGGAAGTTAACGACAGCCCAACCTCAGATTTAAAAGAACCACTGGCTGATATAACCAACATAATTAGAGCTCCTACAAAGGGATTTTATGAGACTGTTTATACTTCTACTTCAGAAGATGAAGATGATCAGCCTCTTGTTAATCAGAAAAAAAATGTGCACATAAAACCGGGTACTTCATATGACCTGTCTGTTGACAACATCCACCCATTATTAATAAAAAATGGTACACATATGCTAGTAAAAGTACCCAGTAAAAACAAAGTCGAGTACACCTACTTAGGAGTAGCAAAAAGTTGTGTGGATGAAGATGGAGATGTTCAGGTAATGTTTTATAAAACTGTTGATGACACTGGAAAAATATTTAAATTAGTAAAATCAGATCTATCAGATGTGATGTTTGAAAACTTGATAAAAATAATTCCACGTCCTAAAGAAGTCAAAAGAGGAAAGCGTGTTTATTACGAATTTGATAAACCAATAGAAGTATTTGAAAAGTAGAATAAGAGAAAAGAGAAAATTAGTCTGATTTTACGTGATCCAAAGAATGGTTCTACCAAGACATAATATATTATGTAGCATTATAAGAGAAGCATTATGTTTTGTTATCGTTTTAGAAACATTAAAAATGTTAAAAAATTAAGTTCAAATTTTGGCTTATTAATATCTACCACTCTATCACACTCTGTCACAATTTTGTCCCTCTTGTAACTAAACGTCAATGTAGCATATGATTCTATATATTGAAAACATATATACTAAAATAACGTATTATATTATTACATATTGACCATATAAGGTATTAACAGAATTTCGACTATGTTTATTTCAATTATTTGCAAAATATTTCAAAGTTTATTATCTTAACGAGCAAAAATGTGACAGAGTGGTATTAAATGTCATTTTTTATATATTTGTAATAAAAATTCTTATAAATCGAGTTACATGATAATAAATGCTTGTATTCTAGTTAAGCAAAGTTAAAGAAAAACTGAAAATTTGATTTTACATAATAACTAATAAATATATATTTTTTTGTGACTGAGGTGTTTATTTTTTCTTACTATTCCGATAGAACTTAAAATAAATAAAAGATATAAAATAAAACTTCGATGCATTATACATTTCTGAAATCTTCGATAACTGGACAATGATTTAAAAATACATTTTATAAAGAAATACACTTTTATTTTTTTAAAAAATCAAAAAATTTATCACTCAGATTGTCGGTAGAAAAGTAGAACGCCCCATACATAGATTCAAAAATTTATATAAGACAACGAGTATTCATTTTACAGATGTTAATTCGTGTGCTTTATTTTTATATATGTAATACAGGTCTCCATTTTTACTCCAAAAAAAAAAAAACTAGACATTTATTGATTATTACTATTTATCTTTGCAATAAAGTAAAAGGTTATCTAAATTAAGTAGTTTGCAAACTAAATGAATAAAATTCTTTAAATTGTATAAAAAAATAAATACATCGCATTCATGTCAATAAAAATCACGCTTATTTAAATAGCAATTTCTTTTACCATCGACTAGTGACACCTTTCAGGAAAGTTGTTCGCCGACGTCTTACTTTTGTCGATATGGCTCTGTTAGCAGTGTGGAGAACGCTAACGTCTGGATGACATTCGATACATTTGCCGGTTCCGGTTGTTACGAGTTTGTTTCATTCAATGGTTTAGGATTGTGACTTGGGACAGTTGTTCGCACGTGAATTTCTTCATCACTTACAGAATTAGTTGGTTTTTAGCAATGGCAGACGAATTTTATGGTGAGTAAAAATTCCAAGAATATAGATTGTTCCCAAGCTGTGCAACTGCGGCAGAAATTGGGATGTTTGGTTGATCAAAAGACATTGGGAGGGTGGCGTCCTGTCAGTCTCCAAGCGTGATGTGTAGCAATGGCTACTCACCGACGCGGGTTATGTTTACCTCGATATAAATATTAAAAAATATTCCCGATTTTAGGTGTTACCTTGAAAGGCAAGGACAGTTCTGTGGAATGGGATGTTTTGTCCAACGACGAGGACTACCCACGTGGACAAAAGCTGATCATCAAGCAAATTCTGCTTGGCGCGGAAGCAAAGGAAGATGAGTTTAATGTTGTAGAGGTGAGGTGTTATTTTTTTTATTAGTCTTATTCTCGTTGAAACATTTTATGCAGTCGTGCGCTTTCCACCTTACGTAATCTGTGTAATTATCGGGAAATAATATAATTTGAGTAAAGAAAATTCCCATCAGATTGAGAGGGTAGGTTTTTTTTCTCCTTTTTATATTGCCTGAGGTACGTCTTAAAAGAAAGTATAAGTAGCTATAAAATGTATTTGCTACACATTTAAAAAAAAGTTGTATGCAATAAATAGGGACAGAATAAAAAAAAGTTCCACGTAGAAAATATCTCAAAGCCTCACAATGTAGCTAGTAAACTTTTTCGCAAGTATTTTTAAAAAGAAACCAGCAGAACTAATTAATGCATAACTTAAAGAGTAATTTATCTCACAAAAGGCACAATTGACATGGTTACTTTAACAAAAATAGCAAGCACTTTAGTAAAAATAGCAAATGCATTATAATATCAACCAAATAATTCTTTTCACTTTAATATTTAATTCGAAAGCCTATCTGACGCAATACTTCTTCATAGCGGGTTTTCATAGCAATGATAAGTCTACGTCATATCTCGACAGGTGTAACCGTTAAGACGTTTGTATTTCAGCGTAGAAATCGTTCAAATTTGTAATATTTTTGCTTGTAATAGCTTTTTTGATATTAACCCATAAATGTTCTATTGGGTTTCGGTATGGATTTGAAGATGCCAATTAAGAATCTTAATAGAATTGTTCTGAATATATTGTTTTGTGATTGATTTTTTGTATTACAGGCAAATTTTCTTCGGCCCAGAGTAGCATTACATTGTTCAATATCTCATGAGGTGATGTCAATGCTAAATGAATTCAAACGACTATTTGTAAAATAAAAGCTCTTGTTTTGTCTGTGATCCGTGTCATTTTCTTACACAGGCAAGCACACATTTGTGTAAATACCGAAAGTTTAATATTTCCAAAACTATAAACGCCAGCCACAAAATTCTTTCAGATGTTTCCATTTTGGAACAAATGGGAGGTTCCCGCAAATTTTGCCCATAAATCACTATTTTACTTTTATCTTTTGATCTACTCAACGTAGCGACATCCAACTCATACCGAGAATCTACTATGGCCCACCGTTAAAAAATTCCCTCAGATCCTTCCGTTTTAGACCAAATGGAAGATTCTTGCAAAATTTCCTTAAGATTGGAGACTGTCCCCTAACTTAAGCCTCAATGGCTTATAGGAGAACATGCAGCTATTTAAATGTCCGTCGTTAGGAATAAGGCACTGTCAAAACCTTTTATTAAGCTCAATGAGGTATTGAAAGCAACGATTGGAGAAATAGTTCACTTTCTGGATTTCACTGAGTGATTCTGCCTGCCCATTTAAAAAATGCAATTTGTGCACATTTTCATGCCTACAATTCCAATGCTGGAAAAACATTCGGAGAGTTGCTCAACTTTATTATCGTATGATATTTTCTAACAGTAAAGAGTGACCACTTCTGTAACAAATTATGAGTACGCCCCCGTAAACTCCATCTGAATAAACGAGACCTACTGCTTTAATTGATTTTTAGAACTGCGAATTTTTAAGTGCCGGAAAAACAAAACGGGATTTTATAAGAGTGTATATTGAATTTCAAGAAGTTCCACCTATTATTAAACACACGTATATTGCTGTGTTTTTTATTATGTTATTATATCTATACCAATATGTTTTGATACAAAACCAAGAAGAACAAATGCAATACTTAACTGAAGAAATATAAGTTAAATGAAAATCAAATAATTAATAGTTCAGAAAACAATGTAGTGATAATAAATTTTGCAAAAGATTACAATATAACTGATTTTATTCAAATATTCCCAGGTGCAAACTGCTAAGGATTCAATGAAAATTCCAATTGCTGTTTTGAAAGCGGGCGAAAAGCGCGCAGTAAATCCAGACGTTGAATTCAATGACACATCTGTGACTTTCAAGTTAATCCAAGGCAATGGACCTGTATATATCCACGGACAAAATTTGAAAGACGAAGTTGAAGTTGTGGATATGGAGGAAGATACAGACGAAGAAGAAGAGGGTGAGGAGGAAGAGGACGATGGACAGCCAAAGAAAAAACTCAAACTTGAAAATAACGCAGATGGAAAAAGCTCTAAAAATAAAAAGAAGTAGGCCGTTTATTTCCACTAATTGTCCATTTAAGTTCGACGTGAATTACGAAAATAAAAGTTTTAATCTAAGGAAATGTATTGACTACACTTCAACTGGCGGAATATTCTCCACTTACTGGATACTCCCTCATCCTTTTGTCTTTGAAATCCAAATTAAATATTAATTTCTTGCATGTAACCTTAGTGGGCTTAGAACGTACGTAATTCATTAAGTTATTTGTCGCGTCTAACCACACACATTGAATATTGAGTTTCCATTAAATGTGAGCAATTATCTCCGCGCAATTTTGATTTACTTTTTTGTATATAAAAACTGACGAAAATAAATTTGTCTTTCTAAGTTATTCTTTATTTCTCGCTATCCACAAATCACAGTCCTTACTCTTATTTATATTTTATTCCAAATCACCGTTGGTTTTTAGCTTTATTAACCCGGCGAGTATATGGTAATAAAAGTATTATTAGAAAGATGGCAGGGTATGGCCTATCCAGACTAATGGGCTTTTTTGTTATTATAAAAAAAAAACATTTTTAATGAAATTAACAAGAAAATTGTCTTAATTAGATAAATAAAGTTTTTATTTATATTTAAATACAAAAAGCCGGACAAGTGCTAGCTGTGATGGAGAGGGTTTCGTACGATGAATTTGTTATCTACCATGTTTTTTAAATCAGCCAAATTTGTTGTAAATAAAAAAAGTATGTACAACACCGGGTTGTAGAGGGGAATTGCTGAATATATTATGTAAGTTTTTATGCACAATATTGGGAGATTTGCCATATTATTTTAAGACCATAAACTTATAGGTTTTCCTGTAATCCTGTGAACAAATTTTAACTTAATCGGTCTATTCGATTCGGAGAAAGTTGGGTGATAGATAAACGCACGAGTATGCGCTATGTGCATGAAGCCAAGTGGCGCCAACTAGTGGAAAGTGTAGAACTATTGAACCAAAATGCGGCCGTTGTTTTTCTTTGTATACATTGAACTGCGTGTAAAAAGAAGAAAGTTTTTTGCAATATTTGTTAAAATTACTATTTGCTGACGCCGAAAAAGGTATTGTAATTTTCGAATAAACATTAGTTAGCTATTTTAACTCGTTCTTAATAAAAATATTTATGCCAGATTCTCAAACGGTTATACCGTTTGTAATGCAGAAAACAGGCCGTTTTTTCATTCGGACGCACGGAACCCTAAAAAGAATAACGAAATTACAGAAATAAAGGATGAACTTAGCAAAAGGTATGTTGTACCATGCCACATGCTCGCGTGGTATTTTTTTAATTACTAAATAGCAAATTTATTCGTATATTTATATAGGTTAGTAAGTTAATATTAGTAAATAACAGAAATAATGAATAAGCTTACATATGGGAAAATTTATTAAGTACCTTTGATTGTTCTAGGTAGGAATGTTATTCCGTAAGTGTAATTAATTAATTAAACTCTCAGTATAGAAGCACTTATGAAGAAACCGAATCAGAAAATGGTGATGTCTATAATAGCGATATGAATTAATGAATGGGATTGTGTGGGGTTTTATTAATATAAAGGGCGTCTTTTTAAAGTTTTGTTTTTTAAATTGGCAACATTAGTTAATTTGACAGTTGATTTGTGGTCCGTACGTTTTTCCATTTCACCATGAGTAGATTTATTTTAGAATAACGCTTGAAAATTATGCAAAGTTATTTTGAAAATCATCCGAGCGTAGTGTTTAGAAGGACCCGAATGCGACGATTTGCCATCGCGAGCAGCAATTGGAGCTGTGTCAATCGGCTTTATGGAAAATTTTGTGGAGAGATCTTGACTTGCGAGTTTACAAGAGTTGAAACCGCAAAACCATGCACGCCATACGTTCGGATGATTCTCTTTTTCAACATAGAATTTTGTTCAGCGATGAGGCTCATATATGAATTTCCCTCCGTGATCATGTGATCTCTCACCTATGGATATGAAGTTACTTATATACACTAATCATCTACAGACGTTGGACCACTTTGAAGTCAACATTTGCCACTTTATAGCCGATATACGGCTCCATTTATTTGATAAAGTGGTCGAAAATCCCGTACTTCCTGATTACGCTTCATTCAAATTTATTTTTGAAAGTTGCTTACCGGGTGCTTAATTAAAATCAAGTGGTGTCAGTATACATATTGAACGCAATACAAACGGTCCACCATAACTTTTATCAAAATAAAATTATGAAGATTTCATTTTTTTGTTAAATGTTATAACTATCGCGTTGTTGCAACAAACTAAAAAAGAACCAAAGTATGAAAGCCTTTCGCGTAATTAATATTAAATTATTAAAATTGTTATTAGGTCGATACCAAACTAAATGAAAAATACGAGGTACATCGGGAAAAATTGTAAAGTTGTAAAAATTAATATGTTATATAGGGAATAACCCCTATATCTAAGAATAACCTATCTCTTTTTTTAAAAATTTAAATAGGATTACTGTTAATATAAAGGAAATATAATACTAAATTATATCTACAATACATATCACTCAAACTTTGAGTTTTTATATTGAATGGTAAATTTTTATTTTCCACGACGTGCATAAACGTCACCTGTATCAATAAGTGATACACGGCGAACGCAGTCAACTGGTTAAACACGAATGGCATAAAAAGATCGTTTAAATAAAGCCAACACCATAGCCATTTAAATTCCTCTGGCATTCTTGACGAACTATATGCAATGTGTTGCATCGCTACTGCCTATTTTGCAATAAACAGAGGAGACTTGTAATGGTTATTGTCGGGTGTTGGTGGCTTCACTTCCGCATACCATTACAATACACGGAGGAGACTTTGGAGATAATACGTGTTATCAGCACTAATTATCGATTTTTAACTACCGATCGCGACAGCTAAAGGAAACAGAACAGCAGCCCAGTTCCAGGTCCAGGGCAGGAATCATGAGATGCTTTTTGGCGTCCACTTAGATCACCGTGAAGGCGCAGTTAACAACGAGATCATGGTGAAAAAAGTAACATTAGCTAAAATGTCATTATTTATCATACATAGTATGTTATATTCCTCCCGATCAACTTAATATCCTTGACGGAAAGGGACAAAGAATGCATGATATTTTAATAATTAAATTGGAATTCGTTAATAATTTAATGAATCCACATGACGATCTCCTTTTGTTGATTGATTTCAATTTACCCAGTGTTTAATGGGTAGTTAATTTCGATAATGGCATCCTTTCAATAGAATAGGCCCGAAAGAAGCTTCATTAGTCAGATAAGTACCATAAGAATTAGATAAGTACCATAAAGAATAATATGGGTAGGTACTTTGATTTTATTTTTTTCCGATTGCAATAATACAATTGTTGATCACAGCTCAATTCTGCTACTGAGGAAAAATATCGCCCGCCTATTCAAATCAATTAATTTAACAGTCCGGACAATACTCATCTTGTTGACTCCTGTGATAACGTTTATAACTTGAAAATGCGGAAACGGACGAACTTTCCAAAAGATTGTTCTCCACTGACATTTCCACAAAATCGAACCACTACCTTGTTTATGTATATGCAATATGAGGGTGTTTCCAATGACGTCTATCTACTTTTTGGGATGTTTGCGTCCTTTTTTGGAAAATTATTTTCCCCTAACTTCAAACCTGATCTTAATAATTTTAACCCCTTGAACAGTGTTCCTATTAATTTATCCATTAGTATCACTCCTATTGATGTTCTCAAGCATATCAACGATCTCCCTCTTGATTTTACATCGGGGCCTAATGACATTCCTCCTGCTATACTCAAAACATACTCTTAGGAAGGTTACACTCTTATCACTGATTTTCCGAAAGTCCCTCAAGGCTCACACTCTGGAAGAACTCTTTCCTTCATTATCCCGATTCATAAAAAAGGTAATAGAAATGATAATGAACTATAGGCCTACTATTATTAATTGAATTTGGTCGTACTTCATTCATAGGATATATCAGGTTTCTTTTCGTTGCGCCATTCGAAAAGGATATTAACTATGTCTTCTTTTTATTTGATCTATTGACAGTAGGTATGAGATCCTACATAAAATCTGCAAAATCTTGATCTATGCTGATTCCATGAAATTATTCTTTAGTGCTAAAAAAATTAACGACTACCACGCAGCTCAAGATGATTTAAATATATTCCACTTGCGGTGTGCACATAACAATTTAAAACTAAATATTATTATTATCAAGTTCATATCTATTGTGTTAAATTTGCAATCTCAGGGTGGGGTCACTTCTGCAAACTAGTTTATGTAAAAATAACTACAGCTTTTTTCATCCCATTAATCGGAAGCAGTTAAATGTTAGCAAGAATGCTGATTGGTTTGACGTTCATTTCGGTAAGCATGTATTAAAGAAAAGCCCATTTGAAGGTGGTAGTGGCGTGTTTACAAACAGAACCGAATGATGAATAATCAGTCATACGCTTCAGATTTACTTCGTTATCTCAAAAGCTTTTACTAAGCTTATGGTTCTTTAAAAAACTGAAAGAAACCTAATATTCAGCAATAATTCTTTGACCAGATGGAACAAATTTGATGAATTATAAAACATCAACGACTAAAAATAGGTTTACTTAGTAATGTCATCCTTTTTTTTATTTCTGTGAACTTCGACGCGGTAGAAATGAGGTATTGAATACGCCGATTGTTGAAATATAGAAGTCCTGAAAATTAATTGTTGCAATGAACATATTTACATACTTATATCAAAGGATTACAACAACAACAATAACAGGTGCTAATTGCCTACCTAGTTAGTCAGAAAATGGAAATATTCTTAAGTGTTCCTTTCCGTTTCGGAATTTTGAGAAAGTTATATATTTCCTAATCTATTTAATTCAAATTTTATGGATTGATTAATTGATGCACAATCATAATACATTTGAAAATATGGAGGGGGAACTTTCTTGTGTATTTTATTTGGTTTTCTTCACTATTAAAAATGTTATCCCATATGTTGAATTTTTACCAGGTTTTCTTAAGTTTTTTTTTCAATGACTATCAAAGGTTATTGCCTCTGAAAATAAATACTTCTCCTGCATTGTGCATCTAGGGAGTCAAGTATGACATTCCAACCCACGTGGGGATCTATGTACACTCCGCGATAAAGTGATGGCCCACCCATAAATTTTACGTTTCTTGAAAAGGATCAGGTACAGACATAAATTTTATTGCCTGTTCTAAAGACAATCTTTGAAAAATGCTAGTATACATAATTATCTTTTCTTTGAAATTAATCTTGGGTTTTCTAAAAATATGGTGAGTCAAAATGATGACCCAGGTAGCAGTTATGTTCGGAGAACGGTAAATAAAAAGGACAGTTCTTTTTTTAAAAAGACTTTTATTACTTTTTAATAATAAGTGGAACTCTCTCTTACATCTATTACCTCTTCCATTCGTTTCGGAAGATATTTAAACAACAATTTTAAATATTTTCTAGGAATTAAATTCCAAGCCTTCTGAACAGCATTTTTCAATTCATTTATGGTTGAGAATTGCCTGTTTCCTTGGTATACAGTTCTTGCAAGATGACCCCAAACATTTTCGATAATATTAAGATATGGAGACCTTGATGGTCATTGCAGAAGCTTTATATCATTTTCTTGAAGATAGTCTTTCACTCTTCTGGCGGTATGAACTGCAGCATTATCCTGTTGAAAATTGAAGTTTTGTTCTGCTATCGAGTTTTCTTGGCTCCTTATTTCTTTGTCGATTAGCTGTATATAAAAGTTGGTGTTAATTTTTCCAGAAAAAAATCGTAAATGCGTCTTTCTTTTGTAGCCTATTCCTGCCCAAATCATCCTCCTCCCATTTGTCGTGCATTCCGAAACAACTCCGTCAACTCAATCTGGTCCATCCAAATTAAACCTCTTTTCGTCGATAAAAATTACTCTCCTCCATCTTTTCTTCTACCTGAGATGTTCACGAGCAAACTTTAAACGTTCCTCCTTATATTATGCCGTTTAAGGCGGCGTTCCTTTGAGTTTTCTTCATTGGATATTCTCATTTTTTTGCAAAATTCACTGGAAATTCCTTACGCTTGTTGACATACTAGCTCTGGTTGAAATTTCTCTAGGTTTCAACGTACTGTTTGACGCCTCTCTCAGAATTGCTCGCTCCTCTCTAGAGGTTACAACACGAGGACGACCGGGACTTTTCTTTGAACCGTAATTTTCGGGATCTTTCAGAAAATTTGCAATCACTCGACGAATTCTCTTCAAAATTCGCGCCATATGAGAAATACTTTGCTTCTCTTTTTCTAAATTTAAAATTATTTTTCTTTCAGTCTCATTTAATTACTTTTCACTGCCCATTATTACTGATGATGACGTACTGACTTTCAAAAACACACTGATAATTCATTTCACAACGAGTGCTCTATTTATATCATGTTACCCGAGTAGCTCATTTTATTTTAAAAGTAATATTTGTTATCTGGGTCATAATTTTGACCAATCATTTTTTTTAGAAAACACCAGATTATTACTCAAAATTAATTTCAAAGAAAAAATAATTATGTATATTAGTATTTTTCAAAGATTGTCTTTACAACAAGCAATAAAATTTATGTCTGTACCTGCTCCTTTTCAAGAAACAGGTAAAATTTATGGATGGATCATCATATTGTTGCGGAGTGTATTTGATCTTGTATTGCACATATTATTTTTTACGGAAGCAAAATGGATATTTTTTACCCGATCTATTGAGCACAGTAGGACATTCCAACCTGTGTCTGAGAGTACCATCCGCGCCGAAAGCACTTGATGCCTTGGTGACCACCAACTTCTATTAACCAATATGTATGCATATATCGAACACACACCGAACTTATAAAATACTAAAAATATCACTGCATACATATGATGTGATGACATTCGGATTTTAGCCGTTTTTATTTTTGTTCTGATAATTTTCTTTTTTGATACCTTTGAAGAGAAAACAAAGTCTTTCTATAGAACTTCTGATGGAAGGCTTTCGCAATTTTCGATTGGAGAAGAATTTTCATTTTCGGACCCTATGTCCAGCCCAAAGATACTTTTCAATTTATCTAGCCATTACATTTTTTCAACCAAAGCTGACCAAGATAAGAATTTCGTATCCAATAAATTTTATTATAATTTTTATTTTAGATGGAATATCAATATTTATTAGGTTATTTAATTAGAACCTACGGTCAAATTTTCGTAAATGTGTAATAAATGTGTAATGTATTACAAAAAATCTTTCTTAATTTTTTATTTAGATCCCTGAATAATTATTGATTTTAACTGACCAACTTGTAGTCCTCTTGATTAATTTCATTATTTTTCTTTTTGTCATTAAATCGTTTCGAAATTTTATGAATGACCTTGACCAAATAAATAGATCCATTTGTTATGTATTATGGCATCCAAATTTTTTACGTAAGGTGTCAGACTTACGAAGCTTTCAAAAACAAAAATGAGCAAAAGAACTTTGCACTGTAATCAATAAAATGATTCTTTAGTGTGGGTGTTAAAAGAGGAGTTAGATATATCCCGAAAGAGAGTAGGTTGTAAAGACTTTCCTTTGGCTGACAGATGGAAATTGATTTTTCGCAAAACGCACTATTGTGCTCTAGTTTCGGTACAAACAAAATGTGGAGAGTTGAATTTGGGAATGCGAAATTTTGTCGTGCAGTGTTCATATTATTTTTGTTAATTCGCACAAATGGTAACATTTAAGGCAAATTACATATAGATAACTGAATAAGAATATCTCCCTGCAGATGGATTCCACAAATCTCTTAAGCATTTCGAAATGCTTCATGCTGATGAAGTAACTCACAGAATAATTAAGCGAGGCACTCATCACAGCTCTCATCCCTTTAATGTGATTAAAGAAGTCGAGTTTAGAGTCCTAGGACGGAATTTTCGACTCATACTCACCCCGCATAGGGAAGTCCTTCATAGCAATTTTAAGGCATACGCAGTCGATGGAGATGGAAATGAAAAAATTGTACATTTAGGTCAGTTGGAGCCAAGGGTGTATTGTTTGAGAATGATTCTTCGCCTTTTTACTATCCAATTTCTGTTAGATCATGGAAACTTCTACTCCGGACGTGTATTCGGAGAAATTGAATCCTCGGTAAGAGCTCATATAGATGATGGTCTACTTACGATATCGATAGTACTTCCCGATGAAACTTACCATATTGAGGTAAGTATAACCAAAGAATATCTAAATAACACAAAGATCCATCTCGATCCAAAAATTGTTTCCCTCGTTTAATTATGGAGGCGAGAAGTGACAAAAGTGGGTCGCTGAGAGAATGAAAGAATTCTCTACACTATCCACTGACATGTGGAAATGGACTACTCGGCCTGCACAACCATGCATGTAAAGATGGACCCAATGACGTATTACATATTATAGAAACATCTACTTTCGTATGCTTTTACACGTAACACAATACTGCACTCGAAAGTTTTAAAATAGTTTGCAAAACCAATGACAAATTAAATCAATCGCTAAACAAATCGCTTTAAAAAATTAACGATTTTGTTTTGCGCTTTCAATCAAATAAATAAACAATTCCTGGAAGCTTTTAAATTTGTTGGGCTAATTACACAAAAATTATCGTTGTATCATCCTTTTTGCTTTTATTCCGAAATTCTTTAATTAAAACACATTAATCAATCACTTTTAAAAATAATATGTATATATTACAATGTTTTATGAATTAAAATTTGTCAATCATAAAATATTAGTAATCTGGCAGGAATAAAGTTTAAAAGCATTTTTGTGGCTTTAATAATAAATTACATTAACTGAATTTAAAGCAAATATTTTAAAAATTTTTGTTCCACAAATATTTAAATTCAAATATTTTTGTCAGCATTCAGCAACTCCGCATTCAAAATAGACGAAAGAGATAAGAATAGGCAACAACATCATCTACAACACTTCCAGTGTAGAGAATAATGTGCAGAATTTATTTACCACCCATTTTTAAAGTCTCGAACGTTGCATGTGGCTCTCGAAAAGACGACGCTCTTGATATCCTTGGCAAGCGTTTTCCAATTTGAGGAATTAATTTGAAAAATTTGATAATTTGAGAAATTAATTCTTAAACAAGATACGTCTCTTGTTGTGACCTTAACAATTAAAATTTAGTTTGTTTTAACAACATTTGGGCAAGTTACGAAATGTGGCGAAATTGTAAAACATAAATAGACACTCTGTAGAAGTGTTCCAATTTTCGTTTCGTCTCCCCCTAAATGTTTGTCTCTCTTTCACACATGAGCCCTTTATTACTTTCTGTTTTTGGAAAAATCTGCAAGATCAATTGGCTAACGGGACATTGGTGGAAAAATAATAAATAAGGAAAAATCTTGCAAGTATCACATCTTATTGTTAAGATTATCTTGAGTGCTACTACACGGGCATATACAGGGTGATTCGTAAAGAAGTGTTCCAATATTTGCTAATCGATTCCTTACTCATAACATAATATAACGTGACATGTGTAAAGTTCTTGGCAGAGCCCATAGGTCCATTTAAAATGTTCTCTCCCCACATTGGGCACGTTATTTTGAAACTCTGTATTTTATAATTCCTTTTTGAAGACGCAGATCCTCATATTTACTTTTGGCTTCTTTAATATTATTAAAATATTAGTAAATAGGAATAAGTTTTACCTTTATTTATATCTTTCCTATGAAATTCAGACATGACTTTTGGGTAAATATTTTTAATCGAAAAATTAAAATTTTAGAATAAAATTATTTTGTTTAGATTAATATAAAGAGATTCTTATTCAGACAATTATCTGAAATTTTTTTAGGATGAAAATGTTATATTTTTTATGAATTTTATTACATTACAGGTAATTTTAAATTTAAACTAACTCAACTACTTACAAAGTAACATTTTTCCAAAATAATATTAATATTATCAGTCCCTTATCGAATATAGATTTTATAATTTATTTTCTCTTGGGTATGAATTGGTTTCCTGGTGTACGATAACCGGATTTTCCTGTTCTCGAATGAGTAATTTTTCTATTTATTGTTATTTGGATTTTTTGTGGAAACTCGAATCATTAATTCTAAATAAACTCTATCCAGAATCTTCTTCATAGTGAGGCGTCAGTTTTAGCATTTAACCTACTGTCTCTTAACAGACGAAAAAATCAAAACTATGTGATAACATGTGATTGTTGGGTTTATCGGGCCAGGAACTGTTTGGATATGCAAAAACGGCGGACATTTTTCTAATCATTTAAAAAATTCGACTTATGTAAATTGGGAACGGTAAAAATCACATTTGCAAGAGCCTTTCGTTTGAAAGAAAGAAATGAAGGAATTGCTTGGCGGCGGCTATAGCTTCCGAAATATTAGCACACATCTGCTTATAGATCATATTATGTGCGGTCGCGACTGAATAAGATGATATATAAGCTACTATAGTCGGAAATCATAGTCTCTCAGGTCGTGTCTTTCGACGCCTCAAATCGGTTCATGATTTGGGCGTATTACTCGATTATCTTTTCTTAGAGTAGCGGATTGTTCACTTTACTAGTGAAATCTTAGCGCAAAAGACCGTTTTTAAAAATAATACTTCCATACAATTTGAACGAATTTTTCTACTTAATGTGAAGTATGTTTGATACCATTAAGTACGGAATATAACATCATTCATATGACGTAGCATGGATTCTTTGGACCCAATTTTCGATGAATTCTTCACATAAATCAGACTGTATTTCAGCGATAAAACATTTCATGTTGTTTTGCAATGCATTAAGTGTTTGTAGTTTGTTGACATAGCATATTAACCAGCCGCGGCTCTACCTTAACTACCTTAAAGGCTAGTGGGGTATCTTAAAATTTTATTGCATTTCTCTTGTTATCTTGTTATCTCATTGTCTCTTATTATTAACGACATCTGCAAGATCGAGGACTCCTATTTGAAAATTCAATATATTTTATTTTTTTGTTGTTTAAGTAGATATTGAACAAAACATTTCATAATGCATTTAACATTACCCAAAAAGAATTCTAGACTCTAGAACTTGTTTTCCTATATTCGGTTATTGGAGTTTCAGTCGGCTTTTTTGTTTTTCTTAATAAATTTTTTTTTGCGCACAGGTTGGGGGTTTTGAAGCGGATCGAATTTCGAAGCTTAAGTTTTCAAAATGAATCAAATTATATTTTTTATGATTGTTTGAACTTCGCAATTTTCCCTTCATTCGAAAAAATAAATGACAATAGCTTTAATTATCTATCTTATTAAATTTGCCAGCCTTCCTGGCGTCATCTCCCATACGTCACAAACGATCGCACAATGGTAGCTTATCGGATTTCAGATTTGAAACTATATTGGGATCAGAATCATCAGCATGGGAAAAAGGGACCACCTATGACATGTGGTTACATAGCAGAAGGACACGGTATTACTTATAAAAAAGGTAGTGTGTAAAATATTGCTTAATTATTTAACTAGAGTTGGAAGAAAACAATGAAGAAGATAATGAATATGTAGAAGAAATGGAATTTGAAAGTGTATGGTCGAGTAATCTCACTGAACCTACTTCAAGAAAAAAGCGCCAAGCCGACCAGTATGAATACACACCAACAAAGACCCGGTGTCCTCTTTTATTAGTAGCAGACTACAGATTCTTCCAAGAAATGGGTGGTGGTAACACAAAGACGACAATCAATTATCTGGTGAGTTCCTCTTTTGCTAGCCAGTAACCGCAAATAATGTACTTTATATTTTTAAAGATAAGTCTAATTGATAGGGTGCACAAAATCTATAATGATACAATTTGGCAAGATAGATCAGTGAGTCATAAAACAATATTTATATATATATAGAAACCTCTTTAATTGGAAAATTTTATCTTTAGGATCAAGAAGGCTTCAAGGGCATGGGGTTTGTTATTAAAAAAATCGTCGTTCACTCTGAGCCTACGCGAGTGCGTGGTGGAGAAGCCCATTACAATATGGTCCGGGAAAAATGGGATGTCCGAAACCTCCTTGAAGTAAATTAATTTCTGTTTTACTTTCCTTTGGGAATATTAGCCAACAGTGTTCTTTCCATAGGTTTTTTCGCGTGAGTACAGTCACAAGGACTTCTGTTTGGCACATCTTTTCACAGATTTGAAATTTGAAGGCGGGATATTAGGTCTAGCGTATGTGGGTTCTCCCAGACGGAATTCAGTGGGAGGAATTTGTACTCCAGGTAAGTAACTTTTGAAGTTGGAAATTAATTATCAATATGACCATATATTGGCCTCTGAACATTAAATATTAATTTAATTCAAAAAACCAAATTCGCTTTAAGTATGTTAATTTAGTTCAACGTAATTACCTTTAGAGAAATCGCTAGCTTTCTCAGAGTTGTCAGGCCAACGCATTTAAAATTATTTTGCATACCTCTCTGGAAAACGGCTGAAATCTTTAGTTTGGGAATTTACAAGCCGTGAAGTCGTCCAGTGCACGCACATATCTATGGGGTAAATTGGTCTGAATCTTCAAATATGTAAGTGCCCAAAAGTTGTATGGCGAACAAAATGCGATAGAAAAAACTCGCAAATTAAAGCTTATATCCAAAAACGATTCACTTACCATTAGCCTAAAAAGTTATCGTTTTGATTCACGATACATTTTACCAGATCTTCAAACAAATTATGCGAAATGTTTGAGTGTAAATCCAACTCAACAGGACAAATGAAGTGGTCTGGGGCACTTGCATAATATATGGCGGAAGCACACTTGGTCTTGAAAAACCGAAAAATTACTGCAGTATTTTCCAGAAATTCATTAATATTTTTGGCTTATATAGAATGAAAGTCCCTGGTGCTTGTGATTTTGTCCGGCGCAAAGCCTATCTTAACATATATAAATCACGCGTCACTGTGTTCATCCACGCTAATCTCCAAAACCGCCCAACCGATTTCAAAGAAATGTTGTGAGTAGGTATGCTTGATTCCAGCTTGAAAGATAGGAACCTATAGGTGGCGCTGATATCGAGATATACATTTTTTTCAAGAAACATATTTTTAATTTTTTTTTTCAGTAAACTTATTTCACAGCAGAGAAATTCATTTTGTCATTTCTATCTTTGTGTGTTTCTTCGTGTTTTCATGAATTTAATGAAAATAACGTGAAATATATAGAGAAAATATGTAAAAAAGGCTTTCAGTGCTGATGTGCAGTGTTCTATATAACATATATTAGGTCTACCGGAAAGTTCTATCCGTTTTTGAAGAGGAAGAAAATGATACAATTTTTAACATATTTAACTAGATTTATTGTACGATATAAATTCCATCGCTCCTTATGACTTCTTTCCAGCAGGATGGCAATTCATATAATCTATTTTTGAAGAAAATCTTTGGATGCGAAAAACTACAGCAGCACTATTGCAAACGTAAACGTTTTCTTCAGTTTTTAATTTTTGTAAAGAAAGGTATAGGTGAAAATCTGATGGTTAAGGTCTGGGGAGTATGATCGATACGAAAGAATTTCCCATCCTAGCTCTGAGATTTTCTGGCGAGTCACCAAAGCAGCATGTGGTCTAGCATTATCGTGATGCAGTATGATTTCCTTCTTATTGAATATTGTCAGCCTTTTTTCTTGGAGTACTTTGTTAACTCGTCCATTTGTTGGCTGTATTTCTCCGATTTAACTTTTTCTTAGGTTTGAAAAGCTCATAATGGATTGGACCTTGCATGTCCTATCATATACACAGTATTCTCTTTTTTAGGCTCAAGCTCGGTATAGAGGTGAGGAAGGCATGTTTTCCGGGTTCACGCTGTTTTTCTTACGATGTTTTCATATATAATCCATTTTTCATCATTTGATCTATCATGGTCTTAAAAATATCGTCATCAACCACAAATGGCCGCCTAGACCGTGGCTTATCACTAAGGCCGAAATCACTTGCTTTTCGAATCATCTCCTACACGTTCTGTCCGAAACAGCATCTTCACTAAAAACTTTTAACAAATTTCGACACGCTGCCAATGACATGAGTTATCTTTGTTGTAGTTAATTTCGAAGGGCACATAATAAATGCAATTATAAAGATATATAGCCACATATAACTCAAACGAATATATTCAAACTTGAAACGAAATTATCGGACAGAACTTTCCGGTAGATCTAATATATAGTGTGTTCCATATACATATATATAGTGTGAGTTTAGATTTATTTTGTTTATTGTTTTTTTTTTTTATTTATATTGTATTATATCTATTTTATTTCTCTTCTATTTATATTATTTTAATTTTTTTGGGTATTATTATTTAAAGTAAAATGCAGCGAAGAAGGTCAAACCTTAATAATGCACGCAGAAAAGGAGTACGACGCCAACAAAATGCAAGAGGCACTAAAAGGAACTCACGAACTGCGCAAATAAATGGAGAACACAGAATTAGCGCAATACAAATGAATCTCAAGCAAATTTCTACAAACGCTTGCAGCAAAATGCGTTAAGAGCTAGAGCGGCGTGTCAAAATAATATAGACACACGCAGAGCACAAGAACGATAAAGACATATACTATAATATATGTACATACATATATAAAATGAAAAGTTTTTTTGTTCATTTTCATTTTTTGAGAGGAGGAACTACATTTTCCAGCACTTTTTATTCGTGGATTTTAATGCCGGCTAACATTTGTAAATATTAAGGAATTGCCATTAAAATTGGTATTTGGGGGTTTTTGGAAGTCCTATTGCGAGTCTACGGTCGAATTTTGGAAATTTAAGATGGAAGATTCAATATGGCGGCCAACAATTTTCAAACTTAAACGAATTGAAGTGAGAATTAGTACTATGGGTATTTGGGAACCACTAATTTTAAATCTACTACCAAAATTTCGAAACTAAAAATGGCGGACCCAATGTGGTGATGAAAATTTTTGGAATTTAAGCGAAATTTATTTAACCCTAGATTCATAAACATGCATGGAAGATACACTATTTACAAATATTCGTCTCTCAGACGAACATATTATATTTATGATTTTTGTTTTATGGAACACAAGGACGATCTACATATTCACTATAACTCAATTTCTCCATGCGACAAGCGCAATACTAATAATTGAACGATCCAGAAGTTAGACGTTCTTCTTTCTATCTCTTTCACTTTAATAGTTACAAGTGTTTAAGTGTTTACGCAGTCTGTGAGACGATTTTTATGAGTCTAAGGTTAAAGGGCCATTGATTTTGAATTTTTATATAATATACCTAGTCTTGCCATAAATTCTGTCACACAATTTCTAATGCGCGCTTTCTCAGAAATTAGCCTGGAATTGTACCGTTATGTTGCACTTTGTAACAAATTAACTGTACGGCGTAATATTTCGATCAGTTTGGTGACAGTCTTTGACTCGTAATCATGGAGTGGGGAGTAAAAGAAAATCGTATCGCTGTAATAGCACTCCATAAGTGTGGAAAAAATGCTTCTGAAATTTTGAATTTGTTGAAACCACTAAAAATTAAAAAAAGATTCATTTATCGTGCCATAGAATGATTTAATGAAACCTTAGGCACAGATGATAGAGCAAGGACCGTCGTCCACGTACCGTTAGAACAATCAGTGCCATCAAAACTGTCCGAGAGCGCATCCGTAGAAATCCACTGCGCAAACAAAATATTTTGTCGAGGGAGTTGGAAATCTCCACAAGATCGATGAGTAGACTCATTCGAGATGAATTTCATATGAAGGCTTATCGTCGGTCAACAGCCCACATGTTGACTCCACGGTTAAAGGAAATAAGATTGGAAAGATGCAAGAGTCTCTTGCTTTGGCACGCAACCAATGGTCATGAGAACATCCTCTTTACCGACGAAAAAATTTTTACTGTGGAGCAAGTTTTTAATAAACAAAATGATAAGTTTTATGCAACATCATCAGAAGAAGCTAAAAAAACGGTTTCCAGGGTGCAACGAGGCCATCATCCAGCTTCTGTAATGGTTTGGTGGGATGTATCCCATAAAGGTGTCACAACACTCTATTTTTGCGAAAAAGGTGTCAAAACCGGTGCGGCGGTTTATAAAACCAACGTGCTGGAAGGTGTTGTGAAACCTTTATCGCAAACTCTCTTCGGTGGACAACATTGGGTCTTCCAGCAAGATTCTGCTCCTGCTCACAAAGCAAAAAGCACACAGGAGTGGCTTCGCAACAACATTCCTGATTTTATTGCACAAAAAGATTGGCCATCCGGGAGCCCAGATTTAAATCCACTGGATTATGCATTATGGACAGAGTTAGAGAACAAGGCCTGCAGAACTCCCCACCGCAATTTGGACAGTCTGAAAAAATCGTTGGCGAAAGCAGCAAATGAAATGTCGTTGAATACCGTGCGTGCCGCTATAGACCAGTAGCCAGTAGTTTAAAAGCTTGTATAAAAGCTAAAGGAGGTCATTTCGAGTAAAGCTTTTATTAATTAATTAACAATATCTTATTAAAATAAATTTCGTTGGAATAAACATATTATCTTTTATTGTTTAGATTTTATGCTTCTTTAAAGTTTTGACAGAATTTATGGCACGACTAGGTATAAAAACGATTAAAGATTGCGGTAAAAATCGACACTAGGAGGCTTTTGGGGTCCTGATTTGGACATCTCCTTTAAAATTTATAAATTTAAAATCGCGCATCCAAAATTCCAATTTTAATGAAAATTAATATCTAATAGTCTTTTGGGCTATAGCATTCAAATATTCCAAAATTGAAGATGGCAGAACTAAAGTGGATAAAAAAAAGCTAAACTTTAAGGGATTGCCATGAAATTCAATACTAAGGGGTTTTAACAAATGCTGCCTTCGATTCCGGCTACCAAAATTTCCAAATTTAAAATGGCGGATTTAATGTGGCGACTGAAATGTCTTTATACTAAGTAATTTGAATGAAAAATAATCAAGACAATTTTGGAGCTACGGAATTCAAATCTGCAATTTATAATGGGTATGGCAATTTTTGAATTTCAAGAAATCCAACACTAATTGCAAGTTAATTTCTGCTTTCGCATTTACAAAAATTATTTAATGCTACCTAGACTGTATTACTGAACTTTAAGCGCACCGCACCGCACCGTATATAATAATAAGATGTGATACTAATAACAGGGAACAGGCAGGTAGCACCCTCGGAGCATATATGCGGATGCGGGCTGTTTACATTTTTTCACTGTGCATTTTTAAAGGCGGGCCAAACGTATTTGAACGTGTGCGCTGCTCTGGGTGGTGAAACGTGATTTCAATTTTCGTTTCGCCTCCCCGTCTTTTTTTTTTTTGCCACTTTTAGCAAAATCTGCAAGGCCGGTGGGCTAATGGGACCAAGGTCGAAAACAGATAAGGGGATACGTCACGAGTGTCCCATCTAATATTTCATGATCTTTGGTTTAACCTCGAAAGCTAGCTTCCTACTGAATTAAATGAAATGGGCAAGTTTTCTTTTCTCCAATAATTTTTAAATTTTCTGATTTGTGCTCTAATATAGGTCATTATACATAAAGAAAATATATAATACATTTAAGGTACAATAACATTCTGATTTATTTAAGCTCTTCAGGGACGAATTTTTTAATGGTGGAAAAAGTGATTCAAATTTTGTTTGATTATTGACGTATTTTTTATCAAGAGCTATTCAGAATATAAGACAAAATTTAAAAACAAATTAGTATATAAAAATAAATTAAATTCACACATTTGGCAGTAAAGCATTATTAGTACAAAAGTAAAAAACCTGATTTTTAAAATTATGTAGTTAGAATAAAGCAATAATTCAAATTAATTAAATTTTACACAATTGGTAATTTATTTATCAAATATTTACGATATTTTTCCAACAAACGAAAAAGAAATCTTGCGACTATCACAGGTAACTTAGAAATGTTTTTAAAGCGGTGAGTTTCAAGTAAATATATCGAGTTGCTTATTTAGGTAGATACCGATTGAGTTGAAATAACTATTATTTTATTTAAAAGTTTCTGTAATTAATTTGTCCATCTAGTATTCTGAATATTTATAAACACGTAATTATAAAATTTAGGCACCTGGTTATGTTCACTTGAGTACGACAATAGGTCCTGAGAATTGGGATTTATCAGAGTCAGAAAGGATGCATAATAATCAGTCAGGCAGAGACTAGTGTTGCTCTGTAAGATCTCATCATAATGTCTTGTTTTTAGATTGAAAATTCTTTCCTATACAGAGTCTTAAGATTTTTCTCTTAAACATTTCAAACTTTTGTGCTATAGAGGGGGAGATGTAGTACCAACAAGGGACCGCGTAGGTTAAAATGGGTCTTAATAATTGTTTGTAAAACAGTAGTTTAGTTTTCGTAAATAGACTTGGATTCGTTAAGAGAAGCGTCAGTATTCTAGAGGCTTTCATTGCTTTATTCAGTACAATTTTACCATGTATGTATGTTGGTCTTGAGTAGGGTTCGAAATGGTTGGTTGGTACTTCAGTGGATTTACTGGTCTGACTTCGACGTCGCCAACCTGCAATTTTAGAGCCTTGTGGTAGTCCTGAGCTTGGTTCTTCTGGGGGCATTCCTGAAGCAAATTAGCTCTGTTTTTGCTTCATTAATCTTTATGCCCCAGGTTTGGTAAAAGTCTTTAACATTGTTGATATGTTGAACAACCTTCTCTAGGGCCACTTCTGGGTTGCTGCTGTTGGAATAAATTACAGTGTCACCTGCGTAAAAGATTGTTTTGCTCAGAATCTCACCATCTTAATTTGTCCGGAGATGTGGAAAATCAGAGAGGAAGAAATTATAGAATTTGGGCCCAGAGCCCTGCGGGATCCCGGACCTGACCTAACCTTCTCGGATAGACCGTCCTTTCAGAAAATAAACAGGCTTTTGTCGGATAGGAAGCTATACAAGATTTTAATAAGATGAGGTGGTACTTCATAAGCGAGCATTGTATACAGTAGCCCTTTTGTCCACACATTGTCGAAGATTTTCGCGACTTCGAGGAAGCATGTAACTGGATATTTATTTATTTGTTGGTTACTTATGGTGTCCTCGTGAAATTTTATTAGCGTATGTACCGTGGAGTGTCCCTCCCTGAAGCCAAACTGGTGGTCGGGGATGACCCTCTCACTCATCAGAAAAAAGTCAAATTCCTGCTCAATGATTCTTCCAAGCAATTTGCCCAGATTTGAGAGGAGTTGATTAGGTCTGAAATTTGCGATATCGTAAGATTTATTATTTGTAAAGGTTGCGATCAATTTAGACTCTTTCCAGGCAACCGGAAAGTTTCAATTACTTAGGCAGTGGTTAATAAGAATGATAATGTATAAAATCGCCCTCTCAGGGAACTTTTCAAGGATGTAATTGGAGATAGTGTCCAGCTGATTTCTTTCCATTTATTCTGTATTTAATCAAGGACTCTATTCTGCGAGGGGTGACGAATGATTATGTTCGTGGTTGAGTGCGTTCTCATCCTTGTTGAAGCAACCAAGACGAGTGAAGCCATACGAAGCAGTTTTGTTGTTCAGGAAGTGATTAATTCCTCTGTCAATCTCTTCTCCATGCTCCTGGAAATGGTCAGGATTCTTTTCTTCAAAGAAAGAGCTGCAGAATATTTCAAAGGCCTTCATTTTGTCAACTGTTCCAATCTGTTTACTTTTAATTTAAAGGGAAGATTGGATTTCTTTTTCCCAACGATTCTGAAAATATCTCTGAAGGCCTTAAGACCAGGTTTAATTTTTGTTAGTTCTTTCTGAAATCTTTTATTCATAAAGATTCATTCGCGTTCTATCGCTAATAATTTTTTTGAGACAATTTATGTTGGAGAAGAGACGTTCTTATTTCAGAGTATACCTATTGTAAGCTTTATGATAGATGTTTCTATATTGCTTACTCCAGTTCCTTTTGATTTTCATAAGCTCAATAATATCCTTATGTAAGTTTTTGAATTTTCTGCTTGTGACGGGTATCTTTTTAATAGGCAGTGACTTGACCTTATTAATAGTAGCCGAGCGGGTTTATAATATTCTGAATTTGTCGGGGATCCCAGCTGTACTTCAAAATCATCAGTATCAGTTCTATTGCTTAGTGGTCGGAGAAAGTATAGCATTTGTAGCTGGAGAACAGAGATCTGGAACAGCATAGGTTAGTTAAGAAAAAATCCAATATATACGCACCCGGAGGTAAGGTTGCCGTTCTTGAAGATACTATTTCCAGGTCCGTTGCAGTCCTATTTTTATAGACCCATTCTAGAGCTTTTTACCACAGGTGTTGGAGGTATCATCTCCCCATACTGAGTTCCTGACATTCCACTCACCTCCTATAAGAGTCGAGTCATAATGTTCATCCGTGGCCCTAATAAACTCGAGAGTTTCCAAAAGCCTGTCTCTCGGGGTATTTGAAGGTACATAGATACTTCCGAATACTTGCTAATTCTCCGCCGCAATTGAAAGAGTGGTGTCACTACTGTTGGCATTTCAAACATTGGAGCGCCCACTGTTCCTGTTCTGCATCTTGGGCGTCAAAGAAATTATGTAGGCTTTTTATTAGAGATTTCTCTTCGGGAAGAAAATAAATGTAAAATTCAAGCCCCATCTCTCTGAGGATCCCCAACAACTCCGCTCTAGATTGGCTATTCTCACAGTAGACTTTACTGATAATCGAATGAAAATGTTTGAAGGCATTTGGAGGTGGGTTTTTTCTCGGCTTTCCTTTTGGTCATCACAATTATCCGCGAAAGTAGATGCTTTCATTTTTTTACATTTAGAATATCTGATTTTTGAGAGGAGCAGGCTTTACCTGAATTATTTATATACCACTTTACAAACTTATCTTTACCTTCCATACCACTACTTTACTATTATTATAATTAAAATTTACGTTATCGTCGGTGTTCATGGTGCCCAGGCTCTCCAGGCTGAGTCTGCTCTATCGGTTCTTTTCATTTTCCTCGCCAGTCCAGAGGGGGTTCGCTGTCATCTTAGAGTGGGGGTTTTGTGTTCGGTCTGCTCTGCCAACCCAGGTATGGATCAGGGATATGGGCCGAAACTGTCTCCAGGTCCATTTTACCATCCGTTGTGTCCATGCAGGGTGCCCTTGTATCATTCCTTCCGAGTATGCTTTGCTGTGATGTGGAGTCACCTTTGTCGCGCCCTTGTTCCCTCCTGTATTTTCTGAAGAGGTTAGATGAGAATTTCCAGTTGTCCTCATCTTGTTGGAATATGATGCATCAAAATTCCGTTCGAATAGCGGGATATTGATTTTGAAGGTTATGTCCATTTTTCCTCAGATGCAGCTTTATGTCTTTGGATGTGTGATTTTTAGAGCTGAACTTCTCTATTTGGCATAGATTGGTATCCTTTAAAGGTGAAGCGTTTGCTGGAGCATTTTTTGTATACACGCCAGTTGCTATGCCCCCCGAAATATTCGCTTCGTGGTCCATGGTTCCAGCTGTACCTACCACAGTAGAAGTTGTTGCAAAGATTTCAATTCCTCTGGATGTGCCCAGGACTTCCTTTATATTTATAATTTTTTTACGAAAAAATTTTGGTATTTTAGTTTCAAAACATATGGACAATGTGGTTTAAATCTCTAAAAACTTTTCTTTGAGTTTTATGGAAAAGACGTAAACGTGGAATAAAAACTCACGGCAACTCCCAAACTAGAGCTCGTAACATATAATATTAAAGATTTGAGTTTAAATCCAACTCAACATGAAATGCGAACCCCAGGGCACTTGCAAAAGTATACGGCGAGAAAACGCTTGGTTGAGGTAAGAAAAATCTGTTCCTTAGAAAAACTTGACTGGCGTCTTGTTTTATTGTCTTATAATTGAAGTTGTAAAACGAAAAAAATTTCCTCAAAACTATCGGAAAGGTTTGTTTAGCATGCACAAGTAATTAGTTTTGATTATTGCTGCTAAAAAGTTATAAAAATACTTTTATTGCCATAATTAGCTTGTCTTATCTAGCCATACTTCGGTGTATCTGTGGATGTTTTGCTATAATAGAGGGTCAGTCAGGAATAACATCGATCAAAGTACAAAAAGCAAGCGACGGCTGCTAAGCTGAAAAAAATAAAAAAATAAATGGGCGAATTCACTTTTGAGGAATACGCCAATATAATTTATATTTATGGAAACGAAAGAGAAGCAGTCCGGGAATACCAAAGGATTTTCTAAATCGAAAGATACCCGAAAGAGATACACAGTAGAACGCCGATTATCCGAATTAATTGGGACCGGGGTCGATTCGTATAATCGGACATAGACTGGTAATAAAGAAATGTCACACACATCACATGTAAACATGTAGTGTCTTGCCTCTAGCTTTCAACCATAACAGTTGAAATATATCTGGACTCCAGCGAGTTCCAACTTACAACAAAACAAAACAAAAATTACATTACTTACTTACAGTACTTGGTTTTAATTTTTTATATTACGCTTAGGACCGATTCGGATAATTGGCGATTCGGTTAATCGGCGTTCTACTGTATAATATTTTCGCGGACTTTCCAGAGAACCCAAAGTGTAACTTCAAATAGCAAGGAATGGGGATCTGGAACATCGGCAAATTCTGCCGACGTCGAACAGCAAATAATCAACATCGTCAAGCAAAACCCTGAGCTAATGTTTGGAAGATTATGCAGAGAAAGTTTGCATCCATATCATCCCTGTGCAAGGACTACTGGGAGGAGATCTCGAAGGAATATTGGAATTTTACACTTGGTTGGTTTCTAGAATGCGACAAAGAGTACAAGTGCTTAATAATAAAGTTTATGCGAACTTTTTGGAGAATATACTGCCAGAACTACTTGAAGACATTTCTCTGGATAAAGGTCAATGTTTTACGAACATGATGGAGGACTAGCGTTTGCTGGTAACATTGTAATTTTCTGATTGGACGAAATGGACTGATTCCTTGGCCTGCTAGATTTTCAGACCTTACTCCTTTAGACTTTTTCTTATGGAGAACGATGAAGGATGAAGTATACTCATGTCATGTTAACACCAGAGAGGAAATAATTAGCAGAATTTTGACTGCAGCGAAGAAAATATTGGAGAGACTGGCTACAGAGGAAGAAAAAATATTTTGGGCTTAATTTTAGTTTAATTCCTATAAAATTCGTCTTGTTTAAATTTACCAAATTTATATGTTTTTTCTTGGGCATGTTGTACCATATGGCGAAAATAGGCAATTCGATAAAAATAATTTCGGATAAAATATGAAGAAAAGTTGAATTTTAGGAAAAGAATAAAAATGTTTTAATTTTTTCCAGTTTCGACAGTGGTAGCTCAGCATTGTTAACATTTTTAGAAAGGATGTTGGATAGTAAATTTTTGACGTAAGTTGGATGTCGCAGAGTTGAGTAGATTTTTCAATAAAAATACAATAAAATAATCATATGATACCATGAAAAATTAGAATTTATGAATCACGCTGTAACTCCCAAATAATTGAGATAACCCTCGATGTCATATAACTTTTTGTTTGTCTAGATCAGATCTTTGATTCCTCTTATTTTAGCACACGATATATGAAACAACCTCTATATTTTTTATTGTATGTCCAAAGATAATATTTAAGGTTACCAAAACAGTGAAAATTTTTTTTAAATAGTTAAAATTAAGCACAACATTTGTTTGAATTAAAATATCTAAAAAAACTATAAGGAATAGAGTGAAATCATTTATACGCGAAAATGCTTATTATTACAATTATAACATTAATTATTTTTAAAAATAATAAATAACTCATTTTGAAATTTTTCCAATATGACATTTTTCAAAACTTATTATTTTGTAAGGTCGTCAAGGATGAAATTTTTAGAAGGAAAGGTAAATTTGGTTAACGACTTTCAAATATAAGGAATTATTTTATTCATCAAAGCATACAACCATATTGTCTATGCACTTTTACCATTTAAGCCGCAGGATGTTCAGACGGGTGACAACATAAAACCCTGGCGGGCGAAAACCAACGAATTTCTGGAAGGCCAGTTTTACAGCATTGGCCGAATAAAAATATTATCCAAATTGATAAAGAAGTGAGAGTCAGGCTAGGTGAGATTAGGTCTGGTGAGTATGGAAGTTGATGAAGAATTTGCAACTCCAATTTCTGTAGCTTTGTCACAGTCAGTTATGCAGTCTGTGGTTTAGCGTTATTATGCAATAAGATAGCAGTCAATCTGTTGACCAGTCTAGGCTGTTTTGCTTTAAGTTTTTGCATCATTCTGTCCCGTCAATATGATATATGATTGATGAACCAGGTTTCATGAAATCATAATAGATCACACCTGTACTAGACCACCAAACACTTACCGTCAGCTTTGATAAATATTGCGCTTTGGACAGTGTGTTGATCATCTTTGTCCAACTGTTGTGCTGAATGTTTGCGATTATCCTATTGGATCCATTTCTCATCACAAGTGACAATTCGATTCAAAAATGAATCAGATTTGTTTCGAAAAGCAACATCAAGCTAGCTTCCACACGCTTTTGTTTCTGCTTTTCATTCAGTTAGTGTAGAATCCACTTATCCAACCGATTTAACACCGAGTTAACACCAAACTTCGACGATAATGCATAGAAAATCTAAGATGGGTCATACTCAACGGTGACCTTTAACTCGTCATTATTGACCTCTGATTCTTGGCGACCGCGTGGCTCATTTGTAAGGTCAAAGTTATCTATTATTTGGCGAATCAATTTTATTTGATACTGACTGCTGTGTAGTAACACAAGCGCCAAATAGACTATTAATGTATCGCGGTGTTTGCGATGATGGAGTTCCACGTAAAAATTCATATTTCGTAATAGTGAGAATTAATTATCAACAAAATTAGTTTTAAAATAAATTTTTTAATATTTTCTAAAGCTTACAATGCTTTCTGTAAGTAGGCGAGATATGTAGTTTTCAAAAAAAAAAAACAGTAAAGTAAGCTAATATTCAATAAGAAGCTGTTGAATTTGGGAATATTAACTACAAATCTCATCCTTGCTAATTTAATATTATTCCTTAATTCGTTCTTAAAGATCCTCTCATTTCAAACTTGTGTAAACTTTAATACTAATAATGGTAACATCATTGCATGACTGGTTCTCAGTATTATAGATATTTTTATTTATTTATATCCACGGATATCTGAAATATACTAAATTATACTAAAAGTACTATTTGATCTGTTTTGACATAAAATTTTATTTTCAGTTTATATTAAATACATTAATTTAAATTATTGATTTATAAAAGAATTATAAATTTGGTACCTTTAAGATGGCGGTACCCTGCAATAAAGACATATTGCCTTATTGTTATGACATATTGTCATCAGATGCTAGCAACAATAGCCATCCTTATTTTCATTTTTAATTATTTTTTATAATTTACATTAAATGCCAACTCTTGGCCAATACACTATGTCTCAATGGTAACTAAGTGAAACTAGTGGGGTCTCTTTCATCAGAAGGACAAGTATGAAAGAATGACTATTACTGTGTTTCCATGCAGAGTTAACTCAGGGTTAGCCCAAGTTAAAGTCCCATGGAAACCAAGGTTGAGTTAAGTTTTGTTAAACCCAGCTAAACTCAACGAAAGAGGTCGGATTTAGCTGAGTTATGCAAATGTATTGGTATATTGTTTGCTTCTGTGTTAAAAATGGCGTCTGCGTCTAGCCGAGTTTTTTGGACTGTTGCTAAATCCATTTTTAAAAACAAATATTTATATAAATTTCAATGAGGTGCGAATATACCAAACCAAGAGCTGTCAAACTAACCCAGGTACATGGAAAAGCGCAGGGTTAACTTCAGTGCTTTAAAACTCTACGAAAACTCAACCCCGTTCATGGAAACACAGTGTATGACTGTGTTTCCATGCAGAGTTAACTCAGGGTTAGCCCGATTTAAAGTCCCATGGAAACCAGGGTTGAGTTAAGTTTCGTTAAACCCAGCTAAACTCAACGAAAGAGGTCGGATTTAGCTGAGTTATGCAAATGTATTGGTAGTTTGTTTGCTTCTGTGTTAAAAATGGCGTCTGCGTCTATCCGAGTTTTTTGGACTGTTGCTAAATCCATTTTTAAAAACAAATATTTATATAAATTTCAATGAGGTGCGAATATACCAAACCAAGAGCTGTCAAACTAACCCAGGTACATGGAAACGCGCAGGGTTAACTTCAGTGCTTTAAAACTCAACGAAAACTCAACAGCGTTCATGGAAACACAGTGAATAACACAAACTATTCAACTCGAATGCTCGAATAAGAGAGAAGTTATGTTTTGTTCTTAATCTCCTTAAGTGAACCTAAAAATAAACTATTCCCTTCATACGAAAAATTTATATAGTACTCATGTACACGATTTCCTATTGTGTGATATTTTTGTCCTCTCTCTTTCGCTGTCGTAAAATGACGTCAAATTAACATTCCATAATGTCAGAGATATTTCAGAGCCCTGAATTGTCGTTATTAACGCATCTTCTATGTGTTGTATGGGATATTACATTTATTTAAGTTATCTAGAATTAAATTAATTTCGGGTTTTGACAGTATGTTTGAGCTTAGAGTCTCCCAGCTAATTCAATTGAAAGTATCATATTAGAATTTTTTTCTTTTAGTTTGATTTTAAATATATTGTCAACCCAATATTAATTATGTTTCGAGTGATATGTCTCTTTTAATTAGGTTAAGAATATCATTAGTTATCTTAGTTAATTTGTTTATCCTATTATTATGTGCTTTATTTATTATTACCTGTTTATTATTATTTTCTGTGATATTATTGATTTTATCCTATACAATGGTAAAATCGCTGTTATCCACTTCCATGCGGTGCCGATGAAGTTTAGCGACCTTTTAGTTTGCCTATGGAATTCTATATTGTGTTTAAGGTTTTGAACCTGTGCTATTTCGTGTTCCAGAAATGGGATGAGGGGATTTCCTCTAGCGATGTTTTTCCGAATTGCAGCTGTAGTATTTAGATAGTATGGTTTGATATTGTTCCGTATGCAGGATGTGAATGAGGCTAAGCTGTTCCTGTCGATAGGTCTATAAACTGAGAGTCAAGAATTTGGAAGTCTGCAACGGTGGCGATAATCGCGAGCGAGGAAAACAGATGTTAGTTGCGTATATTGTCTTATGTATTGTATTTTCTTGGTTCTATACTCAAAGTGTGGAAGCGAAGAGCTTGTCAATCTAAAAAATGAAAGTCTTGTAATTCCTGGTCTATCTCCGAAATTTCCGTCTCTGCTGCAACTAATTCTGGCTCCTTGTACCTATGCGTGTCGGTGGAGTCGTTGTCACCTATGTCCAAGTAGTCGATAAGTGTTTGGTCGTGGTTTCCATTTTTTTTACCTCCCTCAATCGAATTTAATGATCAACATCCATAGGCTCAACTCTTGGTGGTGGTCTAGAAAGAGCTTGGCCGAATGGCATGTTTGCCGCAGGTTGATCTGTCCAGAGCATGCATGGACGTTGTGGATGATTTATCCATTGCTAGTTGTTGTTAATTTGGTGCATTGTGGTTGTTAAATGAAAATAAGATGGATGTGACAGGTCTCGGTCCATAGATTTGATTGGATCTTCCACTCGTGATTTTCCGCGGTGGTAGAGGAGGTCAGCTAGGTCTTTCTGCTTTTCGTCACGTCCCGTAACCGTGGTGTGCGTGTTGAATGCGGTAGTCCATATATTTTAATTTGAGGCACAGGTGAAGTGCCGGTGTTAAATTCACTGGTTGTCGTATTCCCAGGAGCTTGGGCAGCTCTCCTTTAAGCCCTCTGATGAAAGTGTCGAATGCTTTGTCCCGATATGTTCATGGCTTCTTTGCTAATATCCATGCACGCAATTTTATTTACGATCAACGACAAGTGGAGATACACCATTTGATAAAACACTGCAGGAGATGCAGCATTATTTGCCGCGTTTTCGCCCACCGGAAGCCTCACGGGTCATATTATGTTATCGTTTTGCGACATCAATTGGTCAGTGATTCGTTAATCTTATTTGCGAGCGGAAGGTGTTTTACTCTTGCTTCGAATTTCGAATTCCTTCGCGCGGAAAATAATAACAATTAGTTATAAACTTGATTTTTTATTATTTTAAAGGCTTTTCCTTTGTCACCTTCGCTACTTGCTCCATATTAAAGGATACAAAGTATAATTTTTTGCCTGGGAGTTTGTACTACTTTAATTTTTCTTATCGATTACTGTTCTTTATTAAAATTTATTTGGTAACAACTTTTAACTCCTAGGGAATAACCATGGTTTGCTTAATATTTCTTTGTTTTTACTTAAATATAAAAATACCATGAGATACATCACTTTTAAATCTATTTAGTTTAAAATCACAAAAGTTTTTTATTCTTATTTTCTCGTTATAATATTTTTTTGTTGGCTTACTAAATAAAGGTTTGGTTTTTGAATTGAAATAATTTTTCGGAACATGCCGAAGAAGAATTTGTGATTGATCAATTTTAAGTCGTGAACACGTTGTAATATTCGTATATACAAATTATTATTAAATGTGATTGATTGAACAATTATAGTGTTTTAATTAAAGAATTTTGAAATAAAAGCGAAATTTTTCTTTTAAACGTCAAATTTTCGCATTAGCTCACCAAATTTAAAAGCTTATTTATTCACTTAATTGAAAGCGAAGAATAAAATCTTTTATATTTTAAGCGAATTGTTTAGCGATTTCTCTTGCAATTGATTTATTATGTGATTTGTTTTGTAAACTATTTTAAAATGTTTGATTCGGTATATCGGGTGCAGTATTTTGTACCGTAAGAGTATATGAAAATCGGTAAATTTATAAAATATGTATGTACGTACATGCAATTTTAAAGTGATTTGATTAAATTGTTTTTATTATAAAGAACATAAAGAAATAAATGGACTCTTGTATCGTACCAGGATGTCTTAATGCGCAAAAGACAAATAAACCAGACTATGTTAGACGATAATGACTTCGGCTAATGTAATCAATGCTCGATAGAACCGTTTTTTCTATATAAAGCATATTACAGGAAAACTATATGAACATTTTAAAATTTTGAGAAAGACTGCATACATATCTTTGTCTCATCATATGTATTTTTCCAATTTAAATAAAATTCATCTCTGAAATATTAAACCTTCAGGATCCCATGTGTAATATGAGAATAAACGACATATTCCTTTTTATACTTTATCATAGAGTATTTTAAGAACGGCTATACCCTCTACTTGAATTCGGGGTTAAGCAGTTCTAGAAATCACTACGGACAAAGAGTGATAACCCGAGAAGCCGATTTAGTCACGGCGCATGAATTTGGACATAATTGGGGATCAGAGCACGATCCAGACATTCCTGAGTGCTCTCCCAGCGCCTCACAAGGAGGAAGTTTTCTTATGTACACGTACTCAGTTAGCGGTTACGACGTCAACAATAAAGTTAGTGCTATTCGTCTTTAAGTTCGTAAGTTAGTAAAGGTCTAATTTATACTTTCATAGAAATTTTCGCCGTGCTCTCTACGATCTATACGAAAAGTACTTCAAGCCAAGTCCGGTCGCTGCTTTTCGGAACCAGAAGAGTCCTTCTGTGGAAATCTCAGAGTTGAAGGCGATGAACAGTGCGATGCAGGCTTGCTAGGAACAGAAGACAATGACGGATGTTGCGACAAGAATTGCAAACTACGACGCAATCAAGGAGCGGTTTGTAGGTAAGAGACATGCTTGTTCACACCAAAAGTTTTCATGTTCAATCTTTTAAAAGCGACAAGAATTCTCCATGTTGTCAAAACTGCCAATATATGCCGACAGGCGTTAAATGCCGTGAAGCACAATACGCGACATGCGAACAAGAAGCAAGATGCACAGGCAACCACGCAGAGTGCCCCAAGTCACCTGCAATGGACGACGGAACAATCTGCCAGGAGAGGGGCCAATGTAGGAATGGGAAGTGCGTTCCCTACTGCGAAACTCAAGGCCTGCAGAGCTGCATGTGCGATATCATTCAGGACGCTTGCAAAAGGTATGAGTATGCACAAATCGTAGTTAAGTTCACTGTCAAAGATAGGTTTACTCTTTCTAGATGCTGTCGAATGAGCATTAACGAGACGTGCTTCCCAGTAGAGCCACCAGATGTGCTTCCAGACGGAACTCCTTGCATACAAGGATTTTGCAATAAGGTAAGAGAACAACACCTTAAACGCTCGCAGCTTCAAACTACTAAGCAAGCAAGGGCATAATTTATTTCTAAACTTTAATAAACGGAAAACTCTCGACTAAACATCACCTTTATAAAACATCTCTGTGGTAAGAAGAATAATTGTAATAAAAGCGATTTGCAAATAAAACGTATTTAGTCGAACGCGAGACAAGAAAAGAAGCATGAGTGAAACGCAGCGCGTTACTTGGTTGAATTTATTTGAATTTTCCCATGATATGATGATTGAAAACATTTTGTAGTATATACAAAATTTATTTATACTTAATATACTGATTATTCGCACCAGTTACAACATTTATTGGATTTAATAACGGACTATCCATGAAATCACATTGGCCATGGAATATGTTATGTCCTATATATTTGACTTTCTTTACTTCAAAAATATCTGCTCTAGTTAAAATTTCTTCTCCACCTTTATAAAATTTAATACTGTTTGAATTTATATTATGTTAATTTTTTGAAATGTCTTGAAACAGTAGGCTGTGGCATCAATATGCTCAGTCAATCTAGTCTTTATGGCTCGTTTTGTTTTCCCAACATAAATTCCAGAACAGTCATTACATTCAATATGGTAAACATCGCACTTAACTTGTACGTGAGTTTTTGATTTAATTTTATAATTAAAAATATAATTTTGCAATGAGCTTTTACTGCAAAATACGGGATTTTTATACACTCCGTACAGATTAGAACCCCATGCAAGAATATGGATATATATACATATATATAATATCCCGCCTCCTAACCGAAATGAAAAAATCCAAACGGCATTATTTGTATACATATAAGATATTAAGCAAAAAGAAAAAGACACATTAGAAATTTCAGATAACCGTTTACCTTCATTCGGTCAATTAATTATTTCTCTTTTACTGAAACTAAATGTCAGTACCATTCAATATTTTGTGTGGACTCTTTCGGATTTATTGTATTTATTACATTTTTGCATACCGAGGCTAGAATATTATTACAGGAGTGCTGTGCAAGGCTCCAAAGTTCGTCTAAGGACCGAATTTCTTCTAGCGTTAAAGTAATAGATCTCTTGACCTCGATCCAGTGTAATAGATGAAATAATCCCTGATTTACAATCGCTCCGACGTGCTTGTGCATTCAAACTGAGTGGACGTACGTACGGAAGACCAATAACGCAGCAATATATTTATAATAATAGATGATGAATCAGACATCCCGCTCAAATCGCCGCCAATTTACGTGCGACTAAAAAACAATGCATAATGCTACAAAGCATTAAATCAATAATAAAAAAAACTTTTTGTTATTAAAAGATGTATACTGAAATAAACCAAAATTCAAAATCCAAAGAAAGGTGGACTTCTGGTTTAAAAGGAAAAAACTGTACACATAAACTAAACAGTGAGAAGGGCCTGAGAGTAATGATTAAGGGCATCAATCCTAATGTGCCAGCGAAGGTCATCAAACAATACCTGAACAAGCACGGTTTCAGGACTAAATATGTACACAACGTATTACCGTAAGTTTATCCTCAATCTAACCTCCTAACATTATCTTATGGTCGAACTCCACTAATAAAAGTTCGTACCCCTTCTCTTATATACCATACAATTGTATCACTTCATCGAAGCCTAAAACAATTAAACTGGTCCTACCAAAACTTCAAAGAAATCGCGACCATTTTACACCTTCTCTAATTGACTACTAAAAACCGACATATATCCTGGCATCAAGTTGATTACCCCCATAAAATAGTCTACCTTTATGCACTTTATTCCGTCCCCACTACAATTTTCATACAACGAATCTGCTCTTTATCTCAACCGATTCCCCTGACGAGCGTTGTTACTTATCTCGTTTACATGAACACATTATTTATAAAAACGCACATCTTTATTTGTCTTACTTCATAACAGGGCTGACTATATCTGCATAGATGGGCAAGATCAATGCAATGCGTTCTTTACACAAAGAAGGTCTCCCGACTGCTCTTACTGTCCTCAATCACTGCAAACGTTTTTGCTCGGAATATTTTAGTGACTTCAAATTTTTCTTCCTACAACGCTGTACTCAGACTTCCCTCGTCATCATTGACATATATCCTTCTCTAGTAGCCACTAAGATCAGTGCTCTTGCCGATGATTTTAATTTCAGCCCTGATCCGCCACTGTTTTAAAGTCATGTGCTGCCCTTTCAATTCAGCTGCTTACCTCTGTTTCAGAGGGTTGCAAGTGAATGTCTCAAATGGTCGACCAATAGCTAAGTTATTTTACATTCCTAAACTTTTCGAAAGCCTCGTGTATTACTTCAGGTCATTCCATTGTAAGTCCATATTATCCTCGGTCCCACATTCCTGAAGGATAGGTCTACAGCCACCAACTAGAATACCTTCGTATCACGCATCGTGTTTGCAATGGGAAATTGTGCCGAGGTCGATGTTATTGCCACCAACTTTAGCAAACCTTTCGATAAGATGTATCATAAAATAATTTCTCTAAAATTAATCTATCTGGGCTTTTTCATCCGCTTTATTTCATCGATTAATTCCTACCTCGATAGATACCAGTATACGATTCGTTTCGAATCCTTGATTTATTGTACCTTCATATCCAATTCCTATCATATCGGTTTGATACTTTCATTTTCATATTGTCCATCAACGATGTTGTGAATGTAATCAATCAATCCAAGATTCTGATTTATGCTGATGAGATGAAAATCTTCAAACAAATCACAAATACAAGCGACTCTTCACTATTTCAAAATAACCTGAACAATTTCTCTACCTGGTGCGTAAAAACCTTTCTTGATCTCAACGTTTCTATATGCCAATCTATTACTTACTTCCGTAAGTATTCCCCTACTTCTCCAAGATCTTACAAACTTTCAGGTAGCCCCCTTAACCTCATGCATCCCTTCCATTGTTGTTTTTGTTATAATTTACGTTATTTGCTTTGCTAGATTAGTTTAATTTATTATGTAGTAGCTTGTATTAAGCGAACTAAATAAAACTAGTCATAGCCCATTTTTAAACTTAGAGTTTATATAATGTAATGTAGCAATCACTGAAGGGAAAAATTCACCCTATTTATGATGTACGGTACATCCTTAACGGGGAAATAACATTCGAAGAACGCTTATACAATGTAAAAACTGGCAAGGATTCAGTCTCACGAAAACCTATTGCATACTCAACGTTTGCGTCGTTGTGTATGATGTCACCCAACTCTAGAATGCCCTAAGGAAAAGGCAGGAGATATTGGTAATAAATACGGCCAATTATAAAGGTTGTCCACCCAACACCCAAATAATAAAATATTTTCCTTTCAAAGAACCAGACCAAATTCCACACGCAACTTATGTCAAGAAGGAACCACCTTATGTAGATATCCTGAAGACCAAACAGCCCCCCGAACAATAAAATAAAAATGATTTAATCCACATAATGCTAATTTCGGAAAACCATCTAACTTTTAAAAATAGGTTTTAAATACATATATGCGGTTACACTGTCTACGAGAACAATCATTCCAATGATAAAGCCGACGGCCACTTCGAACAGAAATAGAATTAAAGACTACCAGCTACACAACATCTAAATGAAAGATTTCCAATACACAATAATAAGCCTTATAATACTAGGTGGATCAATCAGCATTGCAGCGGTTTACTGTCCGCCAACATACACAATGAACAACGACGAATTCGACAAATTTTCAAGCAGTTAGATAATAAATTCATAGCAGCTGGGGAGTACAATGCGAAATCACCACTATAGGGATTAAAGATTACGTTGCGGAGCGGTAAACAATTTCTTAAAGCTTTGGTAAGAAAACAACTTACTAGTTTGCAGACATGCGAAAAAGACCAAATGTTATGCCGGGACCGACAATTGAAGTGCCCCAATTTAAACATGTTTTTTTATTTATTGATCAATTTAATTAACATTTATGGAAATGAGAAATTATAGTATATTGTTAATTTAAAAATTTAAACTCCTTTTGCCTTACCAGCTTTTTAAAAGATGCACGTGATGGCTTTGGACTTAGACGGTTTCATTCACGAATCAAAACTTTTTTTGAAACAATCCAAAGTTGTATGTTTTTTTGGCAAACCTTCGCTTGTAAAATTCACAAATCGATTAATCTAACGTATTCAGATCTGGTTGCCCATTGCTGTGTCGAAATAAACTTCCTACATTGTTTTTGCCATGCTTTATGTGATAGTACCGAGTCCTGTTGAAATGTGATCGGGTGATTTTAAAAATGTTTTCTGGTTCCCGGTATTAGAGTGCCTTTTATAATAAATCTTTGGTAAACATCGGCATTTTTGTGTTAAAATTAACGATGACGGACCTCTTTCAGTAACAGGCTTCCAAAATATCACCTCTGCTGCCCTCCTCATCAGCGGAAAAAAACTTCCTCTTTATAAACTCATTCTACGTTTGAATCATTTTCCAACGCAATGGCAATTCGCATCGATCTCTTCCCAAGCCCAACAATTTGATAAAATTACCATGACGGCCTACTTCTGAAAGTCAAGCAGGTGCTACCTGAAAAATTCGACATTTTGCACAGCTATCTTACCGACGGACAAGACGTACAAAATTAAAGCAGGTGTTGTATATAGCAGATCTCCCAACGGCTATTTGATTACAACAACCTCATTTGCCTACGATTCAGCTCTAATCAAGGTGTATAGGAACCCTTAAACAGCAACTACACTCGTGCAAGAAAATCTGGACAAAATCATAACTTGGACGAGGAAATGGGTCATTAAATTGAACGAAAATAAAAGTTCAATTAACTTTCACACTAAAACGTGCAGGCCTGTCAAAACTTAAAAGTGATTAAAGAAATCACGTCATGACTTCCATCTGAATCACAAACTGACCTGGAAATCGCACATCAAGAAAGAGAAAGAACAAATAAAGCGTACCTTTAAAAAAAAAAGTCTACAAAAATATTATTAAATCTATATATATGAACATATAGAATACAAGTATAGGAAGCAACAAACAATTGAGAATAACAATTATTAAACGGACAGAATAAAAATTATCATGGAAGTTACCGGCCACACTCCATTACGTCCACAATACAATGTTTAGGGATACCAAAATGAATGACGTCGAGGAAGTAATACCTAAAATGTATTTGGTAATATTCGAATATCAACCTAACACCAATAGCCAGAAATAGGCTGGTAAGGAAAAAATCCATTAGGCAACAATAAAAGCAAGGATAGCAACGAAAAAGCTCTGCAGTCATGGGCAGCATCCAATCAAGGAAGGTAGAAATAGTAACCAACACTATAGTAAATTCCCAGGACATGAAGTCGAAAAAAATCGAAACCATCTTGATATTGTTAAGTATAGTGGGTACATCGTTTTTATACCAAGTCTACAAAGACCAAAAGAAGTCTCTAAATAGAGCATAGTGCCAGTCAACCATAAACACGAGCTTCAACTAAACCATCCACCCGGACTACCAACCAGCAGCAGTTTTCTGTATACTGGATTGCTACTACGGATGTACCCCGGACGTCTACAAACAATAGCTGGAAAAATGTTGTATAGATTTGGCATCTATACAATAATACCAAAATGTTGAAATAAAAAAAACACTGGTCAATCGAGTTGTTTCGGATCGTAATCTTTTTGAAAAATGACATCAGACATCCTTTCCTTACTGTTGTTAACTGTTGCGCAGATCAGTTCTGGAGAATTTGTTATAGTCAACAGCAATCATCCTACCTATGATTAGGTGGCATCGCTCAACTTTTTGACTCATTATGCATCCGTATAACATGACCCGTCTGCTTAAACCTAACTATAACAGAAACGTAAAGACATGTAACGTAAGCATTGAACGAAACTGAGCTTACGGACGTCAAAACTAACATATTTTCCGGAATAAAAACGAAAAGTGACTTAAAAGTTAAAATGAGTTTAATTGAAGATCTTGCAGTTTTGTATAATAAGTCGGTATTTTCTCCGGTATTCATTATTTTAACTTTTCTTTCACTTCCAATGATCAGAATTTTTCTCGCGGCTTTAGATAAAACTCTTGTATTATCGGGTGCAATTAAGCTCATCTTTTATTTGTATGGCATTATCACAATCCGCTTCCCTTCTGCACACCGTCCTTTGGTGTGTTGCTGTACAATTCAAATCAATTCCGTCAGGATGGTTTTTTTATCAGCGCAAATTTTACATGCGTAAATTCCACAATTTTTGAGGACTTTGGCCACTTACCAACTAAAATTTAATCGGCGGATTATTTTCCCCTTCTCGAGCAGTCATTTCGTTACTCTACTACTGATAACATTCATCTACACCAAATTTGAACCGAAAAAATGGAGTAACGTTAAATTTTTTAAAAATATATTCTCTTTTATTAAAAAAATACTTGTTCTGCTTAGTAAAATATTTCGAAATTTCGCTTTATTTGAACAATATGTTGAGTTACTGTACGTATATACTTGCCCTTCGAATTACGACAATTTATTCCTGTATGGGCCGAATTTTTGTCCCAACCATAAAAATATTAATTTAACCTTTTCACTACGGAGTTTTTTTTTTATATTCGGCATAAGCTTAAGAAATTTGAGTGAATTATAACATATGAATAAAAAAATTGTAAGTGTACGTCAGAAGTCCTTGATCCTTAGCATTATCCTGGGTTATATAATCCCAATAAAGATTTCTAGTTGGACAATATGTCGCAGTAAGCTACTTGTGGCCAACAAACTAAGCCCATATTTCTCAAAAACATTATGATATAAGTATGTATTTATTTATTGATACGTTTACTTTAAAATTGTGTATTTGTGAAAGCTGACAAAAAATTGGAAATATAATGTGTTATTGCATTCAGACCATATGTACATATTTGGTCTATGTCTCTCTCTGTTGTGCAACATACACATCGACATCGAATGTTCAATTGGTAACCTTTCCGAATAATATTATAATATTCCAAAATAGTATGGTATAAGGATTGTTTATTACTTTTATAAAAATTAATAACTCTAAATAGTCGAAGCACTCAAAAACTTAGTCGTTTCACACAATCTTTTTCATAATACCGGATATTCCTTACACATCAATAGACAAGGTTCAATAAGTCTATTGGGACTTTTAAAATTGATATTTTCTTTAATAATAAGGGATGTATGCTTCTTTGAAATACGGTGGGATATATTGTCTCAATAGGGGTGAAAAGGTTAACATAAAATCAACAAATATGGATCTATAAAAACAGATAAGCAATTTCAATAATTTTATAATAATAAACACGTTCTGTGATTTTAATGATTACATTTCATTGTCGAATGTAAAACAGTTTGTCTACCCGTATTAGTAAAAAAAATAAAATATTATTTTTTATGGGACAATGAAGAACATATTGCTATACTAAGTTTTAAGTTTACTGTATATATATGCACTTTTGGTTTTCAAAGATTTTTTTGTAAATGAATTGTTTTTTATATTATCGTTAAAAATTATCATAATTAAAACAACATATTTTGTTTATCATTAAGCCAGAAAAGACAATATTTTATTGTGTTTTACAAGTATTCATTAAAAACGGGTGGGCAAACTATGCATAGAAGTAGTAACTAATATAATTGATGATTTTGATATATATATCTAAAAAGTAAAGCAAACAAAGTTGTTATCACAAATACACCAAACCCTACCATTATAGACCATTGTAACTTGAGAGTCACAAAGCTTAATAATAAATATGTATAAAGTTAAATATATATTATGTAACATACCGTCTACGTCTATATAATTTTTCTTGTTTCACAAACATCGACAGATGAATAAATAATGATAATTGCACAAGATGATGATGACTGCAGAATCTTGCAATATAATTTACTTTGATCCTTCAAATTAGAAGTAATAGCTTTTATCAAGTATATTATTGGTTAATAAGTCGACATTGCATAATAAAATGTATACGCCATCTTGGGGAATATAATTAAATTATTTAAAAAAATATCGGTTTATTAATATGTCACTCGAAAGTTATAAGGCCCATAGGCGGTTAAATAATTTCAATTTAAAATTTATAAAGATTCGGTAAAAAAATAATCCTTTACCACTTATAACATATTCATGGGAGTTTATGAGGATAAAATGTATTGTGCGTTCTTAAGACTTGCGTTGATCCCACCTAGTCTTTCAAAATCCTTATTTTGATATTGCTGGAATTTTCAATCATTTTTAGGGTATGTGCGAGAAAACGATCCAAGATGTTGTAGAACGTTTCTGGGATATCATAGAGGAGATAAATATTAACAAAGTACTTCGTTTTTTGAAAGACAACATTGTCAGTAAGTGAACAGAAAATATTCTTTCTAAGCAATCTACCGTTCTAAAATTATATTCTCTATTATTTTAGTGGCCGTTGTTGTTCTAACTGCAATATTTTGGATTCCATCAAGCTGTGTAATTTCATACTTTGATCGAAAGAAAAGGCGTCAGGAGCTCAAAGAATTAGACTGGAGCCAAAAACTGGACCTTATACATCCAAGCGATCGAAGACGTGTTATACATATAAGGTTCAAATAGAGCTATTCACACCTTTAGGTGGTATGGAAGCAAACTATTTTATTACTATTTTGCAGGGTACCGAGGCAGAAAATGTCTGTGGCTAGAATGTAAGGCATAGTCAATATTGTATAATTTAAAAATATAAGACTTTTTTTTATTTGGAGTAGAGTTTAAATTTAAATTAAATAAGTGTTACAAAAGCTGCAATCGCAAGCAAGTTTTAAATAAGCAAAAGTCAACTATTATTATAGTGTTAGTTGATGAAATTACCTTCTTCAAATGATTTATATGGAAAATATAAAATATAAATTGGGGAAAGGGAAAGTAAGAGGGAGTTTGAGACAACTCGCAACAGCTTTAAGAATATACAGGCAGAAATTAATTATTTCCTCACTGTTTGTCTTTATTGAAAAGGAATTTTAAAGTAGAATACACAGTTAGAATGGATTTTGTACTATATATTTAAACAAACAAGAATGTTTGTTTGTTTTGAAGTTATTAAAAAACGTTCTCTGTAAATCCCTTCTTGTGTTATAATCTCAGCATAGCCTAGCATATTTATGTACAGACCGTATCCTACTTTCTCTTGTGATTGTTGGAATTTTTGCCATTTGTTGTCTGTGTTTCGGAATGTCCATCTTCGTCGTAATCTTCACCTTCTTCCTCTTCGTAATAGGCTTCCTCAACATCTGGTTCATTTACGTCATGTTGACCAAGTATGTGAACTGGACCAGTGCCCTGGATGAGCTTGAATGTCACTGATGCGCTTGGGAACTCGATATTTGGTGTTAGGGCACGTGTTTCGCCAGCTTTCAAAACCGCAATTGGAATTTTTAAAGTTTCTTTTTCTCCTACTCGGGTTTCAGCCTAAAATAAGCATATATTTTGTAGTGAAATTGTTATGTAATTTTTGTTGCTAAAATGTAATGAATTCTTCAAGTGATTTCTTCAGCTCCATAGTGCAGAATCTACCATTTCCACTGCACCTCAAGACCAAAATGGACCTCTTTGGATTAATAACTTCTTCAGACCCGTAAAAGAAAAACTTAAAAACAAGGAAGCGCATCGGTTTGTGAGGAGTCTAACAGAGCTTCGACAGTATTAAAATTTGCGTTGAGTTAAATTTATTTTAGAGTTTGATGTTGCTTATATAGATTAAATTAATAATATACGGTCAATTTTGCCAACTGGGCTCAAGGAGTTTTGCAAATTTTTCAGTTTCAAACGTAAAACGGACGATTACCCATCTATGCTGAAGTTTAGAGAGATTGAATGTAATAATTCTTAAACGAACACAAATCACTTTTGTTACTTATTGCTTATGCTGCAGTGTACACAAAAGAATTTGGTGGATAATTTTTCTTGTGGCCTGTACAGCATCCTTTTTACTCTGTTAAAAATTGCTCCAATTTTCATGTTCGTGCTTTTTGCTATTTATTTAATACTACTTTGACTATTTTCCTACATTTTGGGAATCATCCTTTGTCGTAAATCTTCTAGGTAACAAATAAAATATATAACTGAAGACTCATTGTTAAACTAAGCTGTGTAACTAACATTTTCGAAGCTTCAATCTAACCTTTTCAATGCGATTTTGCGAAAGGTAAATCAACTATTATCAGTTTTCTCGAATCTTTACACATCTGTATTTTATCTCTAGAAGAATAAGTCAGGAAGTTTTAATTTATAAGATCGGATTCCCCATTTAACTAATAACGCCAGGTAGCAATTGGAAAAAGCTGCTCCAAAGCCAAAAGATATATCTGTGTATCCTTAACGATATTAGTTTTTATTATTTGCTATAAAATTTGCAAAGGGGGTGATTTTCATTATTGTTTCTATACCCTGTTTTAATCCCTATATACACGTTTAAACGTTGAATGCCACAACTAAAAGAACTACATATTCCAACTTAACATTCCCAGGCCCGCGAAGACCGTGTCCTATAGAAGATGAAAGTTTGAATACGAATTTCAACATCAACATTTAATGTTAATGTTAAGGGCAAATTTACCTAAAGCCCAGAAGAAAACAAAAAAACACTTGCGGATGTAGATACTCAGTAGTATTTAAATTACTTGGACTATGGTGCTATATCACATTCACAGATAACAGTAACATCTTTAAACCGGTGAAATGTCGATCTTAAACATTTTAAAAGTCTTTGACTAAATACAGAGAGGTTCATCTAGTGTTTGGAATTTGAACTACCGATAATTTGAAGTTTAGTTGATTATATGTCATTCTCGATTTAACAGAAAGGTTTGACATTTACGAAATGGGACGGTATTCGCTTGAAAAAAGTTGGGAAAGTCTTCTATTCAAACCGCGAGAAATTTAAAAAAAAACCTCCAAAAACGCAATTTTTGGATCAATTCGAGAAGCGAGCTCGTGAAACTGGAATGTTGGAGGATAAACCAACCCGTGTACGTACTCGTCCGATCCGCTCAATCGAAAACATTGCTGCAGTTGCTCAAAGTGTGCGTGAGCAAGCATCAATATCGTTCTCAAAAATTGTACATTGCACGCACTTCTTTGAGGCGAATTTTGCGTAAAGCTCTTGCCATGAGGCCATATAATGTTCAATTGGTACATCAGCTAAAACCGGTTGACAAACCGAACCGTCTACGGTTCGCAAATTGGGCGGAAGATCGTTCGGCCGAAGATGGCAAATTTGACCGAAAAATCAACTTTTCGGACGGAGCTCATTTCCACCTCGGTGGTTATGTTAATAAGCAAAATTGTCGCATCTGGGGCTCAGAAAACCCGCACGTCATCCTTGAAAAGCCAATGCATCAATAACGAGTGATTTTTTGGTGCAGATTTTAGTCTGGCGGCATCATCGGCCCACTTTTCTTCGAAAATTGAAATGGAGCCGCCGAAGACTTGGACGATATTTGGTTTCAACAGGATGACGCTGCGTGCCATACAGCGAACGCCACAACCGATCTTTTACGCCCTATCTTCGGAAATCGCATAATCAGCAAAAATGGTGATGTATTTTTACCGGCAAGAAGCTGCGATTTGACGCCTTTGGGGAGCGGTGAAAGGCAAATGTTACGCCAACAAACCGAGAAGCTGTGATTTGGCTATTACCTTTGGGGAGCGGTGAAAGACAAAGGTTACGCCAACAACGAAACAATTCAAGACCTCAAGTACGAGATTCAAGCTGTTATTGCTGAAATAAGGCCCGAAACAATCGAAAATGTACTCAAAAATTCGGTGGACCGAATGAGCTACTGCCAAGTCAGCCGTGGTGATTTGACCGAAATTTTTTTTTATAAATAAATGACATAACGACCTTTGAAATAAATGTTCAACTGAAAAATATTGAGCGGTGTTTTTTATAACAAAAAGAAATTCCAATTTTTAAATGGGCCACCTTGTAGAATCTAAGATTCATCGCATACTCAACTAGTAAAAAATAAGCTGATATCAATACCGCCCAATTATAAATAAAATTTTCAAATTAAAGAAGTGGAACAATTTCGGAATAGGGGAAATGGTCCGATTCGAGTAAAATCTCGCAAAAGCCTTCCGTTCTAAAACTAAAGGATCTTAAAGAATATTTTGTCGGTCGGATATACAGTGGTGTTCATATAAATAGCACAACAAATTTCCAAAATTGATTTTCTCATTTCACACTATACAAATAATTTATTTTGGGCACAATATCACAACGTCGCAAAGGTTGTACCGTTAAAAATTATCTTCAAGTGAAATAACAAAAATTAGCCCACAGGCTCAGTTGTTACAGCCTTTCAATCGCGCACGTGTTGCAATTCTAGTGTTCAGTTAAATAGCACATCTGCGACTACTAGAGGAAAATAAGTACTTCTTGCTTACAACTTTGTGTATTTTTGTTAAAAGCTAATAACTACAGGTAAGAATTTAAGTAATTTGATATTTAAAATATAATCTAACAATGTTAAAGATGGGACGAGGCAAACATTGTACCGAGGAAATGCGAAGAGTTATTGCAAAAATGATAGTAGATGGGAAGACTATATCGGAAGTAGCAGAATCCTTGGGATGTTCTAGAAAACTTGTGTACAATGCCATCAAATTAATTAATACTACCAGATCGACAGCCAATGCGATTAGAAAAAAGAGAAACAGAAAAACTTCAGCGAAGATCGACCGAATTATCCATAGAATAAGTAGTACCAATCCTTTCACAAGCTCCCGGGAAATAAGAGAGCAATTGCGCGAAGAATATGATGTAGAAATATCGGCTGTAACTGTGCGTCGTCGTTTGATGGAATTTCAATTATATGGAAGGATCGCAAGAAAAAAGCCACATGTGTCTAAAAAGAACCTAAAGAATAGATTGAGATTTGCGAAAGCCCATAAAGAAAAGCCTTTGTCGTTTTGGAAATCCATCTTGTGGAGTGATAAAAGCAAATTTAATAGGTTTGGATCAGACGGAAAATGCTATGTAAGAAGACCAGTTAACCAGGAATTCAATCCTCGATACACAATAAAAACGGTGAAGCACGGCGGTGGACATATTATGGTATGGGCGGCGATGTTGTGGCATGGCGTTGGACCTATTAGAAAAATCAACGGTATATTGGACCAACACCAGTATAAAGATATTTTAGAGCATACGATGGAGCCCTTTGCTGATGAGTTTATGCCCTTGAACTGGAGGTTTATGCATGATAATGATCCTAAGCATTCTTCACGGATAGTGAAGAATTGGCTTACGGAGCAACGAATTTCTGTTCTTGATTGGCCCGCCCAAAGTCCCGATCTGAACCCGATCGAGAACCTTTGGAACGACGTCGATTTAATAGTTAAGGATTCGACTCCACGAAATTTAAACGAGTTGTGGAATATTATAGAGTCCACTTAGAAAAGTATTCCTTCAACGCGATGTAAACGCCTGGTTGAAAGTTTGCCCCAACGATGTTTAGATGTTATCAGAAATAAGGGATATTCTACGAAATATTAATCATATTAAACATAATTTGGCAAAAAATATCATTTATTTTCAGTTTCCTCCATTAATGTAAAATAAACACCGAAGTGTGCTATTTAATTGAACACATAGTTTTTCAGTTTTTTTTGTTGGTATATTTTTCCAAACTTATTTTCATCTGAATTCGTATTTAGTTTTATTTGAAATAAATCTAATTATAAAATTAATTTGCTTTTGGTTATGCTATTATTATATTAGAGCCCAACAGAGGGGTTTCTTATTGTGAATTTCATATGTGCTATTTATGTGAACACCACTGTAGTTTCCGAAATATTCTACTTTTAATTTTGACAATTCGTCAAAATTAAAAGTTGAATATATGTACTGTAATTTTTTGTCCCCTGCATAATTCTACATTTAATCGGCACATTTCCCAAGCGCGCAGTTTTCCCTAACACTCACTACACTGCACGTTTCACAATCTTTTGCACGGTCAATTCCTTTTTTCATTAGAAAAATCGTTTCGCGCAAAAAAAAATGCATTTGAGTCTGGGTGCCATTTTTTAAAAATAACGTGCTAGATGATAGCAGATAAGATTTTTGTTTACATTTAATTTTTACTATTTTTCAGGTTTTTCTGCGATACAAATTATTATTGTGTCGTGAAATGTAGTGGAGAGCGCGTTAAGGAAAGTCATCAATTTGTGATGAAATTACGAGGGAAAAAGAATTGCGGTGGAAATATTCCACTTGTAATTTTGACGGTGTCAGAATTAAAAGTGAGATATTTCGGAAACTGTAGCCGACCTACAAAAACTTCTTTCAGATTTTTATGTTTTAGACCAAACGGAAGATTCCTGCAAAATTTTACTCCAATCGGCTCATTTCCCCTATTCCGAACCTAAGCCCAATCGGATTATTTTAAAGTTTTTTGCGGAAAAATTAATTAAACTCAAAGGTAACTGAAATGAATTCTTGAAAATTTAAGGAAATTTTAAAAAAACTAAATTCTTTTATAAGCTTTCAATTCGATCCAAACGGATTCAATAAGGTTCCCGCTTACCTGAACAACGTTAAATTCACCCTGCTTTGCCTCGGCGCCCAGAATGATTTGTTTGATGATCAGTTTTTGGTCCCGGTCGTATTTCTCAGATTCCGCTACTTCAAACTGGGCTAAAGGTTCCCTTTCGTTTAGCGTGACGCCTTCCGAAATATAAAATAAGTTAATTCTTAACTACTATTCTCAAAAAGGCTCGCAGGAAGCGTTTTCAGCCTAATCTTCAAGAACGTTTGTCACGCTAAGCTCTCTAATGACAAACAACAAAAACCATTGCTGATTGGAAGCTGGGACAGATTTTGTCTGCCGGCTTGCTAATGGATTTGCAGCTTCAATAAAAAAAAAATGCTTATTTCAAGCTCAGCTTATGGCGTTGCCTTACATTTCTTAGAGTAAACGCTTACCGTAAAACGTGTCTGCCTCCATTTGAGCTAGTGATTTTTCTATAATTCCTTGACAAACACGTGTCGAACTCCCAAGAGCACAAAAGTAGCAAAGTAAACCCCAGCCAAGTTGACAACTTCAAATCACGTTTTCGTGCACCCACAAATTACTAAAGGTAAATTGCAACATCCTTGGTTGGAGCCTGGTGTGCGTGACGAATAGGTGAAAAAGAACTTTTTCACTTTATCAATATCCTTATATGTTGGCAGTTTTGAGTTTGGTGAAAACGAATTATTGCGACTTCTTTAAATAAATCTTAAAATTGTAAATAAATTAATAACTGAATGTTTTTTTACTTATAAATCACAGGCTATTATATCAGAAAATTATTTAAAAAGAAAAGAAAATAGAACAAATTCCCGGAAAATATTTGTTTTACTTCAGCGCTAGTATCGATAGAAAGGTTAACAGAGTGAAAAAACAATTGTCAAACACATTTTGCCGGTTTGGTTTATTTCATATACACTTTTACTTGAGAGGTTTTGAGCTTGAAGTGAATCTGGGCACGTGGGTTTTCTTTAAAAAATATTTCTGATAATCAGCTTTTGAAATGGTGGAAGAATATTACGGTAAGTCGGGAAAATTTTTTTCCGATTGCGGATTGCTGCAGTCCCCAGCGGTCGATTTTTCGCAATTAAATCGGCGTCCTGTCATACGTGATGCTAATTTTTCCGCAATGGCTTCTCATCAATTCCATCAAAAAATTGCTATAACACTTGATTTTCTCCTCAATTTTAGGAGTAACTCTTAAGGGTAAGGATAACTTTGTTGTGTGGGATGTTGTGACCAACGACGAGGACTACCCGAGGGGTCAGAAAGTCATCATTAAGCAAATTTTACTTGGCGCCGAAGCCAAAGAAGACGAATTTAACGTTGTGGAGGTAAGTCGCCAATTTTTATGTATAGCATTTCATCTCAAGATGAGTCACAAATGTTTCTCTGCAAATAATTCCTTTGCTCGGAATGTAAATAAATTTCGATTGTCCCGATGTTTGGTCACTTTTGCTCACCGAGTAGATCTCCCGAAAGATAAATTACTGTGAATTTGAATTGCAAATTAATTTGCTCCTTACTGATTTACATTCAGAATTGAGAATTTGTTTTAGCTAATTTACTTATATAAATATTATTTCTTAGAGCTTTAATTCATTAAAAATTCGGGTGATTTTTAAATGTCTTTTACATTATTTTATTTATTGTTTTTAATTATTTATATTATACAGTATAATATAAAAATAGTTAAGATTGCAATCTCTGTTGCTGTATGAAGTTAGTTGGGGCCTCGGATGGTAAGAAAGCAAATTAAGAATTCAATTCTAAATTGTAAAAAAAATGTGATCATAACTTAGAGAAAAGAACAGGAACGGGTATGAGTTTAAAAAAATTTGGTTAAAATGATATTTTTTTTTAGAAAATAAACAAATTGCAAAACTTTTCTGAATGGCAAAAATTAAATTGAAAATAGCAAATAAAATTGATTTTTCCACAAATGTCTTTACATCCAATAAAATTCAAAGTAATTAAATTTATAGTATAAAAAAAAAAATACAGTGTTCTGCCTGGTTTCCGTTTAACTGTTTATGGGGAACATGGTGGAATTGAAAAGTTTGTTTACTTTTTCGAATATTGGAAGTCAGACCACTTCACTTCTTGTGCAAGGTTTTGGTGTTGCGGTAAAATCTGGCATAATCCTGCTAATCGATTCTACATGGTTTCCTGATCAATGATTGTTCAAACAAGCCGTCAAAGTCGTTTTTGGATGTAAGCTTTAATTTGGAAGCTGCCGCGAATTTTTCCCATGGTCCCGCACATGTACATACATATATATAGGGTCTTAATCTTCAAATAAGTTATAAGTTATACTACTAACTACTTAAAGTTCCCCATATAACTTATTTGAAGATTAAGACCCTATATATGTGTACATGTGCGGGACCATGGGAAAAATTCGCGGCAGCTTCCAAATTAAAGCTTACATCCAAAAACGACTTTGACTCACGATTACCCTAAGAAGTTATCCTTTCAATTCGCGATACATTTTACCACATCTTCAAACAAATTATGCAAAATGTTTGAGTTCAAATCCAATTCAACAAGGCAAAAGAGACCCTGATCATTTGCAAAGTATACGGTGAGAGAACACTTAGTTCCGAAGAACCGAAAAATTGCTGTGGAAGAACCCAGTTCATCGTTTGTAAATGTAGAAGGTTTTAGCCAGGTTAACCTACAAACATACATATACAATAGATCGCTCATGTATACAGAAGCGGACGGTGTGAATTTTGTTCCTTCTCTTTCGCTTTCAGGTAGTAACAGACGTGAAATAACGTTCTATAATGTCAGATATTTCTCTGGAGAACTATTAAATGACCAAAAATGTCTTTATTACAGAACACAAGCGACACAGCGTGGTTTTTTCGTCTCTTGCGCATTAGGGCATCCTGACAAGATACAAGAATCCACTTCTTCCTTTATGTTCTTTATTTATTTCTATAATAACAAATTAATTAGTTCATTTTCAAATTGTATATAAATATTTTAGAAACTTACCGATTTTCGTATGCTTGTACACGTAACAAAATTTAACTGATATCTTATTGTTTTATTGTCGTAAAAAGTCGTAAAACAAGCAAAATATCAAACAAGTATCGGAAATGTTAGTTTAGCATACACAGGTAATTAGCTTTAATTATTACTGGAGAAATGTCATAAAAAGCTTAATAGAATTTATGATATTTCCGTAATTGACTTAGTTTGCTCCTGACGCTCTATTACTAATACCTGATGGAAATTTTTCTATGAAAGAAGGCCAGTGAGCAATAACATCGATCATAGTTGAAAAATCAAGCGATAACTACTGATGTTCTAACTTGAAATAATTAAAAAATGGACGGAATTGTCTTTTAAGGAATACGAAAATATAATTTACATTATGGTGTAGTCGAGAGAAAAGAAGACTGTCCAGGAATTCCCAAATCTACGGGTGTTGTGTATGGTGTAGTCGAGAGGATGGAAGACTGTCCGGGAATTCCTAAATCTACGGGTATCCGTAGAAGAAGAATTTTCGCGGACTCTCCAGAGGTTTAGAGAAACCAAAAATGTAACTTCAAATAGGAGAGATCCGCCGATCAGGAACATCGCAAGATTAAGCCGACGTCGAACAGTAAATAATTAGCACCGTCAGGCAAAACCCTGAAACGAGCATGGGACGAATTCTGTGCACGAATGAATCGCAATTCACTAACGATGGTATCATAAACTTCCAGACACTTCAGATACTAACCCGAAATCATTTTAGCATAAATTCATTGTCAATGTTTAGGCTGCTCGCAAGTACTTAGTGGACAAATTTATGCAGACCTTTGTGAAGAATACACTGCCAGAACTATTTGAAGACAATTCTTTGGATAATACAAGGTCAATGTTTTACCAACACGATGGAGCACCAGCGAATACTGGTAATATTATGAAAGTAAAATTAAATGAACAATTTCCTGAGCGCCTATTGAACGATGTGGACCAATTCCTATTCTTTTTCTTATGGAGAACGATGAAGAATGAAGTTTACTCAAGTCCTGTTAACGCCAGAGAGGAATTAATTAGCAGAATTGGGACTGTAGCGACGAAAGTACGGGAGAGGCTAGCAAGATACATTTTAAACAGGAAGTTACTGGCATGCATTGCAAGTGGCCACGACATTTCGAATATTTTTACTTTGTTTTAATTTACCGAATAAATGTCCATATTTTTTTTCTACTTGGACATGTACCTTGTTGGTAGTGATGTGCATACCATGGAAAATTGGAATTTACGAATCATCTTATAATTCTCATACGATTAATTTTTTATTTGTCTCGGTCAAATCTTTCATTCTACTCATTTGACATACCCATTAAAAACATCCTGTATATACAAACAACAATAGGCCAAAAAATAAAAACGAGAAGCCAAGATTACCTACATTTAAACTTATTTTCTATCTGAATTTTATTGAAATTAAATTTATGGAACTATAATTTCTGTTGCAACAAGCGATTAGTGAATTAATAAGTCCTTATATGGCATAGTTACGATGAGTCCATTTTTGAAAAGAATATTAGTTCTTTGGAAATTGTGGCATTGTATGCTGATATTAAGCAAAGGGGGCAATTCGGGACAGTCAATTTCACTAATCAATAATTTACGTTTTAATAAAGTGTTGCAAAGCTCTTGTCGGTACTACAAAGTGTGAAGGTTAAATCATTTAAGCCCAGCTTGGCACGGTGGAAGCTCCATGCTATTATTCTTGCAATGCGAAACAAAGAAATCTATTTAAGAAAAATAGGGGGACTTTACGAGAAAATTGTTACATAACAGAACACTCGTTAACATTTACAATAAATAGTTAGGGTTAAACTAATTGACGAAACGATATAAATCATCCTGCAGTAAGCTACAATCGTTTAATACACTCCGCGACAAAATGATGACACACCTATAAATTTTACCTGTTTCTTGAAAAGGAGCAGGTATAGACAAATTTTATTGCCTGTTGTAAAGACAATCTTTGAAAAATGCTAATATACCTAATAATTTTTCTTTGAAATTAATTTTGAGTAATTATCTGGTGTTTTCTAAAAAAATGGTGAGTCAAAATGATGACCCAGGTAACAAATATTACTTTTAAAATAAAATGAGTGGCTGGGGTAACATGATATAAATAGAGCACTCGTTGTGAAGTGAATTATCAGTGTGTTTTTGAAAGTCAATACGTCATCTTCAGTAATAATGGGCAGTGGAAAGCAATTAAACGAGATTGAAAAATAATAATTTTAAATTTAGAGAAAGAGAAACAAAGTATTTCTCATATGGCGAGAATTTTGTGAGAAATCGTCAAGTGATTGCAAATTTTCTGAAAGATCCTGAAAATTACGGTTTAAAGAAAAATCCTGGTCGTCCTCGTGCTGTAACTTATAGAGAGGAGCGAGCAATTCTGAGAGAGGCGTCAAACAGTACGTTTATAGCTAGAGAAATTGCAAACAGGAGGAGCCAAGAAAACTTGATAACAGAACAAAACTTCAATTTTTCAACAGGATAATGCTGCAGTTCATACCGCCAGAAGAGTGAAATACTATCTTCAAGAAAATGATATAGAACTTCTGCAATGACCATCAAGGTCCCCATATCTTAATAATATTATCGAAGATGTTTGGGGTCATCTTACAAGAACTGTTTATCAAGGAAACACGCAATTCTGAACCATAAATGTATTGAAATATGCAGTTCAGGAGAGTTGGAATTTAATTCCTAGAAAATATTTAAATTGTTTAAATCTCTTCCAAAACGAATTTAAGAGGGAGTTCCACATATTATTAAAAAGTAATAAAAGCCTTAAAAAAAAAACTGTCCTTTCTATTTACCGTTATCCGAACATAACTGCTACCTGGGTCATCATTTTGACGCACCATATTTTTATAAAACATCAGATAATTACTCAAAATCAATTTCAAAGGAACGATAATTATGTATACTAGCATTTTTCAAAGATTGCCTTTACAACAGGCAATAAAATTTATGGCTGTACTTGCTTCTTTTCAAGAAACAGGTAAAATTTATGGATGGGTCATCATTTTGTCGCGGAGTATATATCGGAGTTCATTTATAAATAGAAAAATAATAACGTTCCGAGATAACTATCTTGAGGTTCACCTGAGGTGACGTTAATGGTTTTAGACGGTGCTGGTTTAAAAAGACTATATTCTAAATGACCAGCGAGATGCGCCTCGATTCATACAAGAAGTTTCGGTATTTGAGAGCTTTGGCAAGAAAGCTTTATGAGATATTTATCAAAAGCCTTACTGAAGTCCGTAAACACGCGAACAAAAGACATTAAGTTGGAAGAGGTGTATCTACCTTTGAAAAACCCGTAGAGATTATTGACTTACGTCGAAAATAAAGATAATCATAAATAATTAATTCAAACAGTTTAGGTATAAAAGACAATTTGGTAATTAGCCAAAGGTTAGAAATTAAGTCATGTTTCCTTTTTTATGTAAAGGAATAACAAATGCCCATAAAGTGGGAAAAAAGTGAATGAAATGACAAATTAAACAGTTGAGCAAAGGGTGACGACAAAGTCACAGCAACGCTTTAAGATACAGGCAGGATTGGCGAGTAGTTAAAGTCCAACTGGGATAAGTATTTATGGACTTCAAATTCGGTTAGAATTATTAGAAACATATTCAAAGTCATTTGGAAAATTTAAATTATTTAATTTTTTTTTTTATTTATATTAATAACATTGCCTTACTTCCAGATTTGTTTCGGATTGCTGCGAAGTGTTAATTTATAGTTGCGATAAGCAATAGTAGAATCAGTGTTGAAACACCGAGGCAAAATTAAGTAATTGTTATAGGCAGAAGCTGAATTATTTTGACTATGTACGAGGGTTGCCTGAAAAGTTTTCGAACTTGCCTAGATAGCAGCAATCGTAAACACAAGTTGAATGTGTTTGCGAATGCTTTGAAAGCCACTCACCAAAATTTCAGCCATTTTAGATGCACAGTTGTTTGACAATATTTTCAGTAAGTCGATGTGAGTGTTTTTGTGAAAATAGAATAAATCGAGTATCAAGATGTCATTAAACAATATATACGCCTACGAAAATTAAAGAAAGAGTTGTTCGGTGTGTACCGGGACTCTGCACCATCTTTTAACACCGCGAAATTTTTAGTCAGCTTAATGTAAATGTCGTCGTGTACCAATTTGGATGCCGATGGATGTTCGGGATGTCCAAAAACTGCAACCACTGACGATAACATTGATCAAGTTCACCAAATGGTACTATTCGAATTAAAGTTAGGAAGAATAGAGGCTATCAGCATGTCCAAAGAACGTGTTTGTCACATATTCAATCAATATTAAGATATGAGACAGGTGTCTTTGGATTAAAAACGTGTTCGAACATTTTCAACGCTCTGGTGGCGGCGTTTTTGCGCTGATTAATAACTATAGATAAAACTTGGATACATCATTATCCAGAAACAAAAATATAGACAAAACAGTGCACTGCGAAGGAGGAATTGACAAAAGGCAAAGGTTGTTCCTTCGGCTGGGAAAGTGATGGTGACTGTTTCCTGGGATAGTCATGGAGTTATCTTAACACATTGCCGCCCGCTAATGTTTTGGTGCAATTTACCGGCGATTTTAGACCTGAAAATTATTATGGCAACGATAAGGTTCTATAGCAATACAAAATACCGTTTTCTTATCGTTCCCGGGCTTTAATGTGTTAATCGATTATCTTCAAAAAGGAAAAATTATTATAGGAGCATGCTATGCATCATTACTGTTGAAGGCAGAAATTGCGGAAAAATTGCCACATTGCAGAACAAATTTTTTTTTGTTTCACCAAGTAGTGTCATCTCACTCCTTAGCGGTCGCTACGGCGAAAATTCACGAATTACGGTTTGAACTCCTCGACCACCCTCCTTACTCACCAGATCTAGCCCAAAGTGTCGTTTTTTTGTTCCCTAAGCTAAAAGTTGTTGAATGAGGAGGGCATCGTTTTCGTAAACAACTATTTTGGAGAGAAAGAGGCCGAGAGTACTATTTGGACGGGTTAAAATGATGGGAGAATCGGATAAGTGTATAAACTTACAAGGAGACTGTAGCAAAAAATAAATTTTAAAAAAATGTCTGTATTTTTGTTAGGTCTTTGTTTTCAGATAAACCTCTTACTTTCCAAGTTTTCTTGTTTTTAAGCCGGATAAGGTTCTCTTCGAACAAAAGCGATGCCCTGGACTTAATTTTAAGCAGTGAAAATGTAACAACATTGAAAAAACAATAAAAGAAAAAAAAGAACTAAGAACAAGCGTCCGCCAATTTGACAACCAACTGCCAGAGAAGATGTATCAGCTCTATCGTAGTTATTTTTTTTCGCATTGCAAGGATTGTGCAGGATCTGGAAATGAGACAAATCGCTAGAATTAATTTTTGATTACATTTAGATGTAATCAAAATTCTTTCCTAATAATCTTAATTCAATAATCAAAAAGCATGGTCCTTGAATTCGACGATTTTAATTGGTAAATGTTGGATTATTTGGGAAAATGTTAAATTGGTTTCTTGCAGTATTTCTTTTTAAAAGAAGAATGAGGTTGCTAGCAACATTAAAAAAGAATTGTTAATATATTTTCATTAGTAAAAAGCTGTTTTTAGAGTCAAAAGTGCAAAATTGACACAATTTCGGAACGCGTGTAGTGGCTTTTATTGTCTGAAAGGGAAAGAGAAAGAAAAAAAATTGCAACGTCCGCTTCTATAGGAAATATTGTATGTGAACTGTCCATTGTATTATTGCGTAATTGTTCCGTATGCTCTTGTTGAAGTAATTGTTCTCGAATGTCCCTGTCCACTTTAGGAAATAATGTATGTATGTACCCATTGTATTATGTAAGGGGCCTACGGTACTTAATGATAGAAAAGTATAGTTTTATATTTTTTATTTTTCAATATAATCCTCATCAAGTGAGTAATTTTTCATATCGTGAGTAATGCGCCTTTATGCAATTGAAAAAATATTTCTGTTCAAAGTCAATAAATTTTTGCAAATATCGTGTCTTTTAAGGCTTCCCTTGCAACCCGAGCGGTGTGAACGGAGCGTTGTCTTCTAGAAACAGCAGAATTTTCAGCAGATATTGTTACGTTCTTTAACTTGATGAAATTTGAAAAAAATTAGTTAAGAATTAAATTAGAATTAGGGGCAGTGCTGTTCCACGACTAATAAAATAATGAAGGTCGAATTTTTTTGGATTTATTATGGGTTTTAAAATACACACAAAAATTTTATATTAATTTACGGTAAGAAGAAGAGGTAAAATGGTGATGGTGATGATCGTCATTCTTCAATGTGATTCGTGATATTTTTATCTTGATAATATTTATTAAATACTTCTTCGACATTCACTCCACTTTTGAATAATCCCTGATTGTCTTCGTTCACGCGGAACAAAACCCCTGCTGCTTCACGAGTCCAATTCCAAAATATGAGCTCAGAGTTCAGAACTATTAAGTCATCCCTTATTGATAGTAATGTCTGGAAAAAAATTCTTTATTGAATTGCATAATTAATTTGTTAGTGACATCCACACCATTGCAACGGTTGAGTCAATACTGAGGATGTTTCTGCCTTCTATAATCACACAGGCTACATTTCCTTCATTGTTTGCCACAGCTTTAATTATTTTCGTCTTCACGTACTCTGCTGACGAAAAATTCAGATTCTGTTTAAGTGTAACCAAAATTATTTCATTCCTGTTTAGCTGAAAATACATTATTAAAATTAGTTAAAATTAATCGGACATGAAGAACATAAAGAACCTTCTCTTTGACAATATCTACTTTTGGTCTGGATGAAGCAAACAAGACAATAAAATTGCTGAGGACAACGCCGCACAATATGCCGTATTCCAGTCCGAACAACAAGCATGCTGTCACTGTTGTCATGAATGAAACAATGTCAGTTTCTGAAATGTAATGAGTATTTAAGATTTCCGCAAGTGAATTTTAAACCCCTCTCACTTTTTGCTTTCCATATGAAAATAACTTTATTGTAGTCTACCATAAATATCATAGCTGATATTATTACTCCAGCTAAAGTGGCTTTTGGAATGAAATAAAATGTTCTTGCTAAAAATCCTAGGGCTAAAAGGACTAAACAACCAGTGAACAATCCCCCAAGCGGAGTGCGGACTCCACTAGCATTGTTAACGGCTGTTCTTGTAAACGATCCTGTAACTGGCATGGATTGCACGAATGAGCCCATAATATTGCAAAGTCCCAACGCTATCATTTCCTGTGTTGCATCGACTGTCTTGCCCTTGGCTGAGAAAGCAATGATTTTAAAATTTCTTTTTTAACTTGGAAAAATTGATGACTTACAAAATGCTTTAGCTATTGCCACACTTTCTAAAATAGCAATTAGAGAGATTGTAATAGTTGATGATCCCAAGATATTTAGCATTTCCGAAAAGCAAATACTAGTTTCGTTTATTGAAGTTGAAAAAGGTGGATGCTGGAATGGTGGTAATCCCGATTGAATTTCGCCAGTTAGTCTAAAAGGCTTATATGTGTCTGTAGTTAGAAAATAAGCAATTGTTGCTCCAATCGCTACTACAAGCGCATTCCTCGATAGGGATATATACTTCCCGAAATACTTGAAGGTTCCTTTGATGTCTTTTAATTTCTAGGGGAAGAGAGTATAAATGTAAGAATAATGCTTGAGTAAATTCGACATGTTTACCCGCAGTAATATTAGAATAGTTAATGTTGTTACACCTAGCACTGAGTCATTTAAACGTACAGTTCCCATATTGAAAAAGAAATTTTTCCATGCCCCTACAAAATCATTTGATTTACCTGTAAATTTAGAGTTTGGAATTTTCAAGCGCATTAATTCTATTTATATTACTTGCAACACCAAATAAAGAATTTACTTGACCACTGCCTATAGTTATGGCTGCTGCGATAGTAAACCCAGTTGTTACAGGAGTTGAGATAAATTGAACTAAAAATCCTAGATTAAAAAATCCTAAAACTGTTATAATGCAACCTGCGAGAAAACAGGTTAATACTGAGAAATCCGCACTTTGTGATACGTGTTTTTGAACCATTAAAGCCATAATAGCTGTGGGACCTATATAACAGAAATGGAATATAAAAATTAAATTCTTTGCTATTAATGCATTACTAATTACCTACAGTGATATCTTTGCAACTACCAAAAAATATGTACATGAAGCATCCCATAAATGCTGAATACAAGCCATATTGCGCTTGAAGACCAGCTACTGCTGCATATGCTATTGCCTGAGGTATTGCTGTTAAACCTACTGTAATTCCAGCTACGAAGTCTTCAATTAAAAATCTAAATTTGTATTTTGGTAACCATGATAATATAGGTATTCTCTTTTTTATAGTGTCCAATTTGCACGTTCGTATAATTCTGCGCTTGATTCCTCCTGCACAGTCTGGTAATTGCTCCTTGTAGTAGTCTCCTTTAGTAAAAGTAAAAGTTATTTAGCGCATAATTATATTTAAAAAAGATTATGATTATTTTTCACATTAAAAAGCACCAAAAAGCTAAATGCGCAAAATACAGTTTGTTTGGCAAGACCGTATGGACGATATCTCAAAAAGAAATAGAAAGAGACAGAAGTATTTGAAGTGGAGGGAATGAATATTACCTATATATATATATATATAAAGTTTCATTTTGCGTTGAACTTTTTCTGTTAAGATCGATTTTCAACATGAGTGCCTTACTTTTATAAACGCTTTGAGGATGTGTTTCTTTGTCTTCAATCGAAAGGATCTAAATGAACTTATGCCTAGGTAGCGAGATATATTAAATATATATCAAAAACCGTTTAAAATGGGCTAATGAAAATTTGTACCGCGATTGGACAAACGTCATCATCATCATTTTGGGCATATTAAGGACCTAAACGAGTATGGTTAAAAAAGGGCATTACATCACACCTAATAAAAGTTCATGTGTGAGGATGTTTCTGTTCATAAGGAGATGTTTGTTTTTACTGGAAATCTGAATGCAGAAAGGATGTTGCAAATTTACAAAAATGGGTTATTAAAGTCTACAGATTCTGGTCTTGCAAGAAGACAACGATCCAAAACACAGAAGGCGTCTTTGTACCAAATGGAAAGATCAAGAAGATATCAAAAAGTCTTTATGCTAATCCAATTAAAAATGTTTGGGCTCTTATGAAGGCACAGCTTTCACTTTGAATATTTTTTTCAACTTAAATCATCGGTAAAGAAAGCCTGGAAGGTTCTACTACTAGAATATACTGAAAAATTAGTTAAAAATATGAACAATAGGTGTATAGATATAATAGAAAATAACGGTGACTTCACCAAATATTAAATATTTTAAAGAATAATATTTTGTTAATTTTTTATTGCATTATTGAATTATGAGCGATACGCTCTTAACAAACAGACTGCATGTACATATCTAAATTAGTCAATCATACACACAACTAGTGAAAAAATTAAAACAAACATGAATGCATTTAAGGTAAACTTTATCCACATGCAATAATTCAGTATTTAGCTCATTAACAGAAGTTTTGGTAAAAAAAGAATTTTGATCGCCCGTCTGTGAAAGATCTATCAGGTCTATCAATATACTATATTCTATAAATATATTCTACAGCTGTTAGTCCTCGAGTAAAATTTTCGTATTCAAAGATTCGAATAAAATCAATTGGTGTAATTTTTCTGTTCACATTAATATGTGGGAAATATGAGTATATTGTTTCAAGTTGCTTTGAAAAAAAATTTTGTGAAAATAACAACTATTAGTATTCCCAAAATGACTCATCAATCTGTGTTCAAAAATTATACTCTTTTCCAAGTCTAGACATAGTTTGAGCTGAACGTCGAGATAATGCAATACATTATTTTAATTTAAGAATTAAATTTGTAGAAACATTCCTCAATTATTATGGAAGAAACACATCAATTCATTTGTTTAATTTTTTTTAAAGCCTAATTGGAAAACAATCTGTGTATAAAGTTTTCTTTTATTTATTAATTGGCTTGCATTCTTTTCAGATGAAAAATTATTTAGGCGAAAATAAATTTGTATAGTGTTTTTTATAGTGGGCATGTCAAAATGAATGGAATGAAAAATCTGACCTAGACAAACAAAAAATTGTATGGCAGGGGAGGAGGACAAACTCAACCTTTTGGGAGTTACAGGGAGATCCACCACCATCCACAGCAGGTACACTTACTTCCGAAATTGGAAAATATTTTTCTCATTTTAAAATTCAGTTTTTAATCATGTTTCCTTCGAAATTCATGTAATTGTTATACCTATTAATTATTGTTATCGAATTGATGCCTTGCGGCAGGTTATTGTCCTATTAACCATGCAAATGTTCAACCACTTAAGTGCTAAGTGGCCGAGAACTTTCGCGCTTATAATTTCATATTATAATTGCTTTGCGTTTAATTTAATTTTACAAATGTGAATTTATTAAGTTTCGGGTAAGAGAAAATTTGTTGTAAATTTATTTTTTATCTTATCACTACATCATGCTTTTTCTCATTTGAAAGCCCATGTTTTTGATGTAATACTTGAACATCGAATGACGGTTAAACCAACTAAAAGTTGTCGCTATTGTAATATAAAAAAAGCTACATGCGAGGCCACAACATTATCTTAATTTGTCCTCCAATAATAAGCAGTGATAAATTCTTGCTCATTTTAGTAAGTCAATCAATTGCATTAATGTTTTTATTATAGCTAGTCCATTTAGCTTGATTTATTGCTGATAACATGCACGCTCCACCATTACTCTTCCTTTAAGCATTATTATTTTCAACCATCACTTTATTTCATAAGCACTCGTTTATTATTTAAATTAAAAATATTTCACCATCGAGAAGTAGACTTTGACGAGCTTCCATAGAATTATTTAAATTTACACGTACTCACAATAAAACACAATTTACATATATTTTTTGTTAGAAATATTTCTTAGAAGCAGCAATTTATCGCTGAACTTGTTAAAATAACATTAAAGACATGGAACAGCTTCTCTGAACAAAATCACAAAAACTGTACCTGTGTTGTTTTCCATGCTATTTACAAAATGTAAAAAAAAACTAAACCGTCTCCGCCTTTTTTTGCTTGTCAAATTGTATGTTAAACTACCTCCTCATAAGAGATCGAACCAAATGAAATTCACAAAACACAAAAGATAGTGATGTCTTGGACTTGTAATTCTTAACTTAGTTGTAAAGATAATCAGAATGAAACTTGAAAATTGCGGCAGACAAAATTGAAAAAAGTACTCTTACTGGCGATAGTAGTATCGCTCTTATTTTAATCTCATTTTTATTGATGTTCGTTTATAATTTCTTCTGGCAATCAGTCACTCGAAAAAACCCAGTTTTATTCAGCTGACTTGGCACGTGTTTGCAGCACTACGATTCTGTGATCACGGACTGAGGTTTTCGTTTCAAATCTACAAAAATGTCTCTTTAAGGTTTTTCTTCGTGTGTTTTTAACTTGCCAGCCGAGCTTAAACTGCTGATCAATATTTTGCTCGTGAGGTATCAAGCTGGGAAACGATAAAAAAATCCGCGCACAACTGAATAGCGCCAAGCTGAATTTACAAGTTTCTTTTTTGGCGTTATAATTATTGGGTATGATTACATTTTTTCCTGCATCGGCGGTAACATGTATGCATTTTCTGTTTATACTTTCCACATTGAGCATAATTTTCAGTACGCATGGATTATAACTAGCATGCAACTAGCTTCGTTTTAATCGAGCTGTAACTTTGCAAGTCATCATGTTTATATTTTTTAAAAAGTTTTTGTTAGATAGCTGATTAGTCTGTTAACATTGAAAATCGAAGTTCCGTTAAATGAACGGAAGTGCTTTTGAGAGAGTGCTTTTTTTTTAAATAATTGATTTTCCTCTTTGTTATGAATGAAACATTTAAAATATTGCGCATAGGAAAATATTGTAACGACTGTATATATAGAAAAAAATACACTGCATATCTAGAAAAGAATTTCATTCAAATTTATTGCATATCAAAAAGCTTATTTTAATGCTTTCTCTTTCAGTGGTAATTTCGTGAAATTTTAAAGGTGCATTTAAGTATCGAAATCGACACTTCTTAATTGCTGTAAAACCTGTTTTCGAAAATCAGCCTTCAAAGAAGAGGGCAGTGACTTTCTAAGATGGGCTAAAATAAATAAAACTAGGCACCAAGTTTAACGTAAAAAAAACTAACTTCCAACAAAATTAACATGTACATGTACTAACTCTAGTCTAATAATAGTTTAGAAGAACTTTTTTTCAACCTCTTTCTTGCTCTTAAAACTGGATATGTATATTTATAAAAAATAATAATTTTGTTTTTTTTTTGCCTTTTTGACATCTGCGAGAAAATAAAATTATTAATGTAATGTATTCTATTCATTGCTATGATTGCCAACTTATTTTTTAAAGAATAAAATAGCTACTATTTTGAAGAATGTGTCCGTTGACTAATTCGATGTTTTAAAATCTCCCACAAGTAATGGATTGGATTTAAAACCAGAGATTGGTTGAAGATTTGATAACCATTGCAAAATACGTATAATTTTTTTTTCTTCTAATCCCTTTTGCACGAGTTTTGAAGCGTGTTGTGCGTTATTGTCGTATTAGAAAAGTCACTGCAAAGGCGTTTAATTTTCAGTCTTCGATAAGATAATTTGTTGCAATATATTTCTATATTGAAAACTGCAAATATTCTCAAAAAATTTTTGGACCATTTGAGTTACACACATATTTTACACAATACTGTATATTAAGGTATAATTGAAACGTTTTGATTGATCTTTGTACAACTGAGGAACATCGGGGCAATCGAGGCAACCGTTTGGGAGTTACAGGGTGGTTCGTGAACTCCAATTTTCCATAGTATGCACATCATTATTTTATTTTTATCTTTTGATCAACTCAACACAGCGACATGCAACCGCCAAAAATCTACTATATCAATGTCCTTTCCAAAGATGTCAATAATGTTGACCTACCACTAACCCTTGCAGGTACACTCCTTTCCGAAATTTGAAAATATGTTTCTAATTTTTCTAATATTCAGCTTTTCCTCACATTTTCTCCGAAATTCATCTAATTAATATAACTATTTATTATTTTAATCGAATTGCACATCTTATTACCTTTCTGACAAGGTACAGCATGTCCAAATAGAGAAATTAATTGGAAATTGATTCGTGGAAAACTTCTTTGTGGTACAGGGTTTTCCATTTTTAAATTCCGAAAATAAATCAAAATAAAACACACTTAGAATTCGAATTTCGGTTGAACTTTTATTTCAAAATGAAGTTTGGTTTATGCCATTATATGTAAAACACAACATCATTTAAATGGCCACCTAGGGCTTCCTCGCAGACCTTGATCCGAAACAGGTAATTTTCGATGACTTTTCGGCACATATGGGGCGGTATTTCGGCCATAACTTGACGAATGTTGTCTTTCAAGTGCTCAAGAGTTTGCGGAGAGTCGGCATAGACACGGTCTTTAGCGTAACCCCACAAAAAAAAATCTAGCGGGTTTAAATCGCACGATCTCGACGGCCAATTGGCATCACCAAAACGCGAAATTATGCGTCCTTCAAATTTTGTTCGCAATATGGCCATGTTCGGTCGTGTTGTGTGGCACGTGGCGCCGTCTTGCTAAAACCACATGACCTCCGTATCAATATCTTCAATTTCTGGCCAAAAGAAATCGGTTAACATGCTGCCATAGCGCTCACCATTCACGGTTACCGTCTCGTCGTCCTCGTTTTCAAAGAAATACGGCCCGATGACTCCACCAGACCATAATGCGCACCAAACAGTGACTTTTGGCGGATGCAATGGCCTCTCAACAATCACGTGTGGATTTTCTGAGCCCCATATACGGAAATTGCGGGTGTTCACATAGCCACCAAGCTCAAAATGTGCTTCATCGCTGAAGAAAATTTTATGCGAAAATTCAGCATTTTGCTGTTGTTGTTCGTTCACCCAATCGACGTATGCCCGACGCATTCCATGGTCACCACGCTCTAATTTTTGCACCAACTGGACTTTATATGGATGCAGGTGCAAATCCAAATTCAAAATTCGCCACAATGATGTTTTTGATAAGCCCAATTGCTCAGCACGCCGTGGAATCGAAACATTCGGGTCATCCTCCACACTGGCAGCAACAGCAGCAATATTTTCGGCCGAACGCACATTACGATGGTGCACAGGTCTCACAATATCCGCTACGGACCCAGTTTGTTCGAATTTACGCACTACATTAGCAATTGTGTGCTCTGTAGGCCGTCCATGACGACCAAAATCTGATCGTAATGCTCGATATACGCGTGCCGGAGAATCACCATTTTTGTAGTATAATTTAACAAAATTAACACATTGTGCGATGCTAAAACGATCCATATTGTAAAATGGCAAACATTCAACTAATGATATGACGCTTTGGTTGACAGATATGTCAAACGGTTGTCAGCGCAGGGTTGTATACTTTCGGAAGCCCGAAATGGAAAACCCTGTATATTAAATTAAATTGATTTTTTAAGAAATTGACCTGAAATTAATCCCACAATTTTTTGTTTAATTAAAAACCGATTTAATGCTAATATCTCACAAATCCCGCTCCAAATGTCCTCCGCCACTTTCGATGCATGCTAATAACCCCCTTCTAATTCCCTGTTTAAGGTGTATTGTAGTCGGCCTTTCCCGTATTATCGTCGCTGCAGTCCCAATTCTGCTAGTTAATCCCTCTCTGATATTAATGGAATTAACTTTATTGTTCCCCTACGAGAAAGTTCAATGGAGTAAGGTCTGGAGATCTAGAAGACCAAGGTTTCGGTCCACCTAGTCCAAACCAGCGTTCAGGAAATTGTTCAGTTTAGGTTCACAATATTACCCGTATGTGCTGATGGTAAAACGTACTTTTCTATTACCTAGAGAGATGTCTTTATATAGTTCTGGCAGTGTATTCTCCAAAAAGTCCACATAAATTTGCTCATTAAGCACTTTACGCAAAATGAAGGTTGCTATAAGTTGTTACCCATGATACCAGCCCAAACATTGACTCTGAATTTATGTTGAAATAATGTCACTCTTGTCTAGGTTAATATCCGAAGATATGAAAATTGTGGAAGTTTGTGATACCATCCTCAGCGAATTACGATTCATCTATTCATAGAATTCGGTCCCCATTCCAAAAGCCAAGTGCAAAACTTCAATTTTCTCTCAGCATCTCCTTTTAGCAGTCCTTGTACTGGCATATAATGATATGAATGCAACTTTTCTCGATGAAGAGCCTTCCAATCATCTTGCGACTTGTCTTGTGCTCGTTTCAAGATTTTGTTTGATGATGATGATTATTTGCTGTTCGGTGTGGGTAGAGTCTTGCGAAGTTCCTAATTGCGTATCCGTCCTATCGGAAGCTAAACTTCTGGTTTCACTTAACCTCTGGAAAGTCCGCAACAATACCCTTCTTTGGCGTACCCGTCGATTTAGGAATCTTTGGTATTCCCGGACAGTCCCTCTTTCGTTTCCGACTACTACACCGTAAATGTATATTATATCGCCATATCCCTCAAAAATAATTTTTTTTTAAATATTTCAACTTAGGACACCTGTAGTTATCATTTGGTTTTTCAACTATGATCGATGCTTTTTCTTACCTCTTCTCTTTAGTCCCAACTATGGCTGGATAAAACAAACTAATTACAATAATAAAATAAATTTCATTAATCTTTTTTGCAGCAATAATTTAAAGCTGTGTTAGTATATACACAAAAAACTTGTCGGGTAATAGAGATTTTACTACCTCTATTGAATCTGGACTTAAATTTGTATGTTACAATTTCATAAATATAATAAATAGGCCTATTAATAACATGAATTTCAGAGAATGTGAAGAAAAATGTGAATTGTAGGAAAACGAGAAATATTTCTTACACTGAATGTCTCAGCGTTAAGCTGATCAAAATATAAAAATAAAATAGTGATGTGCATACCATGGAAAATTGGAATTTACGAATCACCCTATAACTCCCAAGTGGTTGGGGCCATCCCTGCCATACATTTTTTTTTTGTTTTTCTGGCTCAGATTTTTCATCCTACTCATTTTGGCATGTCCACTAAAAAACACCCTGTATACCATATCACAATCAGTATTTTACAAACAACAAAGTAATTTTTTAAACGTGGTGAAATTTTATAACTTGTAGGAAAAATCAAACATTGATTTCGTCAATTCAAAAAATCGCGCACTTAGGAGGATAAGCATACTACTTCAATGATTTGTCTTCTTAAAACAATTGATTCTAAATCCGTAAACTAATATAAATCTGCCTTCTAAAACACACCTCTTGTGTTATAGCTCTTTCATGCCTGCCTCAAATGAAACTTTTTCTTCTTTTATTTGCTGCCAAACTACAATTTAGTGTTGCACTTGTCTGGAGTTGATTAGTTAATCTTAGCTACAGAATATAATCGTGTGCGAAAATGCGCAAAAACGTAAATATGCTAATTAAATTAACAAGCCCTAACTTCTACCATAAACACAAATAAAAGTGTAATGCTATAATTCTGTACGGTCTGATTATTCTTAAACTTTGAAAGAAGACTTTCGAAGGCTTAAGAATTATCTACAGTATTTTTAATTTACTAATTTATTTATCTAAAACATGTTTCAGCTTAATCGCCTAATTTATCAGTAATTCTAAGATGCAATAAAGTTAATTTTCAACAGTCATGTGAGTTTACTTAAGCATTACTTAATTGTCGTAATAAAAATATGAATAACGTTTGGTTTCTCCTTTAGACAGCAGGCAGACAAAAATGATAAAATAATTTAACCTACTTGCAAAATTTAATCTAAAAAAGATTTAATTAAACCAAAAATGTTGTCATTAAATCAAATTCAAGACTTTTCCATTGTTATCTTCAATTTTCCAATGTCACATCATGCACATTGTTTAATTTTGTTTTGTGATCCATACGACTTTGTTATATTGGTTCGAAGTATTTAAATTTTGCACACAAAATTCATGCCTGTTCCTATTTTTGGTTCACATATTTTTATGTATTTAGGCGCTTATTTTAAACTGGCGTTTCACTTGATTTTATTGCTTTAATATTTCCAAGAAATTATTTTTTTTCTTAAAATAAAACAAATAAGTTATTGATCATTTTAAACAAGTGCAGTTTTACGAATGGAATTTTTTATAATAGTATAAATTTTATTGCGTGATTTTTTTTGTAGCAAAACTAAGAAATCGATAGTTAAAATAGAGCGATGCGTTGCTGCATGTTATGTGTCTATCACCTGTTAGTTCTAGTTAATACTAGAACCATATATTGTACATATAGTATATCAAGCAACAACATAAAAACAATCGTAGAAATAGCCACGGTAAAATATAAGAAGAAAATAAATCACACAATCATGCAACGATAGTTATTACAAAAAGGTTAATCACAAGGTGATGAGTCTTCTATTCAAACTGTGAGAGAAATTTCACAAAAAGTACTTTCAAAAACCCAATATGTGAATCAATTCGTGAAGCGAGCTCGTGAAACTGGAATGTTGGTGGATAAACCAACCCCTGTGCGCACTTGTCCGGTGCACTCAATCGAATACATTGCTGCTGTTGCTCAAAGTGTACGTGAGCAACCATCAACATCAACTCGTCATCGTTGTCAACAATTGGACATTGCACGCACTTCTTTGATGCAATTTTGCGTGAAGACTTTGCCATCAAGCCATATAAAGTTCAACTGGTACAGCAGCTAAAACCGGTTAATCATCCGAAACGTCTACGGTTCGCAAATTGGGCGGAAAATCGTTTAGCCGAAGATGGCGAATTTTACCGAAAAATCAGCTTTTCGGACGAAGCTCATTTCCACCTCGGTGGTTATGTTAATAAGCAAAATTGTCGCATCTGGGGCACAGAAAACCCGCACGTCATCCTGGAAAAGTCAATGCAACCACAACGAGTTTGGTGCGGATTTTTGTCCGGCGGCATCATCGACCAATTTTTCTTCGAAAATAAAGACGGAGCCGCCGTAACCGTCAGTGGCAAGCGCTTCCGCGCAATGTTGGCCGATTGGTTTTCGGGATAATTGAAGCCGAAGATTTGGACGATATTTGGTTTCAACAGGATGGCGCGACGCCACAATCGATCTTTTACGCCCTATCTTCGGAAATCGCATACTCAGCAAAAATGGTGATGTGATTTGGCTGGCAAAAAGCTGCGATTTGACGCCGTTGGACTATTATCTTTGGGGAGCGCTAAAAGATAAATGTTACGCCAACAAACCAGAAACAATTCAAGACCTCAAGTACGAGATTTATTCTGCTATTGCTGACAAGGCCCGAAACAATCGAAAATGTACTCGAATGGGCTGTCAAGTCAGTCGTGGTGGTCATTTGACTGAATTGTTTTTCATAAACAAATGACAAAGCAACCTTTCAAATAAATGTTCAACCATTGAAAAATATTGAGCCATTTCTTTTTTGTATAGCAAAAAAAAAATTTAAATGGGTCACCCTGTATTACATACAGTAGTGGACCAAATACCAGGTGTTATTGTACAGGGTTTTCCATTTTTAAATTCCGAAAATAAATCAAAATAAAACACACTTAGAATTCGAATTTCGATTGAACTTTTATTTCAAAATGAAGTTTGGTTTATGCCATTATATGTGAAACACAACATCATTTAAATGGCCACCTAGGGCTTCCTCGCAGACCTTGATCCGAAACAGGTAATTTTCGATGACTTTTCGGCACATATGGGGCGGTATTTCGGCCATAACTTGACGAATGTTGTCTTTTAAGTGCTCAAGAGTTTGCGGAGAGTCGGCAAAGACACGGTCTTTAGCGTAACCCCACAAAAAAAAATCTAGCGGGTTTAAATCGCACGATCTCGACGGCCAATTGGCATCACCAAAACGCGAAATTATGCGTCCTTCAAATTTTGTTCGCAATATGGCCATGTTCGGTCGTGTTGTGTGGCACGTGGCGCCGTCTTGCTGAAACCACATGTCCTCCGTATCAATATCTTCAATTTCTGGCCAAAAGAAATCGGTTAACATGCTGCCATAGCGCTCACCATTCACGGTTACCGTGTTGTTGTTCGTTCACCCAATCGACGTATGCCCGACGCATTCCATGGTCACCACGCTCTAATTTTTGCACCAACTGGACTTTATATGGATGCAGGTGCAAATCCAAATTCAAAATTCGCCACAATGATGTTTTTGATAAGCCCAATTGCTCAGCACGCCGTGGAATCGAAACATTCGGGTCATCCTCCACACTGGCAGCAACAGCAGCAATATTTTCGGCCGAACGCACATTACGATGGTGCACAGGTCTCACAATATCCGCTACGGACCCAGTTTGTTCGAATTTACGCACTACATTAGCAATTGTGTGCTCTGTAGGCCGTCCATGACGACCAAAATCTGATCGTAATGCTCGATATACGCGTGCCGGAGAATCACCCTTTTTGTAGTATAATTTAACAAAATTAACACATTGTGCGATGCTAAAACGATCCATATTGTAAAATGGCAAACATTCAACTAATGATATGACGCTTTGGTTGACAGATAAGGCCCGAAATGGAAAACCCTGTATTTTCATCCGGAACTTTTTTCTGTGATGATGGTCCTTCTCGTTGTGCACACTCGTCTTGGCGGTTGTCTCCTCACATTTTTAAATTCTTCAGGGTGCGAATTCGTCTACATTAAAATAATTCTACTCTGTAAGCCTGCGTCTACATTCGTCGCTCGAGGTCTATAAACTCGCTACTGATGTGATCAATTCCCTCTTCAGCATTCTTGGTCCAAACGACGAAGTTATTGTTCTTCGCGATTTTATTATCCCTCGCCATTAATGGATTCCATCTGAAGATGAAATTCATTATGTCCCTTTGAATGCCCTCTCCGATAAAGAGAATTTTTCATTGATCGATTCTGGTCTGTCAGATCAGTGGCATAACCAATAACAGTAATAGACAGCTTGACCTGGTCTATTCGTCTGATCCCGTTAACTCAGTAGTCTCCATAAATAGTTGTCTTCACTTAACTAATATCACCCTCCTCTTTTCCTTACTTTTTCTCTTGAGCCTCCTCATCTCCATACTAATTATGGGATTCCTTACTACTTCAATTTCCGCCTTGGTGACTTCAGCAAATTAAATCACCTACTCAGCCAAACTTCTCTTAACTCCGTCACTACTGACTCTCAGCTTTCGATCACCGATGCCTTTTCACGTTTTTTATACCGAAATATTCGCTTGCTTTTTTTCCCAAATATATTCCTTGTCAATCTCGGAAAAAACCATGCCTCATTACCCCTTGGTATAACAAAGATCTCCGATCCTTATGAAATACTCGTAAGAGAAATAAATTGTGGCAGGCCTATCTTTTATCAGTCTGACTCCGACATCTCTAACTACCTATCTGTAGCCAATCTGTTTGCCGAGCGTAGCCGAATTCTCCCACCTTGACTACCTTAATCTTATGGAATCCACCCTTATCTTTGATCCTGAGTCTATTTACCAATTTATAATCATTAAAAGAAAATCTAGTGGCTATCCCTCTACTCTTAAACTTTCCGACACCTTTTCATCCGACCCCCAAGCAATAATACTAATACTTCAGCCAGTCTTTCAGTGAGAATTCTTCCGATATTGACGTTAACTACTTTCATTTCATGCGTTCCTGTCTTCAGACCTTCCTAGCTTCCATTAACATTGACCCCTCTATGGTTGCTACCTCCATCAACGTACTTGCGAATGATTACAGCCCTGGTCGTGACGGTATCTGTGCCATCGTCCTAAAAAAGGGCGCACAACATTTAATTGGACTGTTCATCAAGGAATCTTCTCATCTAAGTGAAAAGACTTTCATAATACCCATACATAAAAAGGGCTGTAAGAGTGACATTCCTAACTACCGACCTATAACCACTATATACCTATAATCTATTATATTTATTTATTTGCGCTTAATACAAGCTACATAAAAAGAGAACTTAAGACTAGAAATTAAACTAATAAATAATAAGAACTAACTAAGAAAAAAAATAGGGAAATGGAATGGGGCGGGCAAAGCGTTTAGGGGGGATTGTTAAGGCTGTTCCTGAGTGACGCTTTACTCAGGTGGAAGTCAAAGGATGGGAAGGAGTTGGCTTTACGAAGCATTCGCGTGAGGGGCTCAGAAAAGCCGTAGTTGGTGCGGTGGTAAGCAGGGCGAAAGAGAGGGGCCGAACGGAGGGTACGGGGATTAGTGTAAGTGGGGACCCGTTGAAGAAGAGAGGGGCAGTCGATCTCGTCGATAAGCAGCTGATGAATGAAGGTAATATCGGCGAGGTCACGCCGCTTCCATAGGGGCTGCAGGTTAATAAGTAAGAGGCGGTTTTCGTAGAGCGGGAGGTTATGAGGGACAGACCAGGGAAGCTCACGAAGAGCGAAACGATGGAACCTGCGTTGTACAGCCTCAATCCTGTTTATACTGTTGGATTGGGAGGGAGACCAAACTTGGCTAGCGTACTCCAGGAGAGGCCTAACGAAGATGACAAAAAGGGATTTGGCAACCGAATATACCTAGTTATAACCTATAACTGTCCTGAATACCCAAACTCTTTGAAAGAATCATTTATGATTGCATGTTTTTTCACTGCAAATCCATATTTTCTCCTTCCCATTACGGATTCCTTAAAGGCAGATCAACTATCACTAATTTCTCCGACTTCGTCTCCAGAATGTTGAATGCTTTGGAAAACGCTGATGAAGTTGATGTCACTGATTTCAGCAAAGCGTTCGATAAAGCCTCACATCTATTAATTTAAACTTTGCTTCCTTGGCTTTAATCAGCTCTTTCTTTCTTGGATAAAGTTATATCTCGATCCACGTCAATACAATGTCGCCTTCTCTGCGGCAATATCGAACTCCTTCATAGCACATTCCGGCGTCCCTTAGGGTAGTGACTTAGGTCGGTTCATTTCGGCTATTAATGATGTGGCGTGTATAATTGAACACTCTGATCTTTCTATCTACGTCGGCGATATGAAAATATCTGGACATACATATATCCTCCACATCGGACTCGACTTTTACAGGACGATCTCGATAACTTTTGTATGTGGTGCCAAAAAGTTTTCCTGAACTTAATATCTTTAACAATATTTCTAGCACGATTTTGTGTATACCTCTTTCGACTAAAAGGTGTCTTTTGTACATTTCTTACACTGGGAGCAAATTCTAATTGCTCTACCTATTACCTGAGCATTGCTTTTCTTTGCACTTTTTTTCCCTTTTTAAAAAAGAAGTGATTTTACGTAAGGCTGTTAAAGATGTCGCCGTATTTGTTGTTCTTGATGTTCTTTATACTCAGCTGCGAGTTCTTATCCTAACTGGAATAAAAAATCTCTCCGTGAAATACTTTCACCTGTCGCTTTTTTGTATAGTACCATGCGTTTATTCCGATCAAATCGAAAATATTGTAAAATACGTGCATAGGCCATCTACGGCTACTACTACTACTACTATATTTTCTAACGATTTGGTCAGCCATATCGACCCCAAATTTTGTGCTATTGTGAAATTTAATTGTTTCTGGAAATATTTTCAACTTGTGCAGATTTATGGCTTGAACTTAGTAAAAGTACTTTTTTGTTTAGTTTACTTTTATAAATTGTTAAAGTCGAACTATTTGATGCTTAAAGTTTCACTGAGAAGCGTTCTATTTTATCCTTTTGTATTTTTGCAGATTGTAGAATAATTGCAACTGAAGAAGTTTTATTTCTGTAAAAGCTTAGTTGCCAGAAAAGAACTAGTGAAAAAATTGTCAGTAGTAGCATATGTGTTGCCAGTAAATGGTTCAATGAGCTTCAAAACTACAGACTCACCCAATGAAACTGATGCCGGCCTCGTTTCATATTTTCCCAAATATGGAAACCCGTTGGCAATATATTTACTTTTTACATCAGATGCCAACCAAATTTTAGGCCAAATTTTTATCCGGTTTATTCGGCATGTTTTGGGTGAACCTACACCTAGTTTTAGTTGGGAACAGCCACTACGTCAACTATGATATTTGCTCCTGGCTTATAACAGTTTTGACTGTTTTCAATGAATGAGTACCATACTTTTGAAAGCAAAGTTATCTTCTCACAAACGTTGCCTTCGTTCGTCTTTTTTATCAAAGCGCAAGAATTTTAGTATTTCCATGAAGGAATTTCGGCTCATGACATTCGAAAAAAAATGAAGGACCGCATTTCTTATTCCATAAAAACAAAGCGTTGATATTCTTTTGCTCGTGTGCACCACGTATATACAAAAGAGCTATAAATGCCTCTAATTTATCTCTAGGTAAACTCTATTATTTTTCCAAAACTCTTCGTTCTTCCAATTCCGTACATTTTATAATGTGTTCAATAATATGGTCAAGTAGTAAATAAAATGCTGTGCTTACCTTACCTTTCATAATATTTCTTTTAGCATGTCCAGTTGGAACAGATACACCTTTGAAAATAATATGAAGCGGTGGTCTTCCAGGAGAGGAACCTGATTCGATTTTTTTTTCCAGACTGTGCCATCTATAGCAATTTCAATATTCTCCTGTTCATTATTTTCTTCACTGTCGTCTTCAGAATCTGTCAGAAACCTTATTCTCTATCGTCTTCTAATTGGATTCAAAATATATTTCTGTTCTTCTTCAGTTTTTGATGACGCATTTTCATATTTGCTATTGATTTCATGGTCACTTTGGGAAACTTCAGCCAACTCATCTTCAGATTGTGAGCCTTTATCAATCTGAGAGCTTTCTTCACTTATATTATTTATTTCCTCCAATACCACCTTGATTTTTGAAATTCTAGACATTCTTAAGATTAGATATAAATTACAATAAATAAACTAACTTATATTATAAACACACCTGAAATGACAATTTCAACAAATCAATATATTTGAATTGATGTCACTGCGAAGGAAATACCAAAACTCCAAAACTACGTTGTACAATTATTTGTAGAATGATCTGCAGTAAAATGCAACATTGCAAACAGCAAACGAATATAAAAATTATAACGGAAATTTCTCTATTTTCTCCTGAAATGGGGATGCTCTAATATATGTGAATATATGAATTTAAATAATGTTGCCAAATACTTTTGATGTTAAGTGTAAAATAATTTAAAATTTGAAAATATTGTAAAACCGTTAAGATGTCAAAAGACACCTCATGGTGGAAATAGGTACACCAGGTACGTATATTTAAATCTACGATGAGCAACAATTATTGTACGAAAAGTCAAAACATGAATTGAGAAAAATGATTAAACTGATGATTTCAAGTTAAAATTTTAAAAGGTGTCTTTTGATACCTTTGGTAGAAATAGTGTGAAATGCCAATCCATCACATTTTCCTGTAAACGCCCTTTTTCCTGTCCCAGAACCTCTTTTATTTAACGTGCGTCCGTCAATATGTTTCTTCTCTACGAGAAATCGATGGCATTTATGACAGATAACTTAGCTTCCGTGATCACATTAACAGTATAGTTGCCAAAACCAACTTTGCACTTTGGGAAGCGATGGTCGAAGGAGTTTCTTAATCCATATGTCGGTAAATCTCTACATCTCATTTGTTAGGCCACTCCTCGAATACGCCAATCAAGTTTCGTCAGCCTCTTCCTACATCAATATACTACCCAAATGCAAAATAGTTGGTCTAGTGACAAATTTTAACAGTCTATTTTATAACTAAGCCTTTATTTTTCAAATAACTATTTATTAAATAAAATTTATTCTTGTTTTATAATCTCTGGAAGTCATGTCCTTAAATTATTTCAAAACATAAAATTCAGGTCGCAAATTTCAATCAGTTACTATCCGACGACATAGATTGCCCTTCATTGATGCAGCGTATTTCTCAATACACCAACCCCTGTCACCTTAGAACGGTCTCCTTTCAAACTGCCCACCATCGCACGAACTATGGCCTTTCAAAAACTCTCACCCGATTGCTTCGTAAAGTCAACTCCCTTCCCTCCTTTGGCTTTTACCTGAGTAAATCAATTCTTAGAAATAAGTTATTCCATCAAGCTTAGAATAAATTCTCCCAGCCATTGAGAGAGAGAGATTGATTAACAATCTTCCTTGTTCTAGTTTTAGTTGTATTTGTTTAATTTTTGTTTAATATTTAAGTTATTAGTATATTTTTTTATATGCTTTTACTAAACGAAATAAATGAAGGTAAGTTTACAAATGTAGCGAAGAACACAATGTTAGGAAAGACAATTTCTTTTGATATTCACAATTATGCGATTCATGATCGCCAGAAGAGGGACAATCGTTCCGCAAAATTGCTCAGAAAGATTCAATTTAAATTTCACAGTACAACACAGCACATGTAGTATTTGCGTTTTATGAGATTGGACTGGATTAAAAGAATACACACTTTAACTTAATAATAGAATGTATTTCATTTCACGACAATATAAATTTATTATACTCTACTGTAGCGAGTGCTCCAACTAGACTGACCGTTCTGGTCTCGGCTTTGCTACTCTTGTGTGTGACCTAACTGTTATTTTTGTTACTTTTATTTGCTTTACTATTTCGAATATTCTACATCTCCCCCTAAATTCATTCTGTCCATAAGCATATATTTACACAATATTATCAAAAGTAATTGTAATTATAATTCAATTGTTTAGTTCAATATAATACAATGGTAGGCTAATATAAATGACTTCGACTAACATTTTGCAATTCACTTAGAGGAAAGTGCCATATCGCGAATGTGGTGCTTTCGATACTTAATAACGCAGTCTTAAAAATTTCGAATTTCTCCTCACTGTACTCCCGTTTTCAAGCTTGACCCAATAAGATCGCGGAGCTTTGTCTTTACGCACCACCTCAGCTTCTTTCCATATTTTCCCCTCAAAGACCCAAACTTTCGAACCAAGGAGAAATTCTGCTCTTGGTCTTACAGATTTGTTATAGTGTTTTCGGTTTTGTTCGGCGTTTCTTTTTAATACGCTAGACATCTCTTCAAATGATTTTTTCTTAAACAATGACGATTTTGCTGGGATTAGAGTCCTACATTTTCTCCCAAACAGTAGTTCACTACGCGATACATTTGATCCTTTAATAGGAGAATTTCTGTACTCTAGTAGTACTTTCCACATTTCTCCTTTATCATCACCAATTTTGTTAATAAAGGATTTAGCCACTTGGACATACTTCTCTGCCAGCCCATTTGATTGGGGGTAATGTGGACTTGAGGTGACCACTTCTATATCTAAATCTCTAGAAAATTGTTTGAAAGAATACGAATTAAAAGGCATGTTGTCAGCTACAATTATTCGGGGAATTCCATGAATAGAAAATATGTCTTTGAGCTTTTTGATTACAATTTCTGCAGTCTTTTTGGAGAGTTCAATAATATCTAAATATTTTGTGAAATAATCAACAACAATGAGAAAAGACTTGCTGTTTATTTCCATTATATCCATGCCAACTTTAAAATAAGGTAATTCAGGAATGTCGTGGGAGATCAGTGGTTCTTTGATATTTGCGTGTCTATATTTCTGGCATATTGTGCATTTTGCTATAAGATTTTCGATGGCTTCATTTAAGCCCGGCCAGTAACCAAGACTTCTTGCTCTTTCCTTCGTTTTTACGATACCTAGGTGTGGCTCATGTAATTTTCTTAATATCTCCCCCTGCAAGGAGGTAGGTACAACAATACGATTATTTAGGAATATAATATTATCTTCTAGAAAAATATCCCCGCGAAATTTCCAAAAATATTTTATTTTTTCTTTTAATTGGGACTTATTTTCGGGCCACCCGTTTTCTATTACTTTTCTAAGCTCTGACAAAACTGGGTCTTTTTCCGTCTCTTTTTTAAAAATTTTTTTTTTTTCGTTACTTACATTGATACTATGCACTACCTCGTTCAAATCCTTTATTTCAGGCTCGCTTGGCTTTACCGGAAAATTTCTTGATAATAAGTCTGATATCACTAAATATTTTCCTGGCATGTGTTGCACTGTTATATCATACTTTATCAACCTTAATTTCATACGTTGCAACCTGGGAGCACTAACTTGCCCCATTTCTTTGTCAAAAATCCCGAGTAATGGTTTGTGGTCAGTAATTACCGTTATAGGCCTTCCATAAATGAGCTTGTGGTATTTTGTACACGCAAATACAATTGCTAGAAGCTCCTTATCAATTTGTCCGTAATTAATTTCCGCATTGCTTAAGCTGCGTGAAGCAAAACTCACTGGCTTATCATCTTGAATTAGGCAACATCCGATCCCAAATTTAGACGCATCACATTGAAGAGTGATTTTTTTAGATATATCAAAGGGTTGTAAGGTGGGCGCATGAGAAATTTTCGTTTTTATTTCACTAAGGCATTTTTCTTGTACAGGAGTCCACCTAAAAACAATTTGATTCTTCAAAAGTTCACGTAGTGGCTGAGATATGTCGGATAATTCTGGAATAAAAGCGCGCAAGTAATTAATCATTCCTAAAATACTCTGGAGCTCTTTTTTATCTTTTGGCGCCCTAAGCTCCTGTATTGCTTGTAGCCGGTCCGGATCAATTTGAATTCCATCGCTAGAAATTATGTGTCCTAAATAATTTACTTTAGTTTGCCGAAATTGTAGTTTATCTCTGTTAAATTTTATGTTCCTTTCGATCGCTCTTTTCATTACTTTTTCTAAAGTGCTATCATGCTCCTTGATTGTTCTTCCACAAACCAAAATATCGTCTATATAAATGAGTGTTCCTTCTATATCTGAGAAGTTTTGTTCATTTAATTTTTGGAAGGCTTCCGGTGCTGATTTGATCCCAAAGGGCAATCTTTTAAACCGAAAACAGCCATGCGGAGTTGAAAAGGTACACAACAAACTTGATTCTTTATCTAGCTTTACTTGCCAGTACCCTTCTTTTAAATCCAATACAGTGAAGTATTTCATACCCACTAATTTAGTTGAGACTTTATCAAAAGACGGAATTATGTAAGGTTCATTAACAATGGCTTGATTCAAATACTTTGGATCCAAGCAAAGTCTCAAACTTTTATCGCGTTTTTCTACAATAACGAGGTTAGAGGTCCACTCAGAAGGCTCTTGAGCTTTTGCAATAATGCCCCTTTTGCATAGATCCTCTAGTTTTATCTTAAGCAGTTTAAGCAGAGCGATTGGTACTCTATGTGCCGGTCTTGAAACTGGGTGTGAGTCTTTTCTCAGTGCTATGTGATATTCACCTGGAAATTTCCCTAAACCTTCGAAAACGTCGCTATATTTCTGAATGAATACTTCTCGAGGTAACGAATATTGTGTAGCTGTGACCGAGTTAACCCGTTCGATGAGTGCTAATTTTACACATGCCTGTAAGCCCAATAATGGAATTTTACCATTCCCGACTATGACAAATTCAAGTTCAGTTTTTTTGTTTTTTACATGACACATGAACCGTGCTAGACCTCTCACTTGAATTTAAGAACCCCCAGAAGCTTCTAATTTAGTATTTTTGTTTATCAATTTATAGTTGCCTAATTTTGAAAGAAGCTGAAGTGGTATTATGTTAACGTCTGCACCGGTATCTAGTTTAAAATGCATACTAATTCCATTAATTTCAATTTTTTCAATCCAAGAATGTTTTTCGTTAGACGTATTTTCCAAAATCGAATCAATAAATAAAGTTTCCTGACTTACGGTTTGCTTTGTAACTTCATTTATGTTTTTAGTCATGCATGCTGCTTGAAAATGATTGCTTCTTCCACATTTTTGACACTTTTTACCATACGCTGGGCATTTTCCTCTAACGTGATCTTTAAGACAATACCTGCAATTTTTAACAAAATTAGAATTCGTTTGTTTATTATCTGCCTGTCTGTTTTGATTTCTATATTTATTTTTTTATGTTTTGTTACCTGTGGCCTATGTGAATACCTATCATTACTACCAGTTGATGGAGTTTCCTGTGTTGCTCCCGTTCCCGTATTACGAAATTTGCTGATCGCGTGTGCTTCCTGTGACCCATCTGCATGTTGTTTTCTGCCTTGAAGACCCTCTGCTTGTTTCCTTGTAGCTTCTGCCGATCTCGCCATCTCAATAGCTTTCGCTGTTGTCAACCCTTCGGTTTCTAATAACTTCTTTTGCAGAGATTTATCCGCCGTCCCAATTACTATACGGTCCCGCAACATCCCATTATCTTTATTTTCTCTCAGCTCAAATGCACAGTCTTGGATTAATTTCTTCAGATCCATGAGCCAATTGTCGAAGGGCTCTTGTAGTCCTTGATTCCGGTTGTGAAACAGAAAACATGCATATACTTCGTTCGTTTTCGGCTCACAAAACTCTTCAAAAGCTTTCACAATTTCGGTGTATTTCTTCTTTTTATCGTCTTCCAGATTAAAGCTGTTAAATAACTTGATTGCTTCTTTTCCAATGGCATTCATGAACGTAGCCGCTTGAACTTCTTCACTCTTTTTGTTTAGTTCTGCGGCAGTGTAGAAAAAATCGAAATTTTGTTTAAATTCCTTCCATTGCTCAGCGATGTTTCCGTCTAGCACTAGTGGAGCAACTTTTTGTAGATAATCCATATTTTGATATATTGTCACAGTTCTTGTTCTAGGAGGTCGTCCACGTGGTTTCTTTACTTCCAATTTGGGCTTTTTAGCAATTCCCATTCACATCAGTATAAAATTCTTTCACCGGCACTTAATTTTCCGAAATACGGAATCCTTTGCTTTATTTTTATCTGTTGATCGCGCTTCCAATTAGCAGATTTTTCCAGATTACCTTTTTGCCGAGTTGCATGTGCCTGCATTATTTGTGCACCGTAGTCTAATTACGTGAATCCACATCACTAAATTTTATACACTTTAATCCTCGTCGCCATGTAGTATTTGCGTTTTATGAGATTGGACTGGATTAAAAGAATACACACTTTAACTTAATAATAGAATGTATTTCATTTCACGACAATATAAATTTATTATACTCTACTGTAGCGAGTGCTCCAACTAGACTGACCGTTCTGGTCTCGGCTTTGCTACTCTTGTGTGTGACCTAACTGTTATTTTTGTTACTTTTATTTGCTTTACTATTTCGAATATTCTACAGCACATTTGGAAAAAAAAATGTATCAAAAGTAATTTTAGGAAACTCGTCTTAGAAAGGTCGAAAACGGGCTACAACTCCTCGTAATGATTCTAAAGTCGTGCGTGAAGTTTACTTTATTGTTTTAGATTTCTTGCGTCTTGAAATGTGTGATTTATTTTGTCCCGGCTAAAGTTAATAAATGCTGCCAAATTTGCTTGTTAGGTAAGCACTTGGCAAGAAGATCTAATATGATATACAGTGGGAGTCAAAAGTGAAGGTACACCACAAAAATTTCTTTTCAAATTAGGATTAAAAATAAAATTAAACGAACAAATCTAGTAATGATGGATAAAAATTAAACCTTTATTCATTTGTAACAAAATACAAAAACATTCACTTCAAAAAACCAAGAGCAAAAAATTTTATAAAAGAATAAAGCAAAACGATTCAATATTTACAAGTCAAAAGTTAGGGTACGCTTAACAATTTATATCACAATTAACAAATGATGTTGTAGTTGTGACACATTTAATATTTTGTTTGACCACCCTTGGCTACAAGGACAGCCTGTAGCCTTCTTGGCATTGAAAGGACTAAATTTTCTGTAACATTGACCGGGATATTCTGCCATTCCTGAAAAAGAACTTGTTTGAGAGTTTCTTTGTTGGTGATAGTTCTACTGCGAATTTTACGATCTAAATACTCCCATAAATGTTCGATCGGATTTAGGTCTGGGGATTGGGGAGGATGATCCAATTGTTTTGGAGTGTTGTGCAACAACTATTCTTTCACTATGTGGGCCGTGTGCTTAGGATCATTGTCTTGTTGAAAGATCCAAGTCCTAAGCAACCCCAACTTTTCCACACTAGATACTAAATTCTTTCGCAGAATGTTCAAATAACCTTGTTTGTTCATTGTAGATTCAATGAACTCAAGATTTCCTACCCCAGATGCTGCCATGCATCCCCAGACCATCACTGATCCTCCACCATGTTTCACTCTTGGACAAAGGTTCTGCGGTTCGAGTTCCTCATTTCTTTTTCTCCACACTTTTGTACGTCTTTTACAACCAAAAACTTCAAACTTACTTTCATCGCTAAAAATAATACTTTTCCAAAAGGAATTATCAAAATTTTTATATTTGTTAGCAAATTGTAAGCGTTTCTTTTTATTGATATTGGTTATTAAAGGTTTTTTACGTGGAACTCGGCCGTTTAATCCATTATTATTTAAAGTTCGCCGTATTGTAGGCGCACTAACTGGCTTCCCGGAGTCTCTGCTAATCCTTTCTGAAATTTTCACAGCACTGGATTTCGGATTTTATTTAACTTCTCGCACAATATCTCTAGCTTCTCTATCAGTTAAGCGCTTTGGTCGATCCGAGCGATGCAAATTTTCAATAGTTCCAAAACTTTTAAATTTGTCCACAATATTTTTTATACAATTTGCACTTCTTTTTATAATTTGAGATATTTATCGCAAGCTCTTTCCTTCATTCTTTAATCTTAGAATTATTTTTCGAGTTTCTAAAGACGTTTCTTGTCTCATTTTTAAATTTTTAAATTAACTCGTTGAATGGTAAATCAAAAATGACAACAATCATCTCCAGTTATCATCACTAACATCTGAATGTAATTCTAGAGCAAAAGCTGGTACCGTTAGACTGAATTGGCTGCAGTTAGGCGAGTGTGCACTCACTTTTGACTTGTAAATATTGCATCGTTTTGCTTTATTCGTTTATAAAATTTTTTACTCTTGGTTTTTTGAAGTGATTGGTTTTGTATTTTGTTACAAATGAATAAAGGTTTATTTTTCATCAATCATTACTAGATTTCTTCATTAAATTTTGTTCTTAATCCTAATTTGAAAAGAAATTTTTATGGTGTACCCTCACTTTTGACTCCCACACTATGTATGATTTATTTTGTCCACCACTGTATATGCTTTGCCAGAAACTTTTATATACGCAGCTGTTTCAATATTGCGTTTTTAATGTTATCATTTAAATGTTTTACCTTCCACGTGTGTCGAATCCCATAGTTCTGATAATAATATAGATTCAGGAACCAGGTTCTTAATTTCTTGTTGGATCCACTTTTTTTCTTCCATTTCACACAATTCTTCACAAGTTTTATTGTTATTTTTTAAATTTTATTTACCAAATAGTAGAAATTCCAAACACAAACTCACGATAAACTAAAAACACAATGTAGTGACGATGAACTGTCACATGTAGAAGCGAATAAGTTTACGTTGGGCGTTCCAATTTATAGAATCGAATTGCGAAGCCACATTGCCATAGAAGTAGATTTTGGTACTGCTTTGTATAATTCACAATAAAGATTTGCCGCTGCACTTTAGTGAACTATTTTAAACAATTTGAGTTTTCATTTGCCAACATTGTATTTCTAATATCTGATCTCCAATTCGGATCAATAACCATTTTGCTGAATAGTTAGTTAGCTTGAGCTCTTGAAGATTAGATAAACAACTTGCCATTAAATGGATTAAAAGAACAATTGGTTTTTCAGTATTCTTCTATAATAATGTGTTTCAGTTTCATTCATTGTTTTTAACCATGTCATCACTTACCCCACGTAAGACAGTGCAAACTGTTTAATGCTCCCAGTGCTGTAAAATTCGCATTTAAACAGCTCATTGCTGGATTATCTTAAATGGTTTGAATCAACTATTCAATTTGCGTTTTGTTTCGAATATACAATATCCAAAATAAGCATCTCAGTAAAAAAAATACTTTTCGGCGGCACCCAGAAGAAAGAGATAAATTTCAATGTGTTCTCCTGAACATAAAACTTCTCGCATTGTTAAGGGGTCCACTTTGGTAGTTATGAGCAAAGTATGTCCTGGCTTGTTGATTTTCTTTGGATATTGCTGAGCGTCTAGTAAGAAAGTAAACCTCGATGGTCTAATTTCTTAACGTTCTATCGTTCCAGTCAGATTTCACACAAAGTGTTTAAAAAATCTAAATCAACTTATCAACTACAAATTATTTGTATGGGCTTCATTTTTTCCAGTATTATATTTAAATCGGATTCTCTTTTTGACATTTCCATACTCACGGGTAAGAGGACATAAGATATTCTATCTCTTTTACTTACAATATAACAGATTATTTTTACCGTATATTGGATATTGCTTTGAGGTTTACTGTAACAGAAATTATTTTTAATTTATTTTTCCAAGGGACGATCATATAGCAGCGAAAATATATTAATGGATACATAATGTATTTTTGATCCGAATTGGATTGGCTTGACATCAGTCATATGTGTCATTTTTATGGGGCTACGTTAAATCGTTCAACTCAGGGACAATATTGAACGCTAAAATGCCAGCGTTTTGGTCGATATGTGTGGACGAGTGAGAAACTTGGCTTCAAAGATTCAATTGCTGTAAACTTGCGTTTTTTTCAGACAGAATTGCTGCCCTGCATAGCCTGCAAGCCGCTATCAAGGCTTTAAAATGGGCTGTTGTTTCATCAAAGCTGGTGGACCAGTGCGATGAGCAATTGTCCAGTTTAATCTGGCGGCTAATGACGGTTCACACAGGCCAATGGCCAGTAGGGAAGCACGCAGCCAAGCTGGAATTACCATTTAACAAGCAATGTCGTGCAAGAACCCTGGTGAGAAGGAGACCCTTTCTCATTTTCTCCTAGTTGCCCTACCTTTTTTATACCAAATTATCAACAGGACTTGAATCTAAAAATACATATTTTCAAAGTTTTTAATTCTTGAGTTTAAAAAGTAAAATTTTCGTAAAATTATAAACATTGGGACAATTGTGTGAGTCACTGTATGTATGCATATACAGGGTGGCCGAAGAAGTGACGTCGAAAAGTAAAATTTAGGTGCCTCATATTTCTTATTTCTTGTATTGCAAAAAATATCGGTTGCGTATACCATCCATTTCCACTGCGAATGTTACGAAGCTGATTATACGTGAAAGTACAATTCACAAAGAATGAGTTAAAAAAAGAAAACATCCCGAATAAAACTTCTACAAATTAAGAAAGAATTTTTTTAAAGTCAATTCGGTCAAAATTTTCATAAACCCATTAAAAAAATATAACTCGAAAACTTCGTAAAAATTGCCGTGATTTGGATACCCCTCAATATGAGGCACCTACATTTGACCTTTGGACGTCACCTGTCCAGCCACTCTGTATATTAACCCTTAGCACTCCGCAAGTTCCGCAACTCCGGCACATTTTTGCAGCGGAACGAGTGAAAGGGTTTAATAGTAACGTACAGAGTTTTAGCACGTTTTAACTGCAGATAACAATTCCCAACGCCGACATCTTAAAAACATTACGGGAACGAATGACGGATAATAAATAAGGATTAAGAAAAATCGGGGCATCTGCTTTTCGTGTAATGCATAAAGTATATTTGTTTTAATGGAGTTGTACGTTATTCCAGGTAACCACCGCAAAAGGATCTCTAAAAATCCCAATCGCTGTATTAAAAGCTGGAGAAACCCGAGCAGTAAATCCAGACGTAGAATTTTATGACACATCAACTTTCAAGCTTATTCAAGGTAACGGCCCAGTTTACATTCACGGTCAGAATTTAAAAGACGAGGTTCCCATTGACATCGACGAAGACACTGATGAAGATGACGAAGGAGAAGAAGAGGAGGAGGACGGACATACAAAGAAGAAAATGAAGCTCGAAAATAATGCGGATGGAAAGAGTGCTAAAAATAAGAAGAAATAGATTAATTATATCTAAAACTTCAACTTCAGTTCCATTTAAAGCGATTTTTTGTTTTATTATTAGAATACACTTAAGAAAACAAGTTTTTTTAAACAGTAAAACGATTTTGAATTGAACTCATCCCTCAAACAGCTTGATATATTTCGAATGTTTTTGGAAACAAATTGTTACATGAATAACGAACATTAAAAATTTTGCAGTACAAATTAAACTCAGTTTATCACATTAATATCCTAGAAATGTTAAGATGAGAGTGAGTTCACTATTTGTATTCATTTAAAAGAAATAATTTCGTTTGTACATAAAAAATAACCGAAAATAGATTTTTTCTATTTTTGAATAAATCCTGTTTATCGGAAGAAATTTTAACTATTAAATTCTTTGAAATTATTCATTTTTCATCATTTATTTTCCACATTGCTAAAGGATCTGAAGTACACCAAAGTGCTATTCTCTATATTTTGAATTCAGCGATAGATTTAGGTTCATTTCTAAATATCTAAATCAATTAACCACTTCTAAAACAACGTCAAGGTTTTTTTATGCTCCTAAATTAATGGTCTCATATTGATGACTACAGAATTGCATTGAACTAGGAGAAAGACGGTTAAATTTATATTAATGATGTAAGTATTTTGCGATTATTATGTAAAATGTCTAAGTGTGATTTTTTAGAGTCATTCCGATTTCGGAATTCAATTTTAAAACGTTCAAACCGACGCGATTTTTAATATTGTACATGGAAGGATGCGCACGAATTTGGGTGGCTGACCTTTTACTATCCTAAAATAAGCTGTCTACTAAAACGCAGTAGTACTGCAATCATACAATGCATTGAACTCCATTACATCAAGAATTCAATAAATGACAAATTAAACAATTTCGAAATGTATTGCGACGTTATGCGTTGCGTCTAATTTAAGCAAACAACGCAGTCGAATTTTTGCCAACGTCAGGTGTAGTTGTGAAATTGGAAGTGTGTAGCTCATTTATTTATTTAAAAAAAAAACTTCTAAATTAGTAAGTACTATTATTTCATAACAAGACTTAAAATCACTTAAATACTGTTTGTAATAACTATAAAAACTGGACTAATGGAAGGCAGAAATTGTTACTCGAAATAAGATTAAAATATGAGAGCGATTTCAACGCTGAAAGGAGAAAATCTGTTTTGTGGGAACAAGTATTACGAGAAATTAACCCTCAACGGTCAGGAAGTATTTCAAGTTTATTTCCTTCCACGTCCAAGAAGAAATGAAATGAAATGTGAATATTTATATTTTAGTAAAATTTTATTAATATATAATCAAGGTAATAGCATAACTAGATGATTTAAGTTTTAAAATCTTTTAGGATATGGTATTTTACGAAGACTTTCCAATATGTATCCCTGGTTTGTGGGTGCAATTATCGCAATATAATTTTGTTTCACGTCTTCCCCATGAAACTTTTCGATCTGAGCATACCATGCAGTCTTTTTTAGTCCCACTGTAAATGATGTGGAGCGTTTCAACAAGGCGATTTGGAGGACTGAAAGCTGTTAATAAACCACTCGCGTCTTTTCCTACTTAGGATTAGCCGTGCAATTTCATTGGGAGCAGGGCCTGCCGTAATTTCACTGTTCTGCATCGAGGATCATTCAGGAAAATGCGTTTCAGTCAGCAACTACAGTGTTTTAAAGCAGCTTGTCCAGTCTTCGTTATTTTTCTATAAGAGACTGGGGGTGTTGAGGGATTAATAAAGTATCGTTTGAAGTTAGCTACTCCTACAATGCTGCAGAAATATTCCCATAAGAAGGGTTTTGCCTTTCTTATTTATTTCTTAGATATTTTAAAGCTTTTCTTGTAGGATATACATTCATTAGTCCAGCTTATAAGTTTGCGTTATGTGTTCCAATTTCGAATTGCAAAGCCACATTGCCATAGAAGTAGATTTTGGTATTGCTTTATATAATTCACAATAAAGCAGCACTCTACTGAACTATTTTAAACGATTTGAGTTTTCATCTATCAAAATTGTATTTTTAATACCTGATCTCCAATTCGGATAACAATAAAGAGATCAATGTGTTCTCTATAATACGAAAAAAACTGTCCTTGTAGAGGGAGTGGGGATTTTGATCAAGTTTCATTTGTGACCGTTTGTGGCCTAGGTTACTTAGCGATCTTGTATAAACGGTCAGCTGTTGGAGCGAAACAAGTAGCATTGATGGAGTAGCCCAGAAAATTAACCTCACTCTTGATGAATTGACTCTTATTTACGTTGATTGTGAGTTTGTGCTCTTGTAGTTTCTTGAAAACTTGACGTAGATGATTTTTGTGCTGGAGTTCGTTTTCTGACATGATGAGAATGTCATCGATGTAAACAAATACGAAATCCAAACCTCGGAAGGCGCTGTCAATAAACCTATGGAATGTTTGAGTGGTATTTTTAAGACCAAAAGCCATGATCAAATATTCAAACAGTCCCCAAGGTGCGTTGATTGCAGTTTTTTGGATGTCGTCTTCTTGCATCGGTATCTGGTAGTAAGCCCGTTTTAAATCCAGGGTGGTGAAAACAGACTTGGCATGTAATAGTAGAAAGAGACTTTGTATAAGAGGTGGTGTATAATTATCTGGCTGAGTGATCGCATTTAACCTTTGGTAATCTCCACACAATCTCCAATTCATGTCTTTTTTTGATGCCATTGTGATGGGACTGGCCCATGGACTGCTGGATGGTCTCATGAGTCCCTGGCTGACGCAGAGTTGAATATCTGCTTTTCCGGCAGCTGCTTTAATTCCATCGAGCTTTCTGACTCTGGAGAAAACTGGAGGACCTGTCGTGAGGATTCAGTGAGCATGGGCTTTCTTTTTTACAGCAGCTGTGGCTTTGTGATGTCAACAAATTCTTGCAAGAGATCTGAACACGGTATGCCAGGATGAATGGTGGAGATGCCGGTGTGAGAGATGTGATGTAAGTGTCCTTTTGAGGTTAAAATAGTTTTAGAGTCGATTAACTACTGGTTCTTCAAGTTAATCAGGAGCCCGAAGTGTTTCAGGAAGTCAGCTCCGATGATGGGTTTTTGCATATCGGCTATTATGAAAGACCAAGTGAGATCTCTTCGTAGACTGAAAGCATGCCGTAGGTACTTATCTGAGTTGTGTTGGCAGCGTAGACGACCATGTGAGCTAGTTGTCGGTCACCACGGAATTCTGCAGCCGGTAATATAGAGACCGTTACACCAGAGGCGATGAGAAATTCTAGACGTGTTTTGTTGTCATACAGATGAAATCGGGCCTCCACAGAACGAGGGTTCTCGCTGTCGCGCACGGCCCCTATTGTCGACAGCGATTGGTGTTTTCCTGATTCTGTTTGAGGTAAGCGCATGGGGGATGGCAGGTGCGTATTTCTGCACCATATCGCTGGTGGGGATATGCCGAATATGTCACTGCGATCGGAACTTCGTCCCCTTGAATGTGATCTGGGTATGTGATTTGGGGGCTTGAGTGACTTGAATTGTGTCAGCAAGTCGGCCACAGTATTTAATCCTTTCTAGCAGCGCCGTGAGGAGAGGTAGCAATACGTCGTTGTGAAGCTTGTCTGCGACGGCCATGACTGCGCTGCTTTGAGAGATGTCTATAATGATGCGGTCTGTTATTTTAGCCAGTTGTTCCAGGTCGAGGTCATCAGATATGGCGAGAAATGTTCTCAACCCAGTTGGTAATTTCTCGATTCATAAGCCATGTAATCCGTCGTCGGGTAGGCCATCGGCCGACAGGTTTTCCATCTCTCTCAGAAGCTGTGAAGGTTTTTTGATACATAAAGGAACACCCTTGATTACTTGGCGTAATTTATCTTTCTTCGACACTCCCAGTCTTTCCAATATTTTATCTTTTAGGCAGTTATACTTATCTTGAGCAGATGGGTTCTTCATGATGTCGATGATCATTTCTGTTGTTGGACCATCTATAGTGCGTAGGACTGCAAAGTATTTGACGTTGTCATCCTCGATTTTGAGGGCTGAAAATTCGTCTGAACCAGAGATCAAGTTTCTTAGGATCATATTGAGGTAGCTTGGGCTGTCGTGCTTCACGTAGCAGAGCTTCGAGCCGATTCTCCATGGTTGCTTCTTCTTTCACTTGAGTCTTGGTGTTCGCTTTTGTTTGAGAGCTGATTATCACCTTTTGTTGGTCAACTTTTTGTGGGTCGATTTATTGATTAAGTCAGCGCGATAAAATGCAGGATTGGTGAGAAAGTCAAGCAAGTTACAAAAGCACCACAGCTATCGCCGATGAGTCCGGTGGCATTTTAACCGTCTGATGATTCTCTCCAGCAGCTCTATTGCCCAGCTTGGCTTTTGGTTGGAGTTTCCTCGATTGACCGTTTGGCGTACATTTGTGTGACCGGGGTTGCCACACCATTTAAGTCGTGAGAACGTTGTAATATTAAATATGATTGATTGCACAATTATTGTGTTTTTATTTATTTCGAAATAAAAGCAAAGTTTTTAATCTTTACAGTGCCAAATTTGTGTAATAAGCCTACCAAATTTAAAAGCTGCCAGGTTTATTTATTCACTGGACTGAAAGTGAAAAACAAAATCTTTAATATTTTAAAGCGAATTATTTAGCGATTTCTCTGGCGATTGATTTAATTTGTAATTTGATTTGTAAACTATTTTAAAACGTTTGATTCGATATTTCGAGTGCAGTATTTTGTTACGTGTAAGAGCATAAGAAAATCGGTAAGTTTCTAAAATATATGTATGCAATTTTAAAATGATTTATTGAAATTGTTTTTATTATAAAATTAATTAAATAACATGAATGGACTCTTTTATTGTGCCAGGATCCTTTAATGCACAAGAGACTAAGAAATCACTGTGTTGTACGGAAATTATTTTAAATTGGTTTGTATTAAAGAAATTTTTGGTCATTTGAGGGAATCGTCAGAGAATATTTGTAACGGCAATTCAGCGCTCTGAAATATCTCTGATATTATGGAACGTTAATTTGATGTAATTTTACGATATGTCACTGCCGCGAAAGAGAGGGAACAAACATCGCACCGTCCGCTTCTATAGGAAATCGCGTACATGAGCGGTCCATTGTATATAGCTGTAAAACCAACCAAAAGGAGGCTAAGACTTTTTTAATTTTTTTCGCATTTTTTTTCCTTTTACACCTTTTTTTCTGGAGAAAACCACTTACTAATCGTTGGGATCTCAGGGGAATGGAACGTAAAAAGTTAGCTAAGAAATTTGCATAGATTTTCAGTATGATTTGCTCAGAATTAAAAAGCAGTTTTTATAAATATTCGGTAAGTTGAAAAGTGTTATCAAAATTATAAGTTTTTTATGTTATTTAGTGAATTTTATTTTTTTCGACATTTTTTTTAAGACTTCGAGAAAAAAAGATTTTTTTTTTGGAAATATTTATCGAATTTTAAAAAAAGGTAAAAATCTCATACGGATGGAAATAATCGCTGAATAGAGGAAACTCATTCATGCAATGAAATTTTGTAGGAGTTTCTTGTCTGTCAGATCATTCCGTTTTAGACCAAACAGGCTTTTGTTAAATTGTATTGAAATCGGTGAATTTCCCCTAACTTAAGCCCACCGTCGTAAAACGTCATTTGCATACCTCTTAATGTTGGGTTTGCCCTTAACACCGGCCTGCCTTTCTTCCTTCGATTCGAAATCTCATAAGTAATCCTTGGGACGATTCGCACCTTCGTCGACGAAGTGTTGCATTTTGAAATGTTCTTCATGGGCGCCACTGTACGAAGCAACGGCCCCACTGCCCAAAGCAGCAGCGTTATCATGATCCATATGATCCGCGGTTACGAATACGACCTCTGAGTCTACTTCCTTTTTTACCCCGGAAATCTCGATCTACGATTCTTCGGGAATTCTTTGGAACCATAAATCTTTTGAAAGAAAAAATATTAAGGAAATTCAGAATTTTTTATTTTTTTTTTAATTACTATTTCTTCCTTAGTAAACGCACGTTCCATCTCACCAAGTCTGCATTCAATTTCAATGCCACTTTAATTCCAGTGGCGTCTTTTCGATTTCGTCCTCATCAATTTCCTCTGGGGTCACATCAGCCACAAAATTCGGTTCGTCCAAATTTCCAGAAAAAACCTTTTTTTTTTCTTGAAGTCTTAAAAAAATGCCCAAAAGAAATTCACTAAATAACACAAAAATACTATTTTTATAACACTTTTAAACTCACCGAATGTTTATTAAAACTCCTTTTCAATTCTGAGCAAATCATACTGAAAATCTGCGAACATTTCTTAACTCTACTTTTCACGTCCCATTCACTTGAGATCCCAACGACTAGTAACGTCTCCAGAAACAAAAGTATAAAACAAGGAAAAAAATGCGAAAAAATTAAAAAAATCATAATCTCCCTTTGCAGATGTAAGACTTTAAAAATTGGATTATTTTTTTGGAAAAATTTTTATTCAGCATGGCTTCATTCGATTTCTTGGAAAAAATGCTTTTAGATTCTAGGAATTTGCAGGGCAGAACCCCCACCTATTTCCCATAAGAGCCGAAATATATGCATTTAAAAATTGAGAAATTTTGTTGGAAATTTGTTTTTCAAAATGGTTACATTCGATTCCTTGGAAAAAATACTTCTAGCTTCTAGGGGGTTACGGAGCAGAACCACTCCATTTTTGTCCATAGGAGTCGAGATATGTGATTTTAAAAATTGGGACATTTTCTTTGAAAAATTGTTTGTTCAATATGGTTTCATTCGATTACTTGGAAAAATTACTTTTGGATTCTAGGAGCCGAAATATTTGCATTTAAAAATTGGGAAATTTTTTTTCGAAAATTTTTTGTACAAAATGGTGGTAAAACTTGACAAATTGTTGTCCGCTCGGAATAGCCTGCGGTTCTCAACTCGGAAAAACTGTCGGGTCTAAATTCGGAATAATTTTAGGCTCCCCACTCGGAATAGATTCCGGTTTCCACTTGCGATAGCTTCAGGTTCACACTCGTAATAGCTTTCGGTTCTCCTCTCGAAATAAATTTCCTATCGTGGACCCCATACATGTAAAATTTTTGGAAAATTTTTTATTCAGCACTTATCGCGGACACAAACCCATGCAACATTTTTGATTCTCAACTCGGGAAAAGCTTTCGGTTCGTCACTCGAAAAAAGCTCCTATCTCGGACACAAACCCATACAATATTTTCGGTTCTACGCTTTTCCCGAGTTGTGAACCGAAAATTTTGTACGGGTTCCAACTGAAGAACCGAAAGCTTCTCCGAGTTGTGAACCGAAAATTTGCATGGGTTTGTGTCCGTGGTAAGAGCTTTTTTCGAGTGAAGAACCGAAAGCTTTTCCCGAAAATGTAGCATGGGTTTGTGTCAGCCATAAGAGCTTTTTCCGAGCAGGAGCCCATATAGTATAACAGAGCAAAACCAGCCCGGTCAGCGAATCAGAAAGCAGCTCTAGTCAGCCAGTCAGAAAGCAGAAAAAAATCTGCGCTATACCCTGCTGCGGTTTATGGGCTCCTGCTACTTGGCCCCTTAAATGGCACGTTCCGAGCCTCCTAGATAACCGATTTTTAAAATTTGGGTAACAGGAGCCCATAAATCGTAACAGAGCAAAACCAGGTCGCGTCTGGGGCCAAGCCAGCTCGGTCAGCCAATCAGAAAACAACTCTAGTCAGCCAATCAGAAAGCAGAAAAAAATCTGCGCTATACCCTGCTGCGGTTTATGGGCTCCTGTTACTTGGCCCCTTAACTGGTACGTTCGGAGCCACCTAGATAACCGATTTTTAAAATTGTTGTAACACGAGCCCATAAATCGTAACAGAGCAAAACTAGGTCGCATCTGGGACCAAGCCGCCTCGGTCAGCCAATCAGAAAACAACTCTAGTCAGCCAATAAGAAAACAGCTCTAGTCAGCCAATCAGAAAGCAGAAAAAAATCTGCGCTATACCCTGCTGTGGTTTATGGGCTCCTGTTACTTGGCCACTTAACTGGCACGTTCCGAGCCAACTAGATAACCGATTTTTAAAATTTGGGTAACAGGAGCCCATAAATCGTAACAGACCAAAACCAGGTCGCGTCTGGGGCAGAGCCGCCTCGGTCAGCCAATCAGAAAACAGCTCTAGTCAGCCAATCAGAATGCAGAAAAAAATCTGCGTTATACCCTGCTGCGGTTTATGGACTCCTGTTACTTGGCCCCTTAACTGGCACGTTCCGAGCCACCTAGATAACCGATTATTAAAATTTTTGTAACAGGAGCCCATAAATCGTAACAGCAAAACCACGCCGCGTCTGGGGCCAAGCCGCACAGGTCATCCTATCAGAAAACACCTCTAGTCAGTCAGTCAGAAAACAGAAAAAAATCTGCGCTATATCCTGGTGCGGTTTATGGGCTCCCGTTACTTGGCCCCTTACGTGGTACGTTCCGAGCCACCTAGATAACGCCTCAGTCAGCCAATCAGAAAACACATGTAGTCAGCCAATCAGAAAGCAGAAAAAAATGTGCGCTATACCCTGCTGCGCTTTATGGACTCCCATTACTTGGCCCCTTAACTGGCACGTTCCGAGCCACCTAGATAACTGATTTTTAACATTTTTGTAACAAGCACGTTCCGACCCACCTAGATAACGCCTCGGTCAGCCAATAAGAAAACAACTGTAGTCAGCCAATCAGAAAACAACTCTAATCAGCTAATCAGAAAGCAGAAAAAAATCTGCGCTATACCCTGCTGCGGTTTATGGGCTCCTGTTCATGAAACAGTGACGAATATATTCGTCATAACACAACATTTTACAATTTTTTCATGGCGAATATCTTCGTCATGAAACAGTGACGAGTATATTCGTCATGACACAACATTTTACAATTTTTTTCATGACGAATATATTCGTCATAAGAAAACATTTTACAATTTTTTCATGACGAATATCTTCGTCATGAAACAGTGACGAATATATTCGTCATAACGCAGCATTTTACAATTTTTTCATGACGAATATCTTCGTCATAAAAGTGACGAATATATTCGTCATAACACAACATTTTACAATTTTTTCATGACGGATATCTTAGTCATGAAACAGTGTCGAATATATTCGTCATAACACAACATTTTACAATTTTTTCATGACGAATATATTCGTCATAAAAGTGTCGAATATATTCGTCATAACACAACATTTTACAATTTTTTCATGGCGAATATCTTCGTCATGAAACAGTGTCGAATATATTCGTCATAACACAACATTTTACAATTTTTTCATGACGAATATATTCGTCATGAAACAGTGACGAATATATTCGTCATAACACAACATTTTACAATTTTTTCATGACGGATATCTTAGTCATGAAACAGTGTCGAATATATTCGTCATAACACAACATTTTACAATTTTTTCATGACGAATATATTCGTCATAAAAGTGTCGAATATATTCGTCATAACACAACATTTTACAATTTTTTCATGGCGAATATCTTCGTCATGAAACAGTGTCGAATATATTCGTCATAACACAACATTTTACAATTTCTTCATGGCGAATATCTTCGTCATGAAACAGTGACGAATATATTTGATATAACACAAAATTTTACAATTTTTTCATGACGAATATATTCGTCATAACACAACATTTTACAATTTTTTCATCACGAATATATTCGTCACAACTGAACAATTTACAATTTTTTCATGACGAATATATTAGTCATAACACAACATTTTACAATTTTTTCATGGCGAATATCTTCGTCATGAAACAGTGACGAATATATTCGTCATAACGCAGCATTTTACAATTTCTTCATGGCGAATATCTTCGTCATGAAACAGTGACGAATATATTTGATATAACACAAAATTTTACAATTTTTTCATGACGAATATATTCGTCATAACACAACATTTTACAATTTTTTCATCACGAATATATTCGTCACAACTGAACATTTTACATTTTTTCATGACGAATATATTAGTCATAACACAACATTTTACAATTTTTTCATGGCGAATATCTTCGTCATGAAACAGTGACGAATATATTCGTCATAACACAGCATTTTACAATTTTGAAACATTGACGAATATATTCGTCATCAAACAGTGACGAATATACTCGTCATAACACAACATTTTACAATTTTTTCATGACGAATATCTTCGTCATGAAATAGTGACGAATATATTCGTCATAACACAACATTTTACAATTTTTTCATGGCGAATATCTTCGTCATGAAACAGTGACGAATATATTCGTCATAACGCAACATTTTGCAATTTTTTCATGACGAAAATCTTCGTCATAAACAGTTAACTGGTTAAAAACAACTGAAACCCGCAGGCGAACCATAAAAAAAAATGGTGCAGATAGAAAAAGATAAGAAAAGAAAACGGGCAAGAAATGAAAATAGTTACGCACAAAATATCAGAAATATTAAGAGAAATAATGGCGAAGAGTATACAACAAAAAAATCAAAACTTGTGAGTGCCAAAATTTTTGAAAATAAGGATTGCTTTTCATCAAAAAAATGTTTAGATCGTGTAGAATATAATGAAAGAAAATCTAATTTTGATAATTTTTGGAAACTAAAAGATTTTGAAACCCAGAATCTATATCTGTGTACTACAGTTCATCAACGATTAATAAAACAAAGGCGGCCCAGAACTTTTGAAAGACCTATGAGAAAATGCAGGTATAAGTATTTTCTGTCTAGAAATAATAAGTCAGAAGTGTCGGTTTGCAGGAACTTATTTTTAGACACCTATAAAAATTCTGTAGGGCGGTTAACTCGTGTTCTGAATGCTGAAACACCGGAAACTGATCGTCGTGGGAAGATGCCTGGATCTTCGCGAAAAACAGATGAAATTAAGATAAAAGGAGTACGAGAACATATTTTAAGTTTCCCAGCATATGAGAGCCACTACACCAGAGCTCGTCACACTCCTGGTCGAAAATATTTGAGTCCTGATTTAGATATTCGTAAAATGTATAACCTGTATGTAGAGAAATATAAGGAAAATAATCAAATCTTTGTTAAGGAATGGATTTACAGGAAAATATTTAATACTGAATTTAACTTAAATTTCCATGCTCCTCGAAAAGACACATGCCAAAAATGTGATTTACTGAAGGGAAAAATCGAAGCATGCAATAATGAGGAAGAGAAATTACATCTTAGAGAAAGTCATGATGTACATTTACAAAATGCCGAACGAGCTAGGAACTGTCTTGCAGAGGACCAGAGAAAAGCAAAAGAAAATTCCAGGGAATATTATGGATTCTCATTTGATTTGCAAAAAGCACTTCCGTATCCTAAACTGTCTGTTTCGTTAGCCTATTAAAAGCGAAATATGTACGTATACAACTTGGGTTTCCATAATTTCCATGATGACAATGTCACGGTTACTGCCGTATAGGGGCACCGAATCCATCGGTGTCGCTATGCAAACGGAGTTCTCGCCCGAACCTGGCAGAGAGGCGGCCGTATATTCTCCTGCACGGACGATGCAGTGATCCGGGGAGGGGGTGCAGCTGGAAGTGGAGGTGAACGTTTGCCTGCGGGACTCGGGATCCAACACACCTCTTTGCTGCATTCGTAACCCGAGGAGCTGCGGCTCTAGGAATTAGCACACCCTAGAGCTAGGGAGTACACCCGCGCTGATCCTTAGGTCAGCCGGGAACTGTGTAGGGGAGGGTTCTTCTGAAGGTCTACGGAACCCTCGGAGGCAGGTCACTTGTGATTCGGGGCCTGTCCGAAGAGGGGAAAGGACGGCTGGAGGTAGAATTTTCCCCTATGGAGCACGGGGGTAGCGGGAGGCGTTTCTGCTGGCGATTGCCTCGGCTATGGTCCGAGAACGCGAGCCCGTGCCTGAAGGTGGGAAAGATTATACCCACTAGAGTTTTCATTATGGATATGTCCAACAAATCAATTGGGATGGGTGTTGTGGGGACGGAGAAGGGAAGCGGCAGTTCACCTGCCGATCCCTTCGCGAGAAAGTCGCGGGTGCTCCGGTCACCGGTGCTTCAAACGCCGGTGGCTAGAGTACATCTACGCGAGTGCTACGTGGACCTCTCGGGGTCCGCGGGGGAGGTTGTTACTTCGCCGGCTCCAGTCACTCCGGTTGGAAGGCGGGTGGCGGCGAAGGAGGGGGCTGACGGTTCTTCGTGGTCGATGGCGGGGGGAGGGAGAGGCGGTCGGTGGTGGGCCGAGGGCGCCCGCCACCAGGGAGATTCGGAGGCCTCTCCCAAAATCAGCCGCGCTGGCGACAAGGCTGGCGGCGGTGGAGGAAAGCCTCGAGAAGGGTTTCCTCCAGATGAGGGCGACTATTCGGGAGATGTTGGCTGCCTTGAAAAAGCAGCCCAACATCTCCAAAGTCGTCAAAGACGGCTTGCCGGTTTTGGAGGAGGCGTTGGATGGGCTGGAAGAGCCCAGGAGGCTGTGCGCCGAGATCCGCCGCGATTTGCCTGCACAGAGGCCGCCGACGGGGGTTGTCGGCACCCAGACCGGGCCGGCGCCCTTGGCCATGCCCCAGGCGGCCCCGGCTGGAAGTCGGTCGAGGGGTGCCACCAGCCCACCACTCCGGACGGAGGGGAAGGCTGAAAAGAGGAAGAAGGCGGAGCCGACCCCGACGTGGACCGAGGTGGTACGCAAAGGCGGTAGGGCTAAGCCTGGCCCAGCCAAGGCGGGTGGCAGGAGTGCGGAGACGGGGGCGAAGAAGGCGAAGGAGAGTACCCCCGTAACCGGCAGGGAGGCGAAGGCGGTGACATCGGCGCTGCCCCGGCCGGAGGCTCCCGCGAGGAGGACCAGGCCGGAGGCGGTCCTTCTTAGGCCCGCGGAGGGGAAAACCTTTGCGGATGTGCTTGGTACGGTCCGCAAGGCAGTCAACCCCGAAAGCTGCGGGCTTAGGATCAGGACCGTCCGGCAGACCAGGGCAGGCGAGGTCCTCCTCGAGTTGTCGAGGCCGACGCCTGAGTCGAGGGCGGCCTTCTCGGCCGCGCTAAGGTCCGCGGTCGGATCAGCGAGTGCGGTCAAGGAGCTGGTCCCTAGAGCCTCCCTGGAGATCAGGGAGCTGGACGGCTGCACGACCGCGCTAGAGGTGGAGGAAGCCCTGAGGAGGGACCTCGGGAGTTATAACGGCCACCTCCGGATTACGCTGACCCGCACGAACGGCCGTGGCCAGCGGATGGCCATAGCGGACCTCGATGAGGCGGCGGCGAAGGTCCTGCTCAAGGCGGCCAGGATCAAGGTCGGGTGGGTCAGCTGCAGGCTGCGCAGGCGGGTGATCGTGCCCAGGTGTTTCAAGTACCTTGGGTACGGGCACCAGAGTCAGGCCTGCAGTGGCCAGGACCGTAGCAAGCTTTGCTTCCGGTGCAGGGGGTGGGTCATTCCGCGAAGGGTTGTGCCGCTGAGCCTAAGTGCTTCCTCTGCCCGGAGGTGGCAGGGAGGACCGGAGCGCGGCGGCATGTTGCGGGGTCGGGAGAATGTGGGGTCTTCCGTGATGCCCTGAGCCAGGCCAAGCGTAAGTAATGGCATCTGTGCTTCAGGGCAACTTGAACAGATGCAGGACGGCCCATGACCTGTTGGCTCAGATCAGTCTCGAGAAGGGCGCTGATGTAGTTCTCATCAGCGAACAATATCGGGACGGTGACGAGCCAACATGGTTTCGGGATGACCTGGGCACGGCGGCAGTTTGGGTCCCGGATCTGCGACGCTTCAGCGTCGCGGACCATGGCGCGGGCGCCGGTTTCGTTTGGGTGAAGAGCAATGACGTCACCTATGTCAGCTGCTACTTCACTCCAAACGAGCCGATAGCCGACTTCCAGACCAAGTTAGATGGTCTGGAGGACGCGGTCCGCGGCATGGGTGGGGAGCTGGTGGTGGCTGGAGACTTCAACGCGAAGGTCTTGGAGTGGGGTGAACCCAGACCGGATTCGCGTGGAGGACGAGTCCTGGACTTTGCATCCAGGCTCGGGCTGGTGGTGTTAAACACCGGCTCGACGTCCACCTTTCGGCGTCCGGGATTCAGGGAGACAATTATTGACGTCTCCCTGGCGACGGGGAGTCTGGCTGCAAGGGTGCAGGACTGGCGGGTGGTCGAGGACTATACAGCCAGCGACCATCAATATATCACGTTCCGCGTGCGTGGTATGGGGCCAGTGCGGGTCCCGCGCGAACGGGGCCCGCCCAGATGGAATGTCGCTAGAATGGACGTCGAAAGGTTGTCTCTAGCCATCACACGTGGCCAGCGACTCGCGGAAGGGATTCCGGAGTAACTGCCCCCTTCCGAACGGGTCCGGCGGGTGGTAGACTCGACGATGGGTCTCATTGGTCGGGCCTGCCGGGAGGCCGTGCCGAGGAAGAGGCCCGGCAGGGAGGGGCGACGTCCTGCCTACTGGTGGACGGACGAGATCGCGGAAATGAGGCGGAAGTGTCTCCGCCTCAGACGGTTGGCTCAACGAGTTGACCGACGCGATCCCGACGCAGCCCGCAGATCCGCTGAGGCCAAAGTGGCGAAGAGGGACCTTCGTCGGGCTATCAGGGCGAGTAAACACCGATGCTGGAAGCGGCTGGGAGATGATCTGAATGATGATCCTTGGGGATTGGGGTACAGGATTGTTCTCCGCAAATTGGGGGCGCTCTCTCAGAGGGCCCCCCTGGAAGCGGGGACAGTCCGTTCCATCGTGGATGCCCTTTTCCCAACCCAGCCGCTGGAGCCTAACCGCGCGACCGGCGAGGCACTCGAGGTTCCTCCCTTTACAGTGGAGGAGCTCGTGAGGGCCACACGGAGTCTACAAAATCGGAAGGCGCCAGGGCCTGATGGGCTCCCAGCAGAGGTGTTGAAGGCGTTGACGGCGAGCCATCCAGGGCTCTTGCTGGATATGTACAATGCCTGCCTGAAAGCGGGAATCTTTCCCTCCCGCTGGAAGGCGGCTAGGCCTGTGCTGATCAGCAAGGGCAAGGGACCTGTAGGGTCCCCCGGGTCGTACAGGCCGCTGTGTATGCTCGACACAGCCGGCAAACTTCTGGAGAAGCTCCTGAAGCCTCGCCTCCATGCGGCCGTTGTGGCCGCTGGAGACCTTTCCGAGAGACAGTACGGTTTTCGGAAAGGGAGGTCGACGATACACGCTATCCAGGAGGTGGTCGACGCGGCCTGGGCTACCGAGAGCGAGAACCATTACTCCCGTCCGGTGTGCCTGCTGGTCACTCTGGATGTGCGCAACGCCTTCAACTCGGTGAGGTGGAGGGATGCGCTTAATGCGTTAGAACGCGACTTCAGGGTTCCCCAGTATCTCTTGCGGATGATGGGGGATTACCTGAAGGACCGTACCCTCACCTACGACACGGAGGTTGGCCCGGAAACGAGGGTCCTGTCGGCGGGGGCGGCCCAAGGCTCCATTTTGGGTCCCGACATATGGAATTATACATATGACGGGATCCTGCGTATGGAGATGCCGGAAGGGTCTTTCCTGGTTGGGTATGCCGACGACATTGCGGCGGTTATTACGGCCAGAGATGTCGTGGCGGTGCAAATACAGCTCAACCAGGTGATACGCCGGGTCGGTCCTTGGTTACGCGACCACGGACTGGAGTTGGCGGTGGCCAAGACTGAGATCGTCCTTCTGACGAAGAAGCGCATCCCTCTCCTGAGGGAGATGCGGGTGGGAAACATGTCGGTCCAGACGAAGCCCGCGATCAAGTATCTGGGAGTGAGCCTCGATTGTAGGCTCACCTTCTGGGATGAGATCAGGGGCAGGGCGGACAAGGCGGCTGCGATGACGACGGCGTTAAGCTGGGTCATGGCCAACATTGGTGGTCCCAGGCCCTGCAAGCGGCGTCTATTGCTCCGCACCGCTGAGGCCGTCATGCTCTATGGGGCAGAAGTCTGGGCCGGTGCGATGCGGTGGGAGAAGTACCGCAGGCGTTTGCTTTCGGTGCAGCGACGTGCGGCCCTCCGCATCGCGAGCTCCTACCGCACGGTCTCGGAACCGGCGGTGTTGGTGGTCGCGGGGGTCATTCCAGTTGACCTCTTGGCCAGGGAGCGACAGGCTGTCCACCAGGAGAAGCCTGTTCTGGGGCGGGAGACCCAGCGGGTAGTACGGGCCAGGACCTTGGCGTCTTGGCAGGAAAGGTGGGACGGGGAGTCGCGGGGCAGGTGGACAGCCCGGCTTATTCCCCGGCTGGACACCTGGCTGAACCGTTAGCATGGTGAGGTGGATTACTACCTCACCCAGATGCTGACGGGGCACGGGCACTTTCGGGCCTTCCTTTTCCGCATAGGAAAGGTACCGAGCCCGTGCTGTGTATACTGTGACTCCCCGTCGGACTCCGCTCTTCACACATTTTTTGAATGTGCTCGCTGGAGGGCGGAGCGAGACGGTGTGGAAGGAGTGACTGGCAGCATAACCCCTGATAACGTAGTCGGGGTTATGCTGCAGGGGAGGGATTTCTGGCGAAGAATCGCCCTTTTCGTGAAGGGGATCCTTCGCCAGAAGGAGCAGGACGCGAGCAGGGAGCGCCTGTTCAGGTAGGGGGCCCTGTTTGTGGGGGGTATATAGGACTCCACCCCGAAGTAATGTTTCACAGACGGTTCCGGGGTGGAGTTCCTGGGGGAAGGGAGCGGGGTTTTAGCCGGTAGGCCCAGCTTTTGCTGGGGAGTCCGACACATCGTGCGTAAGAGCATTTCCCCGCTCCCATAAAAAAAAAAAAAAAAAAAATGAAGACAATGTCAAGATGTATGTATGGGATGAAACTACAGCTTCAAGAGGTGCACAGAAAGTAGCATCATACATTTTAGCGCATATGGAGGATATAACTACTCAAAAACACGTAATAGCATACAGTGATGCTTGTTCAGGCCAAAATCGTAACATTAAAGTAGCATTGACATGGATGAAAATTGCTCAGTCATCAAATAATAATATTGAAACGGTGGACCACACATTTTTGGTATCGGGTCATTCCTTTCTACCGAATGACCGTGATTTTGGGTTGATAGAAATGAAAATAAGAAAAGCAAATTACTTATGCAACTCTGAGAAATACATTTTCGATAAAACGAATGTCGCAGCCGGATTTTATTTCAACGAAATCTCTAGAAGATTCAATAACAAGAAGAGTAAAAAATACCGCAGGTGAATCTGTCTCTTGGCTGCAAATTCAGTGGATGAGAATCTTGAAAAATGAACCTTATAAAATGTTCTATAAAACTTCTTTAGATGATTCCAAATTCCACGTTTTGGATCTTTCACCTAAAAGAGGAAGACCAAAAATATACGGAAATATTAAATTACTTCCATTATACACCACCACTAAACCAGTAACGGAAGAAAAACATAAAGATATTATGCCTTTACTACCATACATCTCTCCAGTTTTTCAAGAACATTTTAAGAATCTTAAAAATTAGAAATGATAAAAATGGATTACTATTTAAAAATAATTAATAAATATACATGAATTATTTCATTAAAGTTATTGTTTCAAATAAAACTCATAGTTCTTTATTGCTTTAAGTCATTTATAGGGCGTTCAACTTATTTTGAAAATGGTCTAAGTCAATTCAAGCTTTAAAAACAACATTTTCGTGTGAAATTCACACAAAATTTCATATTCGTAATAAATTTCCATTAATCAAAACTAAGAAAATTATAAATTAAAATGTCGCATAATGTAAAAATTCGCTGACAGCTCTTGAAGGCAGCCAATCAGAAAGCAAAAAAAAATCTGCGCTATACCCTGCTGCGGTTTATGGGCTCCTGTTACTTGGCCCCTTAACTGGCACGTTCCGAGCCTCCTAAATAAACAATTTTTAAAATTTTTGTAACAGGAGCCCATAAATCGTAACAGAGCAAAACCAGGTCGCGTCTGGGGCCAAACCAGCTCGGTCCGCCAATCAGAAAACAACTTTAGTCAGCCAATCAGAAAACAGCTCTAATCAGCCAATCAGAAAGCAGAAAAAACTCTGCGCTATACCCTGCTGCGGTTTATGGGCTCCTGTTACTTGGCCCCTTTACTGGCACGTTCCGAGCCACCTAGATAACAGATTTTTAAAATTTGGGTAACAGGAGCCCATAAATCGTAACAGAGCAAAACCAGGTCGCGTCTGGGCCAAGCCAGCTCTGTCCGCCAAACAGAAAACAACTCTAGTCAGCCAATCAGAAAACAGCTCTATTCAGCCAATCCGAAAGCAGAAAAAAATCTGCGCTATACCCTGCTGCGGTTTATGGGCTCCTGTTACTTGGCCCCTTAACTGGCACGTTCCGAGCCTCCTATATAACCGATTTTTAAAATTTTTGTAACAGGAGCCCATAAATCGTAACAGAGCACAACTAGGTCGCGTCTGGGGCCAAGCCACCTCGGTCAGCCAATCAGAAAACAACTCTAGTCAGCCAATCAGAAAGGCGAAAAAAATCTGCGCTAAACCCTGCTTCAGTTTATGGGCTCCTGTTACTTGGCCCCTTAACTGGCACGTTCCGAGCCTCCTAGATAACCAATTTTTAAAATTTGGGTAACAGGAGCCCATAAATTATAACAGAGCAAAAATAGGTCGCGCCTGGGGCCAAGCCAGCTCGATCCGCCAATCAGAAAACAACTCTAGTCAGCCAATCAGAAAGCAGAAAAAAATCTGCGCTATACCCTGCTGCGGTTTATGAGCTCCTGTTACTTGGCCCCATAACTGGCACGTTCCGAGCCTCCTAGATAACCGATTTTTAAAATTAGTGTAACAGGATCCCATAAGTCGTAACAGAGCAAAACCAGGTCGCGTCTGGGGCCAAACCAGCTCGGTCAGCCAATCAGAAAACAACTCTAGTCAGCCAATCAGAAAACAGCTCTAGTCAGCCAATCAGAAAGCAGAACAAAATCTGCGCTATACCCTGCTGCGGTTTATGGGCTCCTGTTACTTGGCCCCTAAACTGGCACGTTCCGAGCCTCCTAGATAACCGATTTTTAAAATTAGGGTAACAGGAGCCCATAAATCGTAACAGAGCAAAACCAGTTCGTGTCTGGGGCCAAGCCAGCTCGATCAGCCAATCAGAAAACAACTCTTGTCAGCAAATCAGAAAACCGCTCTAGTCAGCCAATCAGAAAGCAGAAAAAAATCTGCGCTATACCCTGCTGCGGTTTATGGGCTCCTGTTACTTGGCCCCTTAACTGGCACGTTCCGAGCCTCCTAGATAACCGATTTTTAAAATTAGGGTAACAGGAACCCATAAATCGTAACAGAGCAAAACCAGTTTGTGTCTGGGGCCAAACCAGCTCGGTCAGCCAATCAGAAAACAACTCTAGTCAGCCAATCAGAAAACAGCTCTAGTCAGCCAATCAGAAAGCAGAAAAAAATCTGCGCTATACTCTGTTGCGGTTTATGGGCTCTTGTTACTTGGCCCCTTAACTGACACGTTCCGAGCCTCCTAGATAACCGATTTTTAAAATTTGGGTAACAGGAGCCCATAAATCGTAACAGAGCAAAACCACGTCGCGTCTGGGGCCAAACCAACTCGGTCAGCCAATCAGAAAACAGCTCTAGTCAGCCAATCAGAAAGCAGAAAAAAATCTGCGTTATACCCTGCTGCGGTTTATGGGCTCCTGTTACTTGGCCCCTTAACTGGCACGTTCCGAGCCTCCTAGATAACCGATTTTTAAAATTAGGGTAACAGGAGCCCATAAATCGTAACAGAGCAAAACCACGTCGCGTCTGGGGCCAAACCAGGTCGGTCAGCCAATCAGAAAACAGCTCTAGTCAGCCAATCAGAAAACATCTCTAGTCAGCCAATCAGAAAGCAGACAAAAATCTGCGCTCTACCCTGCTGCGGTTTATGGGCTCCTGTTACTTGGCCCCTAAACTGGCACGTTCCAAGCCTCCTAGATAACCGATTTTTAAAATTAGGGTAACAGGAGCCCATAAATCGTAACAGAGCAAAACCAGGTCGCGTCTGGGGCCAAGCCAGCTCTGTCAGCCAATCAGAAAACAACTGTAGTCAGCCAATCAGAAAACAGCTCTAGTCAGCCAATCAGAAAGCAGAAAAAAATCTGCGCTATACTCTGCTGCGGTTTATGGGCTCTTGTTACTTGGCCCCTTAACTGGCACGTTCCGAGCCTCCTAGATAACCGATTTTTAAAATTAGGGTAACAGGAGCCCATAAATCGTAACAGAGCAAAACCAGTTCGTGTCTGGGGCCAAGCCAGCTCGGTCCGCCAATCAGAAAACAACTCTAGTCAGCAAATCAGAAAACCGCTCTAGTCAGCCAATCAGAAAGCAGAAAAAAATCTGCGCTATACCCTGCTGCGTTTTATGGGCTCCTGTTACTTGGCCCCTTAACTGGCACGTTCCGAGCCACCTAGATAACCGATTTTCAAAATTTGGGTAACAGGAGCCCATAAATCGTAACAGAGCAAAACCAGGTCGCGTCTGGGGCCAAGCCAGCTCGGTCCGCCACTCAGAAAACAACTCTAGTCAGCCAATCAGAAAACAGCTCTAGTCAGCCAATCAGAAAGCAGAACAAAATCTGCGCTATACCCTGCTGCGGTTTATGAGCTCCTGTTACTTGGCCCCTTAACTGGCACGTTCCGAGCCTCATAGATAACCGACTTTTAAAATTTGGGTAACAGGAGCCCATAAATCGTAACAGAGCAAAACCAGGTCGCGTATGGGGCCAAGCCAGCTCGGTCCGCCAATCAGAAAACAACTCTACTCAGCCAATCAGAAAACAGCTCTAGTCAGCCAATCAGAAAGCAGAACAAAATCTGCGCTATACCCTGCTGCGGTTTATGGGCTCCTGTTACTTGTCCTTTAACTGGCACGTTCCGAGCCTCCTAGATAACCGATTTTTAAAATTTGGGTATCAGGAGCCCATAAATCGTAACAGAGCAAAACCAGTTCGTGTCTGGGGCCAAGCCAGCTCGGTCAGCCAATCAGAAAACAACTCTAGTCAGCCAATCAGACAACAGCTCTAGTCAGCCAATCAGAAAGCAGAAAAAAATCTGCGCTATACCCTGCTGCGGTTTATGGGCTCCTGTTACTTGGCCCCTAAACTGGCACGTTCCGAGCCTCCTAGATAACCGATTTTTAAAATTTGGGTAACAGAAGCCCATAAATCGTAACAGAGCAAAACCAGTTCGCGTCTGGGGCCAAACCAGCTCGGTCAGCCAATCAGAAAACAACTCTAGTCAGCCAATCAGAAAGCAGAAAAAAATGCGCTATACCCTGCTGCGGTTTATGGGCTCCTGTTACTTGGCCCCTTAACTGGCACGTTCCGAGCCTCCTAGATAACCGATTTTTAAAATTAGGGTAACAGGAGCCCATAAATCGTAACAGAGCAAAACCAGTTCGGGTCTGGGGCCAAACCAGCTCGGTCAGCCAATTAGAAAACAACTCTAGTCAGCCAATCAGAAAACAACTCTAGTCAGCCAATCAGAAAGCAGAAAAAAATTTACGCTATACCTTGCTGCGGTTTATGGGCTCCTGTTACTTGGCCCCTTAACTGGCACGTTCCGAGCCTCCTAGATAACCGATTTTCAAAATTTGGGTAACAGAAGCCCATAAATCGTAACAGAGCAAAACCAGTTCGTGTCTGGGGCCAAACCAGCTCGGTCAGCCAATCAGAAAACAACTCTAGTTAGCCAATCAGACAACAGCTCTAGTCAGCCAATCAGAAAGCAGACAAAAATCTGCGCTATACCCTGCTGCGGTTTATGGGCTCCTGTTACTTGGCCCCTAAACTTTCACGTTCCGAGCCTCCTAGATAACCGATTTTTAAAATTTGGGTAACAGAAGCCCATAAACCGTAACACAGCAAAACCAGTTCGTGTCTGGGGCCAAGCCAGCTCGGTCCGCCAATCAGAAAACAACTCTAGTCAGCAAATCAGAAAACCGCTCTAGTCAGCCAATCAGAAGGCAGAAAAAAATCTGCGCTATACCCTGCTGCGGTTTATGGGCTCCTGTTACTTGGCCCCTTAACTGGCACGTTCCGAGCCTCCTAGATAACCGATTTTTAAAATTAGGGTAACAGGAACCCATAAATCGTAACAGAGCAAAACCAGTTCGTGTCTGGGGCCAAACCAGCTCGGTCAGCCAATCAGAAAACAACTCTAGTCAGCCAATCAGAAAACAGCTCTAGTCAGCCAATCAGAAAGCAGGAAAAATCTGCGCTATACTCTGCTGCGGTTTATGGGCTCTTGTTACTTGGCCCTTTAACTGGCACGTTCCGAGCCTCCTAGATAACCGATTTTTAAAATTTGGGTAACAGGAGCCCATAAATCGTAACAGAGCAAAACCAGGTCGCGTCTGGGGCCAAACCAGCTCGGTCAGCCAATCAGAAAACAACTCTAGTCAGCCAATCAGAAAACAGCTCTAGTCAGCCAATCAGAAAGCAGAAAAAAATCTGCGCTATACCTTGCTGCGGTTTATGGGCTCCTGTTACTTGGCCCCTTAACTGGCACGTTCCGAGCCTCCTAGATAACCGATTTTCAAAATTTGGGTAACAGGAGCCCATAAATCGTAACAGAGCAAAACGACGTCGCGTCTGGGGCCAAACCAGCTCGGTCAGCCAATCAGAAAACAACTCTAGTCAGCCAATGAGAAAACAGCTCTAGTCAGCCAATCAGAAAAAAAAAAAGTCTGCGCTATACCCTGCTGCGGTTTATGGGCTCTTGTTACTTGGCCCCTAAACTGGCACGTTCCGAGCCTCCTAGAAAACCGATTTTTAAAATTAGGGTAACAGGAGCCCATAAATCGAAACAGAGCAAAACCAGTTGGTGTCTGGGGCCAAGCCAGCTCTGTCAGCCAATCAGAAAACAACTCTAGTCAGCAAATCAGAAAACAGCTCTAGTCAGCCAATCAGAAAGCAGAAAAAAAATCTGCGCTATACCCTGCTGCGGTTTATGGGCTCCTGTTACTTGGACCCTTAACTGGCACGTTCCGAGCATCCTAGATAACCGATTTTTAAAATTTGGGTAAGAGGAGCCCATAAATTGTAACAGAGCAAAACCAGGTCGCGTCTGGGGCCAAACCAGCTCGGTCCGCCAATCAGAAAACAACTCTAGTCAGCCAATCAGAAAACAGCTCTAGTCAGCCAATCAGAAAGCAGAAAAAAATCTGCGCTATACCCTGCTGCGGTTTATGGGCTCCTGTTACTTGGCCCCTTAACTGGCACGTTCCGAGCCTCCTAGATAACCGATTTTTAAAATTAGGGTAACAGGAGCCCATAAATCTTAACAGAGCAAAACCAGTTCGTGTCTGGGGCCAAGCCAGCTCGGTCAGCCAATCAGAAAACAACTCTAGTCAGCCAATCAGACAACAGCTCTAGTCAGCCAATCAGAAAGCAGAAAAAAATCTGCGCTATACCCTGCTGCGGTTTATGGGCTCCTGTTACTTGGCCCCTTAACTGGCACGTTCCGAGCCTCCTAGATAACCGATTTTTAAAATTAGGGTAACAGGAACCCATAAATCGTAACAGAGCAAAACCAGTTTGTGTCTGGGGCCAAACCAGCTCGGTCAGCCAATCAGAAAACAACTCTAGTCAGCCAATCAGAAAACAGCTCTAGTCAGCCAATCAGAAAGCAGAAAAAAATCTGCGCTATACTCTGTTGCGGTTTATGGGCTCTTGTTACTTGGCCCCTTAACTGACACGTTCCGAGCCTCCTAGATAACCGATTTTTAAAATTTGGGTAACAGGAGCCCATAAATCGTAACAGAGCAAAACCACGTCGCGTCTGGGGCCAAACCAACTCGGTCAGCCAATCAGAAAACAGCTCTAGTCAGCCAATCAGAAAGCAGAAAAAAATCTGCGTTATACCCTGCTGCGGTTTATGGGCTCCTGTTACTTGGCCCCTTAACTGGCACGTTCCGAGCCTCCTAGATAACCGATTTTTAAAATTAGGGTAACAGGAGCCCATAAATCGTAACAGAGCAAAACCACGTCGCGTCTGGGGCCAAACCAGGTCGGTCAGCCAATCAGAAAACAGCTCTAGTCAGCCAATCAGAAAACATCTCTAGTCAGCCAATCAGAAAGCAGACAAAAATCTGCGCTCTACCCTGCTGCGGTTTATGGGCTCCTGTTACTTGGCCCCTAAACTGGCACGTTCCAAGCCTCCTAGATAACCGATTTTTAAAATTAGGGTAACAGGAGCCCATAAATCGTAACAGAGCAAAACCAGGTCGCGTCTGGGGCCAAGCCAGCTCTGTCAGCCAATCAGAAAACAACTGTAGTCAGCCAATCAGAAAACAGCTCTAGTCAGCCAATCAGAAAGCAGAAAAAAATCTGCGCTATACTCTGCTGCGGTTTATGGGCTCTTGTTACTTGGCCCCTTAACTGGCACGTTCCGAGCCTCCTAGATAACCGATTTTTAAAATTAGGGTAACAGGAGCCCATAAATCGTAACAGAGCAAAACCAGTTCGTGTCTGGGGCCAAGCCAGCTCGGTCCGCCAATCAGAAAACAACTCTAGTCAGCAAATCAGAAAACCGCTCTAGTCAGCCAATCAGAAAGCAGAAAAAAATCTGCGCTATACCCTGCTGCGTTTTATGGGCTCCTGTTACTTGGCCCCTTAACTGGCACGTTCCGAGCCACCTAGATAACCGATTTTCAAAATTTGGGTAACAGGAGCCCATAAATCGTAACAGAGCAAAACCAGGTCGCGTCTGGGGCCAAGCCAGCTCGGTCCGCCACTCAGAAAACAACTCTAGTCAGCCAATCAGAAAACAGCTCTAGTCAGCCAATCAGAAAGCAGAACAAAATCTGCGCTATACCCTGCTGCGGTTTATGAGCTCCTGTTACTTGGCCCCTTAACTGGCACGTTCCGAGCCTCATAGATAACCGACTTTTAAAATTTGGGTAACAGGAGCCCATAAATCGTAACAGAGCAAAACCAGGTCGCGTATGGGGCCAAGCCAGCTCGGTCCGCCAATCAGAAAACAACTCTACTCAGCCAATCAGAAAACAGCTCTAGTCAGCCAATCAGAAAGCAGAACAAAATCTGCGCTATACCCTGCTGCGGTTTATGGGCTCCTGTTACTTGTCCTTTAACTGGCACGTTCCGAGCCTCCTAGATAACCGATTTTTAAAATTTGGGTATCAGGAGCCCATAAATCGTAACAGAGCAAAACCAGTTCGTGTCTGGGGCCAAGCCAGCTCGGTCAGCCAATCAGAAAACAACTCTAGTCAGCCAATCAGACAACAGCTCTAGTCAGCCAATCAGAAAGCAGAAAAAAATCTGCGCTATACCCTGCTGCGGTTTATAGGCTCCTGTTACTTGGCCCCTAAACTGGCACGTTCCGAGCCTCCTAGATAACCGATTTTTAAAATTTGGGTAACAGAAGCCCATAAATCGTAACAGAGCAAAACCAGTTCGCGTCTGGGGCCAAACCAGCTCGGTCAGCCAATCAGAAAACAACTCTAGTCAGCCAATCAGAAAGCAGAAAAAAATGCGCTATACCCTGCTGCGGTTTATGGGCTCCTGTTACTTGGCCCCTTAACTGGCACGTTCCGAGCCTCCTAGATAACCGATTTTTAAAATTAGGGTAACAGGAGCCCATAAATCGTAACAGAGCAAAACCAGTTCGGGTCTGGGGCCAAACCAGCTCGGTCAGCCAATTAGAAAACAACTCTAGTCAGCCAATCAGAAAACAACTCTAGTCAGCCAATCAGAAAGCAGAAAAAAATCTACGCTATACCTTGCTGCGGTTTATGGGCTCCTGTTACTTGGCCCCTTAACTGGCACGTTCCGAGCCTCCTAGATAACCGATTTTCAAAATTTGGGTAACAGAAGCCCATAAATCGTAACAGAGCAAAACCAGTTCGTGTCTGGGGCCAAACCAGCTCGGTCAGCCAATCAGAAAACAACTCTAGTTAGCCAATCAGACAACAGCTCTAGTCAGCCAATCAGAAAGCAGACAAAAATCTGCGCTATACCCTGCTGCGGTTTATGGGCTCCTGTTACTTGGCCCCTAAACTTTCACGTTCCGAGCCTCCTAGATAACCGATTTTTAAAATTTGGGTAACAGAAGCCCATAAACCGTAACACAGCAAAACCAGTTCGTGTCTGGGGCCAAGCCAGCTCGGTCCGCCAATCAGAAAACAACTCTAGTCAGCAAATCAGAAAACCGCTCTAGTCAGCCAATCAGAAGGCAGAAAAAAATCTGCGCTATACCCTGCTGCGGTTTATGGGCTCCTGTTACTTGGCCCCTTAACTGGCACGTTCCGAGCCTCCTAGATAACCGATTTTTAAAATTAGGGTAACAGGAACCCATAAATCGTAACAGAGCAAAACCAGTTCGTGTCTGGGGCCAAACCAGCTCGGTCAGCCAATCAGAAAACAACTCTAGTCAGCCAATCAGAAAACAGCTCTAGTCAGCCAATCAGAAAGCAGGAAAAATCTGCGCTATACTCTGCTGCGGTTTATGGGCTCTTGTTACTTGGCCCTTTAACTGGCACGTTCCGAGCCTCCTAGATAACCGATTTTTAAAATTTGGGTAACAGGAGCCCATAAATCGTAACAGAGCAAAACCAGGTCGCGTCTGGGGCCAAACCAGCTCGGTCAGCCAATCAGAAAACAACTCTAGTCAGCCAATCAGAAAACAGCTCTAGTCAGCCAATCAGAAAGCAGAAAAAAATCTGCGCTATACCTTGCTGCGGTTTATGGGCTCCTGTTACTTGGCCCCTTAACTGGCACGTTCCGAGCCTCCTAGATAACCGATTTTCAAAATTTGGGTAACAGGAGCCCATAAATCGTAACAGAGCAAAACCACGTCGCGTCTGGGGCCAAACCAGCTCGGTCAGCCAATCAGAAAACAACTCTAGTCAGCCAATGAGAAAACAGCTCTAGTCAGCCAATCAGAAAAAAAAAAAGTCTGCGCTATACCCTGCTGCGGTTTATGGGCTCTTGTTACTTGGCCCCTAAACTGGCACGTTCCGAGCCTCCTAGAAAACCGATTTTTAAAATTAGGGTAACAGGAGCCCATAAATCGAAACAGAGCAAAACCAGTTGGTGTCTGGGGCCAAGCCAGCTCTGTCAGCCAATCAGAAAACAACTCTAGTCAGCAAATCAGAAAACAGCTCTAGTCAGCCAATCAGAAAGCAGAAAAAAAATCTGCGCTATACCCTGCTGCGGTTTATGGGCTCCTGTTACTTGGACCCTTAACTGGCACGTTCCGAGCATCCTAGATAACCGATTTTTAAAATTTGGGTAAGAGGAGCCCATAAATTGTAACAGAGCAAAACCAGGTCGCGTCTGGGGCCAAACCAGCTCGGTCCGCCAATCAGAAAACAACTCTAGTCAGCCAATCAGAAAACAGCTCTAGTCAGCCAATCAGAAAGCAGAAAAAAATCTGCGCTATACCCTGCTGCGGTTTATGGGCTCCTGTTACTTGGCCCCTTAACTGGCACGTTCCGAGCCTCCTAGATAACCGATTTTTAAAATTAGGGTAACAGGAGCCCATAAATCTTAACAGAGCAAAACCAGTTCGTGTCTGGGGCCAAGCCAGCTCGGTCAGCCAATCAGAAAACAACTCTAGTCAGCCAATCAGACAACAGCTCTAGTCAGCCAATCAGAAAGCAGAAAAAAATCTGCGCTATACCCTGCTGCGGTTTATGGGCTCCTGTTACTTGGCCCCTAAACTGGCACGTTCCGAGCCTCCTAGATAACCGATTTTTAAAATTTGGGTAACAGAAGCCCATAAATCGTAACAGAGCAAAACCAGTTCGCGTCTGGGGCCAAACCAGCTCGGTCAGCCAATCAGAAAACAACTCTAGTCAGCCAATCAGAAAGCAGAAAAAAATCTGCGCTATACCCTGCTGCGGTTTATGGGCTCCTGTTACTTGGCCCCTTAACTGGCACGTTCCGAGCCTCCTAGATAACCGATTTTTAAAATTAGGGTAACAGGAGCCCATAAATCGTAACAGAGCAAAACCAGTTCGGGTCTGGGGCCAAACCAGCTCGGTCAGCCAATCAGAAAACAACTCTAGTCAGCCAATCAGAAAACAACTCTAGTCAGCCAATCAGAAAGCAGAAAAAAATCTACGCTATACCTTGCTGCGGTTTATGGGCTCCTGTTACTTGGCCCCTTAACTGGCACGTTCCGAGCCTCCTAGATAACCGATTTTCAAAATTTGGGTAACAGAAGCCCATAAATCGTAACAGAGCAAAACCAGTTCGTGTCTGGGGCCAAACCAGCTCGGTCAGCCAATCAGAAAACAACTCTAGTTAGCCAATCAGACAACAGCTCTAGTCAGCCAATCAGAAAGCAGACAAAAATCTGCGCTATACCCTGCTGCGGTTTATGGGCTCCTGTTACTTGGCCCCTAAACTTTCACGTTCCGAGCCTCCTAGATAACCGATTTTTAAAATTTGGGTAACAGAAGCCCATAAACCGTAACACAGCAAAACCAGTTCGTGTCTGGGGCCAAGCCAGCTCGGTCCGCCAATCAGAAAACAACTCTAGTCAGCAAATCAGAAAACCGCTCTAGTCAGCCAATCAGAAGGCAGAAAAAAATCTGCGCTATACCCTGCTGCGGTTTATGGGCTCCTGTTACTTGGCCCCTTAACTGGCACGTTCCGAGCCTCCTAGATAACCGATTTTTAAAATTAGGGTAACAGGAACCCATAAATCGTAACAGAGCAAAACCAGTTCGTGTCTGGGGCCAAACCAGCTCGGTCAGCCAATCAGAAAACAACTCTAGTCAGCCAATCAGAAAACAGCTCTAGTCAGCCAATCAGAAAGCAGGAAAAATCTGCGCTATACTCTGCTGCGGTTTATGGGCTCTTGTTACTTGGCCCTTTAACTGGCACGTTCCGAGCCTCCTAGATAACCGATTTTTAAAATTTGGGTAACAGGAGCCCATAAATCGTAACAGAGCAAAACCAGGTCGCGTCTGGGGCCAAACCAGCTCGGTCAGCCAATCAGAAAACAACTCTAGTCAGCCAATCAGAAAACAGCTCTAGTCAGCCAATCAGAAAGCAGAAAAAAATCTGCGCTATACCTTGCTGCGGTTTATGGGCTCCTGTTACTTGGCCCCTTAACTGGCACGTTCCGAGCCTCCTAGATAACCGATTTTCAAAATTTGGGTAACAGGAGCCCATAAATCGTAACAGAGCAAAACCACGTCGCGTCTGGGGCCAAACCAGCTCGGTCAGCCAATCAGAAAACAACTCTAGTCAGCCAATGAGAAAACAGCTCTAGTCAGCCAATCAGAAAAAAAAAAAGTCTGCGCTATACCCTGCTGCGGTTTATGGGCTCTTGTTACTTGGCCCCTAAACTGGCACGTTCCGAGCCTCCTAGAAAACCGATTTTTAAAATTAGGGTAACAGGAGCCCATAAATCGAAACAGAGCAAAACCAGTTGGTGTCTGGGGCCAAGCCAGCTCTGTCAACCAATCAGAAAACAACTCTAGTCAGCAAATCAGAAAACAGCTCTAGTCAGCCAATCAGAAAGCAGAAAAAAATCTGCGCTATACCCTGCTGCGGTTTATGGGCTCCTGTTACTTGGCCCCTTAACTGGCACGTTCCGAGCCTCCTACATAACCGATTTTTAAAATTTGGGTAAGAGGAGCCCATAAATTGTAACAGAGCAAAACCAGGTCGCGTCTGGGGCCAAACCAGCTCGGTCCGCCAATCAGAAAACAGCTCTAGTCAGCCAATCAGAAAGCAGAAAAAAATCTGCGCTATACCCTGCTGCGGTTTATGGGCTCCTGTTACTTGGCCCCTTAACTGGCACGTTCCGAGCCTCCTAGATAACCGATTTTTAAAATTAGGGTAACAGGAGCCCATAAATCTTAACAGAGCAAAACCAGTTGGTATCTGGGGCCAAGCCAGCTCGGTCAGCCAATCAGAAAACAATTCTAGTCAGCAAATCAGAAAACAGCTCTAGTCAGCCAATCAGAAAGCAGAAAAAAATCTGCGCTATACCCTGCTGCGGTTTATGGGCTCCTGTTACTTGGCCCCTTAACTGGCACGCTCCGAGCCTCCTAGATAACCGATTTTTAAAATTAGGGTAACAGGAGCCCATAAATCGTAACAGAGCAAAACCAGTTCGTGTCTGGGGCCAAGCTAGTTCGGTCAGCCAATCAGAAAACAACTCTAGTCAGCCAATCAGACAACAGCTCTAGTCATCCACTCAGACAACAGCTCTAGTCAGCCAATCAAAAAGCAGAAAAAAATCTGCGCTATGCCGTGCTGCGGTTTATGGGCTCTTGTTACTTGGCCCCTTAACTAGCACGTTCCGAGCCTCCTAGATAACCGATTTTTAATATTTGGGTAACAGGAACCCGTAAATCGTAACAGAGCAAAACCAGCTCGCGTCTGGGGCCAAACCAGCTCGGTCAGCCAATCAGAAAACAACTCTAGTCAGCCAATCAGAAAACAGCTCTAGTCAGCCAATCAGAAAGCAAAAAAAAGTCTGCGCTATACCCTGCTGCGGTTTATGGGCTCTTGTTACTTGGCCCCTTAACTGGCACGTTCCGAGCCTCCTAGATAACCGATTTTTAATATTTGGGTAACAGGAGCCCATAAATCGTAACAGAGCAAAACCAGGTCGCGTCTGGGGCCAAACCAGCTCGGTCAGCCAATCAGAAAACAACTCTAGTCAGCCAATCAGAAAACAGCTCTAGTCAGCCAATCAGAAAGCAGAAAAAAATCTGCGCTATACTCTGCTGCGGTTGATGGGCTTTTGTTACTTGGCCCCTTAACTGGCAAGTTCCGAGCCTCCTAGATAACCGATTTTTAAAATTAGGGTAACAGGAGCCCATAAATCGTAACAGAGCAAAACCAGTTCGTGTCTGGGGCCAAGCCAGCTCGGTCAGCCAATCAGAAAACAACTCTAGTCAGCAAATCAGAAAACCGCTCTAGTCAGCCAATCAGAAAGCAGAAAAAAATCTGCGCTATACTCTGCTGCAGTTTATGGGCTCCTGTTACTTGGCCCCTTAACTGGTACGTTCCGAGCCTCCTAGATAACCGATTTTTAAAATTAGGGTAACAGGAGCCCATAAAGCGTAACAGAGCAAAGCCAGTTCGTGTCTGGGGCCAAGCCAGCTCGGTCAGCCAATCAGAAAACAACTCTAGTCAGCCAATCAGAAAACAGCTCTAGTCAGCCAATCAGAATGCAGAAAAAAATCTGCGCTATACTCTGTTGCGGTTTATGGGCTTTTGTTACTTGGCCCCTTAACTGGCACGTTCCGAGCCTCCTAGATAACCGATTTTTAAAATTTGGGTAACAGGAGCACATAAATCGTAACAGAGCAAAACCACGTCGCGTCTGGGGCCAAACCAGCTCGGTCAGCCAATGAGAAAACAACTCTAGGCAGCCAATGAGAAAACAGCTCTAGTCAGCCAATCAGAAAGCAGAAAAAAATCTGCGCTATACTCTGCTGCGGTTGATGGGCTTTTGTTACTTGGCCCCTTAACTGGCAAGTTCCGAGCCTCCTAGATAACCGATTTTTAAAATTAGGGTAACAGGAGCCCATAAAGCGTAACAGAGCAAAGCCAGTTCGTGTCTGGGGCCAAGCCAGCTCGGTCAGCCAATCAGAAAACAACTCTAGTCAGCCAATCAGAAAACAGCTCTAGTCAGCCAATCAGAAAGCAGAAAAAAATCTGCGCTATACCCTGCTGCGGTTTATGGGCTCCTGTTACTTGGCCCTTTAACTGGCACGTTCCGAGCCTCCTAGATAACCGATTTTTAAAATTAGGGTAACAGGAGCCCATAAATCTTAACAGAGCAAAACCAGTTGGTGTCTGGGGCCAAGCCAGCTCGGTCAGCCAATCAGAAAACAATTCTAGTCAGCAAATCAGAAAACAGCTCTAGTCAGCCAATCAGAAAGCAGAAAAAAATCTGCGCTATACCCTGCTGCGGTTTATGGGCTCCTGTTACTTGGCCCCTTAACCGGCACGCTCCGAGCCTCCTAGATAACCGATTTTTAAAATTAGGGTAACAGGAACCCATAAATCGTAACAGAGCAAAACCAGTTCGTGTCTGGGGCCAAGCTAGCTCGGTCAGCCAATCAGAAAACAACTCTAGTCAGCCAATCAGACAACAGCTCTAGTCAGCCACTCAGACAACAGCTCTAGTCAGCCAATCAGAAAGCAGAAAAAAATCTGCGCTATGCCGTGCTGCGGTTTATGGGCTCTTGTTACTTGGCCCCTTAACTAGCACGTTCCGAGCCTCCTAGATAACCGATTTTTAATATTTGGGTAACAGGAGCCCATAAATCGTAACAGAGCAAAACCAGCTCGCGTCTGGGGCCAAACCAGCTCGGTCAGCCAATCAGAAAACAACTCTAGTCAGCCAATCAGAAAACAGCTCTAGTCAGCCAATCAGAAAGCAAAAAAAAGTCTGCGCTATACCCTGCTGCGGTTTATGGGCTCTTGTTACTTGGCCCCTTAACTGGCACGTTCCGAGCCTCCTAGATAACCGATTTTTACAATTAGGGTAACAGGAGCCCATAAATCGTAACAGAGCAAAACCACGTCGCGTCTGGGGCCAAACCAGCTCGGTCAGCCAATCAGAAAACAACTCTAGTCAGCCAATGAGAAAACAGCTCTAGTCAGCCAATCAGAAAAAAAAAAGTCTGCGCTATACCCTGCTGCGGTTTATGGGCTCTTGTTACTTGGCCCCTAAACAGGCACGTTCCGAGCCTCCTAGAAAACCGATTTTTAAAATTAGGGTAACAGGAGCCCATAAATCGAAACAGAGCAAAACCAGTTGGTGTCTGGGGCCAAGCCACCTCGGTCAGCCAATCAGAAAACAACTCTAGTCAGCAAATCAGAAAACAGCTCTAGTCAGCCAATCAGAAAGCAGAAAAAAAATCTGCGCTATACCCTGCTGCGGTTTATGGGCTCTTGTTACTTGGCCCCTTAACTGGCACGTTCCGAGCCTCCTAGAAAACCGATTTTTAAAATTAGGGTAACAGGAGCCCATAAATCGTAACAGAGCAAAACCAGTTCGTGTCTGGGGCCAAGCCAGCTCGGTCAGCCAATCAGAAAACAACTCTAGTCAGCAAATCAGAAAACAGCTCTAGTCAGCCAATCAGAAAGCAGAAAAAAATCTGCGCTATACTCTGTTGCGGTTTATGGGCTTTTGTTACTTGGCCCCTTAACTGGCACGTTCCGAGCCTCCTAGATAACCGATTTTTAAAATTTGGGTAACAGGAGCACATAAATCGTAACAGAGCAAAACCACGTCGCGTCTGGGGCGAAACCAGCTCGGTCAGCCAATCAGAAAACAACTCTAGTCAGCCAATCAGAAAACAGCTCTAGTCAGCCAATCAGAAAGCAAAAAAAAGTCTGCGCTATACCCTGCTGCGGTTTATGGGCTCTTGTTACTTGGCCCCTCAACTGGCACGTTCCGAGCCTCTTAGAAAACCGATTTTTAAAATTAGGGTAACAGGAGCCCATAAATTGAAACAGAGCAAAACCAGTTGGTGTCTGGGGCCAAGCCAGCTCGGTCAGCCAATCAGAAAACAACTCTAGTCAGCCAATCAGAAAACAGCTCTAGGCAGCCAATCAGAAAGCAGAAAAAAATCTGCGCTATACCCTGCTGCGGTTTATGGGCTCTTGTTACTTGGCCCCTTAACTGGCACGTTCCGAGCCTCCTAGATAACCGATTTTTAATATTTGGGTAACAGGAGCCCATAAATCGTAACAGAGCAAAACCAGGTCGCGTCTGGGGCCAAACCAGCTCGGTCAGCCAATCAGAAAACAACTCTAGTCAGCCAATCAGAAAACAGCTCTAGTCAGCCAATCAGAAAGCAGAAAAAAATCTGCGCTATACTCTGCTGCGGTTGATGGGCTTTTGTTACTTGGCCCCTTAACTGGCAAGTTCCGAGCCTCCTAGATAACAGATTTTTAAAATTAGGGTAACAGGAGCCCATAAATCGTAACAGAGCAAAACCAGTTGGTGTCTGGGGCCAAGCCAACTCGGTCAGCCAATCAGAAAACAACTCTAGTCACCAAATCAGAAAACCGCTCTAGTCAGCCAATCAGAAAGCAGAAAAAAATCTGCGCTATACCCTGCTGCGGTTTATGGGCTCTTGTTACTTGGCCCCTCAACTGGCACGTTCCGAGCCTCTTAGAAAACCGATTTTTAAAATTAGGGTAACAGGAGACCATAAATTGAAACAGAGCAAAACCAGTTGGTGTCTGGGGCCAAGCCAGCTCGGTCAGCCAATCAGAAAACAACTCTAGTCAGCCAATCAGAAAACAGCTCTAGGCAGCCAATCAGAAAGCAGAAAAAAATCTGCGCTATACTCTGCTGCGGTTGATGGGCTTTTGTTACTTGGCCCCTTAACTGGCAAGTTCCGAGCCTCCTAGATAACCGATTTTTAAAATTAGGGTAACAGGAGCCCATAAATCGTAACAGAGCAAAACCAGTTCGTGTCTGGGGCCAAGCCAGCTCGGTCAGCCAATCAGAAAACAACTCTAGTCAGCCAATCAGAAAACAGCTCTAGTCAGCCAATCAGAAAGCAGAAAAAAATCTGCGCTATACTCTGTTGCGGTTTATGGGCTTTTGTTACTTGGCCCCTTAACTGGCACGTTCCGAGCCTCCTAGATAACCGATTTTTAAAATTTGGGTAACAGGAGCACATAAATCGTAACAGAGCAAAACCACGTCGCGTCTGGGGCCAAACCAGCTCGGTCAGCCAATCAGAAAACAGCTCTAGTCAGCCAATCAGAAAGCAAAAAAAAAGTCTGCGCTATACCCTGCTGCGGTTTATGGGCTCTTGTTACTTGGCCCCTAAACTGGCACGTTCCGAGCCTCTTAGAAAACCGATTTTTAAAATTAGGGTAACAGGAGCCCATAAATTGAAACAGAGCAAAACCAGTTGGTGTCTGGGGCCAAGCCAGCTCGGTCAGCCAATCAGAAAACAACTCTAGTCAGCCAATCAGAAAACAGCTCTAGTCAGCCAATCAGAAAGCAGAAAAAAATCTGCGCTATACCCTGCTGCGGTTTATGGGCTCCTGTTACTTGGCCCCTTAACTGGCACGTTCCGAGCCTCCTAGATAACCGATTTTTAAAATTTGGGTAAGAGGAGCCCATAAATTGTAACAGAGCAAAACCAGTTGGTGTCTGGGGCCAAACCAGCTCGGTCCGCCAATCAGAATACAACTTTAGTCAGCCAATCAGAAAACAGCTCTAATCAGCCAATCAGAAAGCAGAAAAAAATCTGCGCTATACTCTGCTGCGGTTGATGGGCTTTTGTTACTTGGCCCCTTAACTGGCAAGTTCCGAGCCTCCTAGATAACCGATTTTTAAAATTAGGGTAACAGGAGCCCATAAATCGTAACAGAGCAAAACCAGTTCGTGTCTGGGGCCAAGCCAGCTCGGTCAGCCAATCAGAAAACAACTCTAGTCAGCAAATCAGAAAACCGCTCTAGTCAGCCAATCAGAAAGCAGAAAAAATCTGCGCTATACTCTGCTGCGGTTTATGGGCTCCTGTTACTTGGCCCCTTAACTGGTACGTTCCGAGCCTCCTAGATAACCGATTTTTAAAATTAGGGTAGCAGGAGCCCATAAATCGTAACAGAGCAAAACCAGGTCGCGTCTGGGGCCAAACCAGCTCGGTCAGCCAATCAGAAAACAACTCTAGTCAGCCAATCAGAAAACAGCTCTAGTCAGCCAATCAGAAAGCAAAAAAAAGTCTGCGCTATACCCTGCTGCGGTTTATGGGCTCTTGTTACTTGGCCCCTTAACTGGCACGTTCCGAGCCTCCTAGATAACCGATTTTTAATATTTTGGTAACAGGAGCCCATAAATCGTAACAGAGCAAAACCAGGTCGCGTCTGGGGCCAAACCAGCTCGGCCAGCCAATCAGAAAACAACTCTAGTCAGCCAATCAGAAAACAGCTCTAGTCAGCTAATCAGAAAGCAGAAAAAAATCTGCGCTATACTCTGCTGCGGTTGATGGGCTTTTGTTACTTGGCCCCTTAACTGGCAAGTTCCGAGCCTCCTAGATAACCGATTTTTAAAATTTGGGTAAGAGGAGCCCATAAATTGTAACAGAGCAAAACCAGGTCGCGTCTGGGGCCAAACCAGCTCGGTCCGCCAATCAGAAAACAACTCTAGTCAGCCAATCAGAAAACAGCTCTAGTCAGCCAATCAGAAAGCAGAAAAAAATCTGCGCTATACCCTGCTGCGGTTTATGGGCTCCTGTTACTTTGCCCCTTAACTGGCACGTTCCGAGCCTCCTAGATAACCGATTTTTAAAATTTGGGTAAGAGGAGCCCATAAATTGTAACAGAGCAAAACCAGTTGGTGTCTGGGGCCAAGCTAGCTCGGTCAGCCAATCAGAAAACAACTCTAGTCAGCAAATCAGAAAACAGCTCTAATCAGCCAATCAGAAAGCAGAAAAAAATATGCGCTATACCCTGCTGCGGTTTATGGGCTCTTGTTACTTGGCCCCTTAACTGGCACGTTCCGAGCCTCCTAGATAACCGATTTTTAATATTTGGGTAACAGGAGCCCATAAATCGTAACAGAGCAAAACCAGGTCGCGTCTGGGGCCAAACCAGCTCGGTCAGCCAATCAGAAAACAACTCTAGTCAGCCAATCAGAAAACAGCTCTAGTCAGCTAATCAGAAAGCAGAAAAAAATCTGCGCTATACCCTGCTGCGGTTTATGGGCTCCTGTTACTTGGCCCCTTAACTGGTACGTTCCGAGCCTCCTAGATAACCGATTTTTAAAATTAGGGTAACAGGAGCCCATAAATCGTAACAGAGCAAAACCAGTTGGTGTCTGGGGCCAAGCCAGCTCGGTCAGCCAATCAGAAAACAACTCTAGTCAGCCAATCAGAAAACAGCTCTAGTCAGCCAATCAGAAAGCAAAAAAAAGTCTGCGCTATACCCTGCTGCGGTTTATGGGATCTTGTTACTTGGCCCCTAAACTGGCACGTTCCGAGCCTCTTAGAAAACCGATTTTTAAAATTAGGGTAACAGGAGCCCATAAATTGAAACAGAGCAAAACCAGTTGGTGTCTGGGGCCAAGCCAGCTCGGTCAGCCAATCAGACAACAGCTCTAGTCAGCCAATCAGACAACAGCTCTAGTCAGCCAATCAGAAAGCAGAAAAAAATCTGCGCTATGCCGTGCTGCGGTTTATGGGCTCTTGTTACTTGGCCCCTTAACTCGCACGTTCCGAGCCTCCTAGATAACCGATTTTTAATATTTGGGTAACAGGAGCCCATAAATCGTAACAGAGCAAAACCAGGTCGCGTCTGGGGCCAAACCAGCTCGGTCAGCCAATCAGAAAACAACTCTAGTCAGCCAATCAGAAAACAGCTCTAGTCAGCCAATCAGAAAGCAGAAAAAAAAGTCTGCGCTATACCCTGCTGCGGTTTATGGGCTCTTGTTACTTGGCCCCTTAACTGGCACGTTCCGAGCCTCCTAGATAACCGATTTTTAATATTTGGGTAACAGGAGCCCATAAATCGTAACAGAGCAAAACCAGGTCGCGTCTGGGGCCAAACCAGCTCGGTCAGCCAATCAGAAAACAACTCTAGTCAGCCAATCAGAAAACAGCTCTAGTCAGCCAATCAGAAAGCAGAAAAAAATCTGCGCTATACCCTGCTGCGGTTTATGGGCTCCTGTTACTTGGCCCCTTAACTGGCACGTTCCGAGCCTCCTAGATAACCGATTTTTAAAATTAGGGTAACAGGAGCCCATAAATCGTAACAGAGCAAAACCACTTCGTGTCTGGGGACAAGCCAGCTCGGTCAGCCAATCAGAAAACAACTCTAGTCAGCCAATCAGACAACAGCTCTAGTCAGCCAATCAGAAAGCAGAAAAAAATCTGCGCTATACCCTGCTGCGGTTTATGGGCTCCTGTTACTTGGCCCCTTAACTGGCACGTTCCGAGCCTCCTAGATAACCGATTTTTAAAATTAGGGTAACAGGAGCCCATAAATCGTAACAGAGCAAAACCAGTTCGTGTCTGGGGACAAGCCAGCTCGGTCAGCCAATCAGTAAACAACTCTAGTCAGCCAATCAGACAACAGCTCTAGTCAGCCAATCAGAAAGCAGACAAAATCTGCGGTTTATGGGCTCCTGTTACTTGGCCCCTAAACTGGCACGTTCCGAGCCTCCTAGATAACCGATTTGTGATATTTGGGTAACAGGAGCCCATAAATCGTAACAGAGCAAAACCAGTTCGTGTCTGGGGACAAGCCAGCTCGGTCAGCCAATCAGAAAACAACTCTAGTCAGCCAATCAGAAAACAGCTCTAGTCAGCCAATCAGAGAGCAGAAAAAAATCTGCGCTATACCCTGCTGCGGTTTATGGGCTCCTGTTACTTGGCCCCTTAACTGGCAAGTTCCGAGCCTCCTAGATAACCGATTTTTAAAATTAGGGTAAGAGGAGCCCATAAATCGTAACAGAGCAAAACCAGTTGGTGTCTGGGGCCAAGCCAGCTCGGTCAGCCAATCAGAAAACAACTCTAGTCGGCAAATCAGAAAACAGCTCTAGTCAGCCAATCAGAAAGCAGAAAAAAATCTGCGCTATACCCTGCTGCGGTTTATGGGCTCCTGTTACTTGGCCCCTTAACTGGCACGTTCCGAGCCTCCTAGATAACCGATTTTTAAAATTAGGGTAAGAGGAGCCCATAAATCGTAACAGAGCAAAACCAGTTGGTGTCTGGGGCCAAGCCAGCTCGGTCAGCCAATCAGAAAACAACTCTAGTCGGCAAATCAGAAAACAGCTCTAGTCAGCCAATCAGAAAGCAGAAAAAAATCTGCGCTATACTCTGCTGCGGTTTATGGGCTCTTGTTACTCGGCCCCTTAACTGGCACGTTCCGAGCCTCCTAGATAACCGATTTTTAAAATTTGGGTAACAGGAGCCCATAAATCGTAACAGAGCAAAACCAGGTCGCATCTGGGGCCAAACCAGCTCGATCAGCCAATCAGAAAACAACTCTAGTCAGCCAGTCAGAAAACAGCTCTAATCAGCCAATCAGAAAGCAGACAAAATCTGCGCTATACCCTGCTGCGGTTTATGGGCTCCTGTTACTTGGCCCCTTAACTGGCACGTTCTGAGCCTCCTAGATAACCGATTTTTAAAATTAGGGTAACAGGAGCCCATAAATCGTAACAGAGCAAAACCAGTTGGTGTCTGGGGCCAAGCCAGCTCGGTCAGCCAATCAGAAAACAACTCTAGTCAGCCAATCAGAAAACAGCTCTAGTCAGCCAATCAGAAAGCAGAAAAAAATCTGCGCTATACCCTGTTGCGGTTTATGGGCTCTTGTTACTTGGCCCCTTAACTGGCACGTTCCGAGCCTCCTAGATAACCGATTTTTAAAATTAGGGTAAGAGGAGCCCATAAATCGTAACAGAGCAAAACCAGTTCGTGTCTGGGGCCAAGCCAGCTCGGTCAGCCAATCAGAAAGCAACTCTAGTCAGCCAATCAGAAAACAGCTCTAGTCAGCCAATCAGAAAGCAGAAAAAAATCTGCGCTATACCCTGCTGCGGTTTATGGGCTCCTGTTACTTGGCCCCTTAACTGGCACGTTCCGAGCCTCCTAGATAACCGATTTTTAAAATTAGGGTAACAGGAGCCCATAAATCGTAACAGAGCAAAACCAGTTCGTGTCTGGGGACAAGCCAGCTCGGTCAGCCAATCAGTAAACAACTCTAGTCAGCCAATCAGACAACAGCTCTAGTCAGCCAATCAGAAAACAGTTCTAGTCAGCCAATCAAAAAGCAGAACTAAATCTGCGCTATACCCTGCTGCGGCTTATGTGATCCTGTTACTTGGCCCTTAACTGGTACGTTCCGAGCAACCTAGATAACCGATTTTTAAAATTTGGGTAACAGGAGCCCATAAGTCGTAACAGAGCAAAACCAGGTCGCGTCTGGGGCCAAGCCACCTCGGTCAGCCAATCAGAAAACAGCTCTAGTCAGCCAATCAGAAAACAGCTCTAGTCAGCCAATCAGAAAGCAGAAAAAAATCTGCGCTATACCCTGCTGCGGTTTATGGGCTCCTGTTACTTGGCCCCTTAAGTGGCACGTTCCGAGCCTCCTAGATAACCGATTTTTAAAATTAGGGTAACAGGAGCCCATAAATCGTAACAGAGCAAAACCAGTTCGTGTCTGGGGCCAAACCAGCTCGGTCAGCCAATCAGAAAACAACTCTAGTCAGCCAATCAGAAAACAGCTCTAGTCAGCCAATCAGAAAGCAGAAAAAAATCTGCGCTATACCCTGCTGCAGTTTATGGGCTCCTGTTACTTGGCCCCTTAACTGGCACGTTCCGAGCCTCCTAGATAACCGATTTTTAAAATTAGGGTAACAGGAGCCCATAAATCGTAACAGAGCAAAACCAGTTGGTGTCTGGGGCCAAACCAGCTCGGTCAGCCAATCAGAAAACAACTCTAGTCAGCCAATCAGAAAACAGCTCTAGTCAGCCAATCAGAAAGCAGAAAAAAATCTGCGCTATACCCTGCTGCGGTTTATGGGCTCCTGTTACTTGGCCCCTAAACTGGCACGTTCCGAGCCTCCTAGATAACCGATTTTTAAAATTAGGGTAACAGGAGCCCATAAATCGTAACAGAGCAAAACCAGTTCGCGTCTGGGGCCAAGCCAGCTCTGTCAGCCAATCAGAAAACAACTCTAGTCAGCCAATCAGAAAGCAGAAAAAAATCTGCGCTATACCCTGCTGCGGTTTATGGGCTCCTGTTACTTGGCCCCTAAACTGGCACGTTCCGAGCCTCCTAGATAACCGATTTTTAAAATTAGGGTAACAGGAGCCCATAAATCGTAACAGAGCAAAACCAGTTCGTGTCTGGGGCCAAGCCAGCTCGGTCCGCCAATCAGAAAACAACTCTAGTCAGCAAATCAGAAAACAGCTCTAGTCAGCCAATCAGAAAGCAGACAAAATCTGCGGTTTATGGGCTCCTGTTACTTGGCCCCTAAACTGGCACGTTCCGAGCCTCCTAGATAACCGATTTGTGATATTTGGGTAACAGGAGCCCATAAATCGTAACAGAGCAAAACCATTTCGCGTCTGGGGCCAAACCAGCTCGGTCAGCCAATCAGAAAACAACTCTAGTCAGCCAATCAGAAAACAGATCTAGTGAGCCAATCAGAAAGCAGAAAAAAATCTGCGCTATACCTTGCTGCGGTTTATGGGCTCCTGTTACTTGGCCCCTTAACTGGCAAGTTCCGAGCCTCCTAGATAACCGATTTTTAAAATTAGGGTAAGAGGAGCCCATAAATCGTAACAGAGCAAAACCAGTTGGTGTCTGGGGCCAAGCCAGCTCGGTCAGCCAATCAGAAAACAGCTCTAGTCAGCCAATCAGAAAGCAGAAAAAAATCTGCGCTATACCCTGCTGCGGTTTATGGGCTCCTGTTACTTGGCCCCTTAACTGGCACGTTCCGAGCCTCCTAGATAACCGATTTTTAAAATTAGGGTAACAGGAGCCCATAAATCGTAACAGAGCAAAACCAGTTGGTGTCTGGGGCCAAGCCAGCTCGGTCAGCCAATCAGAAAACAACTCTAGTCAGCCAATCAGAAAACAGCTCTAGTCAGCCAATCAGAAAGCAGAAAAAAATCTGCGCTATACTCTGCTGCGGTTTATGGGCTCTTGTTACTTGGCCCCTTAACTGGCACGTTCCGAGCCTCCTAGATAACCGATTTTTAAAATTTGGGTAACAGGAGCCCATAAATCGTAACAGAGCAAAACCAGGTCGCATCTGGGGCCAAACCAGCTCGATCAGCCAATCAGAAAACAACTCTAGTCAGCCAATCAGAAAACAGCTCTAATCAGCCAATCAGAAAGCAGAAAAAAATCTGCGCTATACCCTGCTGCGGTTTATGGGCTCCTGTTACTTGGCCCCTTAACTGGCACGTTCCGAGCCTCCTAGATAACCGATTTTTAAAATTAGGGTAACAGGAGCCCATAAATCGTAACAGAGCAAAACCAGTTGGTGTCTGGGGCCAAACCAGCTCGGTCAGCCAATCAGAAAACAACTCTAGTCAGCCAATCAGAAAACAGCTCTAGTCAGCCAATCAGAAAGCAGAAAAAAATCTGCGCTATACCCTGCTGCGGTTTATGGGCTCCTGTTACTTGGCCCCTAAACTGGCACGTTCCGAGCCTCCTAGATAACCGATTTTTAAAATTAGGGTAACAGGAGCCCATAAATCGTAACAGAGCAAAACCAGTTCGCGTCTGGGGCCAAGCCAGCTCTGTCAGCCAATCAGAAAACAACTCTAGTCAGCCAATCAGAAAGCAGAAAAAAATCTGTGCTATACCCTGCTGCAGTTTATGGGCTCTTGTTACTTGGCCCCTTAACTGGCACGTTCCGAGCCTCCTAGATAACCGATTTTTAAAATTAGGGTAACAGGAGCCCATAAATCGTAACAGAGCAAAACCAGTTCGCGTCTGGCGCCAAACCAGCTCGGTCAGCCAATCAGAAAACAACTCTAGTCAGCCAATCAGAAAACAGCTCTAGTCAGCCAATCAGAAAGCAGAAAAAAATCTGCGCTATACCCTGCTGCAGTTTATGGGCTCCTGTTACTTGGCCCCTTAACTGGCACGTTCCGAGCCTCCTAGATAACCGATTTTAAAATTAGTGTAACAGGAGCCCATAAATCGTAACAGAGCAAAACCAGTTCGCGTCTGGGGCCAAGCCAGCTCTGTCAGCCAATCAGAAAACAACTCTAGTCAGCCAATCAGAAAACAGCTCTAGTCAGCCAATCAGAAAGCAGAAAAAAATCTGCGCTATACCCTGCTGCGGTTTATTGGCTCTTGTTACTTGGCCCCTTAACTGGCACGTTCCGAACCTCCTAGATAACCGATTTTTAAAATTAGTGTAACAGGAGCCCATAAATCGTAACAGAGCAAAACCAGTTCGCGTCTGGGGCCAAGCCAGCTCTGTCAGCCAATCAGAAAACAACTCTAGTCAGCCAATCAGAAAGCACAAAAAAATCTGTGCTATACCCTGCTGCGGTTTATGGGCTCCTGTTACTTGGCCCCTTAACTGGCACGTTCCGAGCCTCCTAGATAACCGATTTTTAAAATAAGGGTAACAGGAGCCCCTAAATCGTAACAGAGCAAAACCAGTTCGTGTCTGGGGCCAAACCAGCTCGGTCAGCCAATCAGAAAACAACTCTAGTCAGCCAATCAGAAAACAGCTCTAGTCAGCCAATCAGAAAGCAGAAAAAAATCTGTGCTATACCCTGCTGCGGTTTATGGGCTCCTGTTACTTGGCCCCTTAACTGGCACGTTCCGAGCCTCCTAGATAACCGATTTTTAAAATTAGTGTAACAGGAGCCCATAAATCGTAACAGAGCAAAACCAGTTCGCGTCTGGGGCCAAGCCAGCTCTGTCAGCCAATCAGAAAACAACTCTAGTCAGCCAATCAGAAAACAGCTCTAGTCAGCCAATCAGAAAGCAGAAAAAAATCTGCGCTATACCCTGCTGCGGTTTATTGGCTCTTGTTACTTGGCCCCTTAACTGGCACGTTCCGAACCTCCTAGATAACCGATTTTTAAAATTAGTGTAACAGGAGCCCATAAATCGTAACAGAGCAAAACCAGTTCGCGTCTGGGGCCAAGCCAGCTCTGTCAGCCAATCAGAAAACAACTCTAGTCAGCCAATCAGAAAACAGCTCTAGTCAGCCAATCAGAAAGCAGAAAAAAATCTGCGCTATACCCTGCTGCGGCCCCTTGGCCAAGTAACAAGAGCCCATAAACCGCAGCAGGGTATAGCGCAGATTCTTTTCTGTTTTCTGATTGGCTGACTAGAGCTGGCACGTTCCGAGCCTCCTAGATAACCGATTTTTAAAATTAGGGTAACAGGAGCCCATAAATCGTAACAGAGCAAAACCAGGTCGCGTCTGGGGCCAAGCCAGCTCGGTCAACCAATCAGAAAACAACTATAGTCAGCCAATCAGACGACAGCTCTAGTCAGCCAATCAGAAAGCAGAAAAAAATCTGCGCTATACCCTGCTGCGGTTTATGGGCTCCTGTTACTTGGCCCCTTAACTGGCACGTTCCGAGCCTCCTAGATAACCGATTTCTAAAATTAGTGTAACAGGAGCCCATAAATCGTAACAGAGCAAAACCAGTTCGCGTCTAGGGCCAAGCCAGCTCTGTCAGCCAATCAGAAAACAACTCTAGTCAGCCAATCAGAAAACAGAAAAAAATCTGTGCTATACCCTGCTGCGGTTTATGGGCTCCTGTTACTTGGCCCCTTAACTGGCACCTTCCGAGCCTCCTAGATAACCGATTTTTAAAATTAGTGTAACAGGAGCCCATAAATCGTAACTGAGCAAAACCAGTTCGCGTCTGGGGCCAAGCCAGCTCTGTCAGCCAATCAGAAAACAACTCTAGTCAGCCAATCAGAAAACAGCTCTAGTCAGCCAATCAGAAAGCAGAACAAAATCTGCTCTATACCCTGCTGCGGTTTATGGGCTCCTGTTACTTGGCCCCTAAACTGGCACGTTCCGAGCCTTCTAGATAACCGATTTTTAAAATTAGGGTAACAGGAGCCCATAAATCGTAACAGAGCAAAACCATGTCGCGTCTGGGGCCAAGCCAGCTCGGTCAACCAATCAGAAAACAACTATAGTCAGCCAATCAGACGACAGCTCTAGTCAGCCAATCAGAAAGCAGAAAAAAATCTGCGCTATACCCTGCTGCGGTTTATGGGCTCCTGTTACTTGGCCCCTTAACTGGCACGTTCCGAGCCTCCTAGATAACCGATTTTTAAAATTAGTGTAACAGGAGCCCATAAATCGTAACAGAGCAAAACCAGTTCGCGTCTGGGGCCAAGCCAGCTCTGTCAGCCAATCAGAAAACAACTCTAGTCAGCCAATCAGAAAGCAGAAAAAAATCTGTGCTATACCCTGCTGCGGTTTATGGGCTCCTGTTACTTGGCCCCTTAACTGGCACGTTCCGAGCCTCCTAGATAACCGATTTTTAAAATTAGTGTAACAGGAGCCCATAAATCGTAACAGAGCAAAACCAGTTCGCGTCTGGGGCCAAGCCAGCTCTGTCAGCCAATCAGAAAACAACTCTAGTCAGCCAATCAGAAAACAGCTCTAGTCAGCCAATCAGAAAGCAGAAAAAAATCTGTGCTATACCCTGCTGCGGTTTATGGGCTCCTGTTACTTGGCCCCTTAACTGGCACGTTCCGAGCCTCCTAGATAACCGATTTTTAAAATTAGGGTAACAGGAGCCCATAAATCGTAACAGAGCAAAACCAGGTCGCGTCTGGGGCCAAGCCAGCTCGGTCAACCAATCAGAAAACAACTATAGTCAGCCAATCAGACGACAGCTCTAGTCAGCCAATCAGAAAGCAGAAAAAAATTTGCGCTATACCCTGCTGCGGTTTATGGGCTCCTGTTACTTGGCCCCTAAACTGGCACGTTCCGAGCCTCCTAGATAACCGATTTTTAAAATTAGGGTAACAGGAGCCCATAAATCGTAACAGAGCTAAACCAGGTCGCGTCTGGGTCCAAGCCAGCTCGGTCAGCCAATCAGAAAACAACTCTAGTCAGCCAATCGGAAAACAGCTCTAGTCAGCCAATCAGAAAGCAGAAAAAAATCTGCGCTATACCCTGCTGCGGTTTATGGGCTCCTGTTACTTGGCCCCTAAACTGGCACGTTCCGAGCCTCCTAGATAACCGATTTTTAAAATTAGGGTAACAGGAGCCCATAAATCGTAACAGAGCTAAACCAGGTCGCGTCTGGGTCCAAGCCAGCTCTGTCAGCCAATCAGAAAACAACTCCAGTCAGCCAATCAGAAAACAGCTCTAGTCAGCCAATCAGAAAGCAGAAAAAAATCTGCGCTATACCCTGCTGCGGTTTATGGGCTCCTGTTACTTGGCCCCTAAACTGGCACGTTCCGAGCCTCCTAGATAACCGATTTTTAAAATTAGGGTAACAGGAGCCCATAAATCGTAACAGAGCTAAACCAGGTCGCGTCTGGGTCCAAGCCAGCTCTGTCAGCCAATCAGAAAACAACTCCAGTCAGCCAATCAGAAAACAGATCTAGTCAGCCAATCAGAAAGCAGAAAAAAATCTGCGCTATACCCTGCTGCGTTTTATGGGCTCCTGTTACTTGGCCCCTTAACTGGCACGTTCCGGCCCTGATAGATAACCGATTTTTAAAATTTGGGTAACAGGAGCCCATAAATCGTAACAGAGCAAAATCAGGTCGCGTCTGGGGCCAAGCCAGCTCGGTCCGCCAATCAGAAAACAACTCTAGTCAGCCAATCAGAAAACAGCTCTAGTTAGCCAATCAGAAAGCAGAACAAAATCTGCGCTATACCCTGCTGCGGTTTATGGGCTCCTGTTACTTGGCCCCTAAACTGGCACGTTCCGAGCATTCTAGATAACCGATTTTTAAAATTAGGGTAACAGGAGCCCATAAATCGTAATAGAGCAACAAAACCAGGTCGCGTCTGGGGCCAAACCAGCTCGGTCAGCCAATCAGAAAACAGCTCTAGTCAGCCAGTCAGAAAGCAGAAAAAAATCTGCGCTATACCTTGCTGCGGTTTATGGGCTCCTGTTACTTGGCCCCTAAACTGGCACGTTCCGAGTCTCCTAGATAACCGATTTTTAAAATTAGGGTAACAGTGCCCATAAATCGTAACAGAGCAAAACCAGGTCGCGTCTGGGGCCAAGCCAGCTCGGTCCGCCAATCAGAAAACAACTCTAGTCAACCAAGCAGAAAACAGCTCTAGTCAGCCAATCAGAAAGCAGAACAAAATCTGCGCTATACCCTGCTGCGGTTTATGGGCTCCTGTTACTTGGCCCCTAAACTGGCACGTTCCGAGCCCTCTAGATAACAGATTTTCAAACGTAGGGTAACAGGAGCCCATAAATCGTAACAGAGCAAAACCAGGTCGCGTCTGGGGCCAAGCCAGCTCTATCAGCCAATCAGAAAACAACTCTAGTTAACCAATCAGAAAACAGCTCTAGTCAGCCAATCAGAAAGCAAGTAAAAATCTGCGCTATGCCCTGCTGCGGTTTATGGGCTCTTGTTACTTGGCCCCTTAACTGGCACGTTCCGAGCCTCCTAGATAACCGATTTTTAAAATTAGTGTAACAGGAGCCCATAAATCGTAACAGAGCAAAACCAGTTCGCGTCTGGGGCCAAGCCAGCTCTGTCAGCCAATCAGAAAACAACTCTAGTCAGCCAATCAGAAAACAGCTCTAGTCAGCCAATCAGAAAGCAGAAAAAAATCTGCGCTATACCCTGCTGCGGCCCCTTGGCCAAGTAACAAGAGCCCATAAACCGCAGCAGGGTATAGCGCAGATTCTTTTCTGTTTTCTGATTGGCTGACTAGAGCTGGCTCGTTCCGAGCCTCCTAGATAACCGATTTTAAAAATTAGGGTAACAGGAGCCCATAAATCGTAACAGAGCAAAACCAGGTCGCGTCTGGGGCCAAGCCAGCTCGGTCAACCAATCAGAAAACAACTATAGTCAGCCAATCAGACGACAGCTCTAGTCAGCCAATCAGAAAGCAGAAAAAAATCTGCGCTATACCCTGCTGCGGTTTATGGGCTCCTGTTACTTGGCCCCTTAACTGGCACGTTCCGAGCCTCCTAGATAACCGATTTTTAAAATTAGTGTAACAGGAGCCCATAAATCGTAACAGAGCAAAACCAGTTCGCGTCTGGGGCCAAGCCAGCTCTGTCAGCCAATCAGAAAACAACTCTAGTCAGCCAATCAGAAAACAGAAAAAAATCTGTGCTATACCCTGCTGCGGTTTATGGGCTCCTGTTACTTGGCCCCTTAACTGGCACGTTCCGAGCCTCCTAGATAACCGATTTTTAAAATTAGTGTAACAGGAGCCCATAAATCGTAACAGAGCAAAACCAGTTCGCGTCTGGGGCCAAGCCAGCTCTGTCAGCCAATCAGAAAACAACTCTAGTCAGCCAATCAGAAAACAGCTCTAGTCAGCCAATCAGAAAGCAGAACAAAATCTGCTCTATACCCTGCTGCGGTTTATGGGCTCCTGTTACTTGGCCCCTAAACTGGCACGTTCCGAGCCTTCTAGATAACCGATTTTTAAAATTAGGGTAACAGGAGCCCATAAATCGTAACAGAGCAAAACCAGGTCGCGTCTGGGGCCAAGCCAGCTCGGTCAACCAATCAGAAAACAACTATAGTCAGCCAATCAGACGACAGCTCTAGTCAGCCAATCAGAAAGCAGAAAAAAATCTGCGCTATACCCTGCTGCGGTTTATGGGCTCCTGTTACTTGGCCCCTTAACTGGCACGTTCCGAGACTCCTAGATAACCGATTTTTAAAATTAGGGTAACAGGAGCCCATAAATCGTAACAGAGCAAAACCAGTTCGCGTCTGGGGCCAAGCCAGCTCTGTCAGCCAATCAGAAAACAACTCTAGTCAGCCAATCAGAAAGCAGAAAAAAATCTGTGCTATACCCTGCTGCGGTTTATGGGCTCCTGTTACTTGGCCCCTTAACTGGCACGTTCCGAGCCTCCTAGATAACCGATTTTTAAAATTAGTGTAACAGGAGCCCATAAATCGTAACAGAGCTAAACTAGTTCGCGTCTGGGGCCAAGCCAGCTCTGTCAGCCAATCAGAAAACAACTCTAGTCGGCAAATCAGAAAACAACTCTAGTCAGCCAATCAGAAAGCAGAAAAAAATCTGCGCTATACCCTGCTGCAGTTTATGGGCTCCTGTTACTTGGCCCCTTAACTGGCACGTTCCGAGCCTCCTAGATAACCGATTTTTAAAATTAGTGTAACAGGAGCCCATAAATCGTAACAGAGCAAAACCAGTTCGCGTCTGGGGCCAAGCCAGCTCTGTCAGCCAATCAGAAAACAACTCTAGTCAGCCAATCAGAAAACAGCTCTAGTCAGCCAATCAGAAAGCAGAAAAAAATCTGCGCTATACCCTGCTGCGGCCCCTTGGCCAAGTAACAAGAGCCCATAAACCGCAGCAGGGTATAGCGCAGATTCTCTTCTGTTTTCTGATTGGCACTGACTAGACTGACTAGAGCTGGCACGTTCCGAGCCTCCTAGATAACCGATTTTTATAATTAGGGTAACAGGAGCCCATAAATCGTAACAGAGCAAAACCAGGTCGCGTCTGGGGCCAAGCCAGCTCGGTCAACCAATCAGAAAACAACTATAGTCAGCCAATCAGACGACAGCTCTAGTCAGCCAATCAGAAAGCAGAAAAAAATCTGCGCTATACCCTGCTGCGGTTTATGGGCTCCTGTTACTTGGCCCCTAAACTGGCACGTTCCGAGCCTCCTAGATAACCGATTTTTAAAATTAGGGTAACAGGAGCCCATAAATCGTAACAGAGCTAAACCAGGTCGCGTCTGGGTCCAAGCCAGCTCGGTCAGCCAATCAGAAAACAACTCTAGTCAGCCAATCGGAAAACAGCTCTAGTCAGCCAATCAGAAAGCAGAAAAAAATCTGCGCTATACCCTGCTGCGGTTTATGGGCTCCTGTTACTTGGCCCCTAAACTGGCACGTTCCGAGCCTCCTAGATAACCGATTTTTAAAATTAGGGTAACAGGAGCCCATAAATCGTAACAGAGCTAAACCAGGTCCCTTCTGGGTCCAAGCCAGCTCTGTCAGCCAATCAGAAAACAACTCCAGTCAGCCAATCAGAAAACAGCTCTAGTCAGCCAATCAGAAAGCAGAAAAAAATCTGCGCTATACCCTGCTGCGGTTTATGGGCTCCTGTTACTTGGCCCCTAAACTGGCACGTTCCGAGCCTCCTAGATAACCGATTTTTAAAATTAGGGTAACAGGAGCCCATAAATCGTAACAGAGCTAAACCAGGTCGCGTCTGGGTCCAAGCCAGCTCTGTCAGCCAATCAGAAAACAACTCCAGTCAGCCAATCAGAAAACAGAACTAGTCAGCCAATCAGAAAGCAGAAAAAAATCTGCGCTATACCCTGCTGCGGTTTATGGGCTCCTGTTACTTGGCCCCTTAACTGGCACGTTCCGGCCCTGATAGATAACCGATTTTTAAAATTTGGGTAACAGGAGCCCATAAATCGTAACAGAGCAAAATCAGGTCGCGTCTGGGGCCAAGCCAGCTCGGTCCGCCAATCAGAAAACAACTCTAGTCAGCCAATCAGAAAACAGCTCTAGTTAGCCAATCAGAAAGCAGAACAAAATCTGCGCTATACCCTGCTGCGGTTTATGGGCTCCTGTTACTTGGCCCCTAAACTGGCACGTTCCGAGCCTTCTAGATAACCGATTTTTAAAATTAGGGTAACAGGAGCCCATAAATCGTAATAGAGCAACAAAACCAGGTCGCGTCTGGGGCCAAACCAGCTCGGTCAGCCAATCAGAAAACAGCTCTAGTCAGCCAGTCAGAAAGCAGAAAAAAATCTGCGCTATACCTTGCTGCGGTTTATGGGCTCCTGTTACTTGGCCCCTAAACTGGCACGTTCTAGTCTCCTAGATAACCGATTTTTAAAATTAGGGTAACAGTGCCCATAAATCGTAACAGAGCAAAACCAGGTCGCGTCTGGGGCCAAGCCAGCTCGGTCCGCCAATCAGAAAACAACTCTAGTCAACCAAGCAGAAAACAGCTCTAGTCAGCCAATCAGAAAGCAGAACAAAATCTGCGCTATACCCTGCTGCGGTTTATGGGCTCCTGTTACTTGGCCCCTAAACTGGCACGTTCCGAGCCCTCTAGATAACAGATTTTCAAACGTAGGGTAACAGGAGCCCATAAATCGTAACAGAGCAAAACCAGGTCGCGTCTGGGGCCAAGCCAGCTCTATCAGCCAATCAGAAAACAACTCTAGTTAACCAATCAGAAAACAGCTCTAGTCAGCCAATCAGAAAGCAAGTAAAAATCTGCGCTATACCCTGCTGCGGTTTATGGGCTCTTGTTACTTGGCCCCTTAACTGGCACGTTCCGAGCCTCCTAGATAACCGATTTTTAAAATTTGGGTAAAAGGAGCCCATAAATCGTAACAGAGCAAAACCAGGTCGCGTCTGGGGCCAAACCAGCTCGGTCAGCCAATCAGAAAACAACTCTAGTCAGCCAATCGGAAAACAGCTCTAGTCAGCCAATCAGAAAGCAGAAAAAAATCTACGCTATACCCTGCTGCGGTTTATGGGCTCCTGTTACTTGGCCCCTAAACTGGCACGTTCCGAGCCTCCTAGATAACCGATTTTTAAAATTAGGGTAACAGGAGCCCATAAATCGTAACAGAGCAAAACCAGTTCGCGTCTGGGGCCAAGCCAGCTCTATCAGCCAATCAGAAAACAACTCTAGTCAACCAATCAGAAAACAGCTCTAGTCAGCCAATCAGAAAGCAAGTAAAAATCTGCGCTATACCCTGCTGCGGTTTATGGGCTCCTGTTACTTGGCCCCTTAACTGGCACGTTCCGAGCCTCCTAGATAACCGATTTTTAAAATTAGGGTAACAGGAGCCCATAAATCGTAACAGAGCAAAACCAGTTCGCGTCTGGGGCCAAGCCAGCTCTGTCAGCCAATCAGAAAACAGCTCTAGTCAGCCAATCAGAAAGCAGAAAAAAATCTGCGCTATACCCTGCTGCAGTTTATGGGCTCCTGTTACTTGGCCCCTTAACTGGCACGTTCCGAGCCTCCTAGATAACCGATTTTTAAAATTAGGGTAACAGGAGCCCATTAATCGTAACAGAGCAAAACCAGTTCGCGTCTGGGGCCAAGCCAGCTCTGTCAGTCAATCAGAAAACAACTCTAGTCAGCCAATCAGAAAACAGCTCTAGTCAGCCAATCAGAAAGCAGAAAAAAATCTGCGCTATACCCTGCTGCGGCCCCTTGGCCAAGTAACAAGAGCCCATAAACCGCAGCAGGGTATAGCGCAGATTCTTTTCTGTTTTCTGATTGGCTGACTAGAGCTGGCACGTTCCGAGCCTCCTAGATAACCGATTTTTAAAATTAGGGTAACAGGAGCCCATAAATCGTAACAGAGCAAAACCAGGTCGCGTCTGGGGCCAAGCCAGCTCGGTCAACCAATCAGAAAACAACTATAGTCAGCCAATCAGACGACAGCTCTAGTCAGCCAATCAGAAAGCAGAAAAAAATCTGCGCTATACCCTGCTGCGGTTTATGGGCTCCTGTTACTTGGCCCCTAAACTGGCACGTTCCGAGCCTCCTAGATAACCGATTTTTAAAATTAGGGTAACAGGAGCCCATAAATCGTAACAGAGCTAAACCAGGTCGCGTCTGGGTCCAAGCCAGCTCTGTCAGCCAATCAGAAAACAACTCCAGTCAGCCAATCAGAAAACAGCTCTAGTCAGCCAATCAGAAAGCAGAAAAAAATCTGCGCTATACCCTGCTGCGGTTTATGGGCTCCTGTTACTTGGCCCCTAAACTGGCACGTTCCGAGCCTTCTAGATAACCGATTTTTAAAATTAGGGTAACAGGAGCCCATAAATCGTAACAGAGCAAAACCAGGTTGCGTCTGGGGCCAAGCCAGCTCGGTCAGCCACTCAGAAAACAACTCTAGTCAGCAAATCAGAAAACAGCTCTAGTCAGCCAATCAGAAAGCAGAAAAAAATCTGCGCTATACCCTGCTGCGGTTTATGGGCTCCTGTTACTTGGCCCCTTAACTGGCACGTTCCGAGCCTCCTGGATAACCGTTTTTACAATAAGGGTAACAGGAGCCCATAAATCGTAACAGAGCAAAACCAGTTCGTGTCTGGGGCCAAGCCAGTTCTGTCAGCCAATCAGAAAACAACTCTAGTCAGCCAATCGGAAAACAGCTCTAGTTAGCCAATCAGAAAGCAGAACAAAATCTGCGCTATACCCTGCTGCGGTTTATGGGCTCCTGTTACTTGGCCCCTAAACTGGCACGTTCCGAGCCTTCTAGATAACCGATTTTTAAAATTAGGGTAACAGGAGCCCATAAATCGTAACAGAGCAACAAAACCAGGTCGCGTCTGGGGCCAAACCAGCTCGGTCAGCCAATCAGAAAACAGCTCTAGTCAGCCAGTCAGATAGCAGAAAAAAATCTGCGCTATACCTTGCTGCGGTTTATGGGCTCCTGTTACTTGGCCCCTAAACTGGCACGTTCCGAGTCTCCTAGATAACCGATTTTTAAAATTAGGGTAACAGTGCCCATAAATCGTAACAGAGCAAAACCAGGTCGCGTCTGGGGCCAAGCCAGCTCGGTCCGCCAATCAGAAAACAACTCTAGTCAACCAAGCAGAAAACAGCTCTAGTCAGCCAATCAGAAAGCAGAACAAAATCTGCGCTATACCCTGCTGCGGGTTATGGGCTCCTGTAACTTGGCCCCTAAACTGGCACGTTCCGAGCCCTCTAGATAACAGATTTTCAAACGTAGGGTAACAGGAGCCCATAAATCGTAACAGAGCAAAACCAGGTCGCGTCTGGGGCCAAGCCAGCTCTATCAGCCAATCAGAAAACAACTCTAGTTAACCAATCAGAAAACAGCTCTAGTCAGCCAATCAGAAAGCAAGTAAAAATCTGCGCTATACCCTGCTGCGGTTTATGGGCTCTTGTTACTTGGCCCCTTAACTGGCACGTTCCGAGCCTCCTAGATAACCGATTTTTAAAATTTGGGTAAAAGGAGCCCATAAATCGTAACAGAGCAAAACCAGGTCGCGTCTGGGGCCAAACCAGCTCGGTCAGCCAATCAGAAAACAACTCTAGTCAGCCAATCGGAAAACAGCTCTAGTCAGCCAATCAGAAAGCAGAAAAAAATCTACGCTATACCCTGCTGCGGTTTATGGGCTCCTGTTACTTGGCCCCTAAACTGGCACGTTCCGAGCCTCCTAGATAACCGATTTTTAAAATTAGGGTAACAGGAGCCCATAAATCGTAACAGAGCAAAACCAGTTCGCGTCTGGGGCCAAGCCAGCTCTATCAGCCAATCAGAAAACAACTCTAGTCAACCAATCAGAAAACAGCTCTAGTCAGCCAATCAGAAAGCAGAAAAAAATCTGCGCTATACCCTGCTGCGGTTTATGGGCTCCTGTTACTTGGCCCCTTAACTGGCACGTTCCGAGCCTCCTAGATAACCGATTTTTAAAATTAGGGTAACAGGAGCCCATAAATCGTAACAGAGCAAAACCAGTTCGTGTCTGGGGCCAAACCAGCTCGGTCAACCAATCAGAAAACAACTCTAGTCAGCCAATCAGAAAACAGCTCTAGTCAGCCAATCAGAAAGCAGAAAAAAATCTGCGCTATACCCTGCTGCAGTTTATGGGCTCCTGTTACTTGGCCCCTTAACTGGCACGTTCCGAGCCTCCTAGATAACCGATTTTTAAAATTAGGGTAACAGGAGCCCATTAATCGTAACAGAGCAAAACCAGTTCGCGTCTGGGGCCAAGCCAGCTCTGTCAGTCAATCAGAAAACAACTCTAGTCAGCCAATCAGAAAACAGCTCTAGTCAGCCAATCAGAAAGCAGAAAAAAATCTGCGCTATACCCTGCTGCGGCCCCTTGGCCAAGTAACAAGAGCCCATAAACCGCAGCAGGGTATAGCGCAGATTCTTTTCTGTTTTCTGATTGGCTGACTAGAGCTGGCACGTTCCGAGCCTCCTAGATAACCGATTTTTAAAATTAGGGTAACAGGAGCCCATAAATCGTAACAGAGCAAAACCAGGTCGCGTCTGGGGCCAAGCCAGCTCGGTCAACCAATCAGAAAACAACTATAGTCAGCCAATCAGACGACACCTCTAGTCAGCCAATCAGAAAGCAGAAAAAAATCTGCGCTATACCCTGCTGCGGTTTATGGGCTCCTGTTACTTGGCCCCTAAACTGGCACGTTCCGAGCCTCCTAGATAACCGATTTTTAAAATTAGGGTAACAGGAGCCCATAAATCGTAACAGAGCTAAACCAGGTCGCGTCTGGGTCCAAGCCAGCTCTGTCAGCCAATCAGAAAACAACTCCAGTCAGCCAATCAGAAAACAGCTCTACTCAGCCAATCAGAAAGCAGAAAAAAATCTGCGCTATACCCTGCTGCGGTTTATGGGCTCCTGTTACTTGGCCCCTAAACTGGCACGTTCCGAGCCTTCTAGATAACCGATTTTTAAAATTAGGGTAACAGGAGCCCATAAATCGTAACAGAGCAACAAAACCAGGTCGCGTCTGGGGCCAAACCAGCTCGGTCAGCCAATCAGAAAACAGCTCTAGTCAGCCAGTCAGAAAGCAGAAAAAAATCTGCGCTATACCTTGCTGCGGTTTATGGGCTCCTGTTACTTGGCCCCTAAACTGGCACGTTCCGAGTCTCCTAGATAACCGATTTTTAAAATTAGGGTAACAGTGCCCATAAATCGTAACAGAGCAAAACCAGGTCGCGTCTGGGGCCAAGCCAGCTCGGTCCGCCAATCAGAAAACAACTCTAGTCAACCAAGCAGAAAACAGCTCTAGTCAGCCAATCAGAAAGCAGAACAAAATCTGCGCTATACCCTGCTGCGGTTTATGGGCTCCTGTTACTTGGCCCCTAAACTGGCACGTTCCGAGCCCTCTAGATAACAGATTTTTAAACGTAGGGTAACAGGAGCCCATAAATCGTAACAGAGCAAAACCAGGTCGCGTCTGGGGCCAAGCCAGCTCTATCAGCCAATCAGAAAACAACTCTAGTCAACCAATCAGAAAACAGCTCTAGTCAGCCAATCAGAAAGCAAGTAAAAATCTGCGCTATACCCTGCTGCGGTTTATGGGCTCTTGTTACTTGGCCCCTTAACTGGCACGTTCCGAGCCTCCTAGATAACCGATTTTTAAAATTTGGGTAAAAGGAGCCCATAAATCGTAACAGAGCAAAACCAGGTCGCGTCTGGGGCCAAACCAGCTCGGTCAGCCAATCAGAAAACAACTCTAGTCAGCCAATCGGAAAACAGCTCTAGTCAGCCAATCAGAAAGCAGAAAAAAATCTGCGCTATACCCTGCTGCGGTTTATGGGCTCCTGTTACTTGGCTCCTAAACTGGCACGTTCCGAGCCTCCTAGATAACCGATTTTTAAAATTAGGGTAACAGGAGCCCATAAATCGTAACAGAGCAAAACCAGTTCGCGTCTGGGGCCAAGCCAGCTCTATCAGCCAATCAGAAAACAACTCTAGTCAACCAATCAGAAAACAGCTCTAGTCAGCCAATCAGAAAGCAAGTAAAAATCTGCGCTATACCCTGCTGCGGTTTATGGGCTCCTGTTACTTGGCCCCTTAACTGGCACGTTCCGAGCCTCCTAGATAACCGATTTTTAAAATTAGGGTAACAGGAGCCCATAAATCGTAACAGAGCAAAACCAGTTCGCATCTGGGGCCAAGCCAGCTCTGTCAGCCAATCAGAAAACAACTCTAGTCAGCCAATCAGAAAACAGCTCTAGTCAGCCAATCAGAAAGCAGAAAAAAATCTGCGCTATACCCTGCTGCGGCCCCTTGGCCAAGTAACAAGAGCCCATAAACCGCAGCAGGGTATAGCGCAGATTCTTTTCTGTTTTCTGATTGGCTGACTAGAGCTGGCACGTTCCGAGCCTCCTAGATAACCGATTTTTAAAATTAAGGTAACAGGAGCCCATAAATCGTAACAGAGCAAAACCAGGTCGCGTCTGGGGCCAAGCCAGCTCGGTCAACCAATCAGAAAACAACTATAGTCAGCCAATCAGACGACAGCTCTAGTCAGCCAATCAGAAAGCAGAAAAAAATCTGCGGTATACCCTGCTGCGGTTTATGGGCTCCTGTTACTTGGCCCCTAAACTGGCACGTTCCGAGCCTCCTAGATAACCGATTTTTAAAATTTGGGTAACAGGAGCCCATAAATCGTAACAGAGCAACAAAACCAGGTCGCGTCTGGGGCCAAACCAGCTCGGTCAGCCAATCAGAAAACAGCTCTAGTCAGCCAGTCAGAAAGCAGAAAAAAATCTGCGCTATACCTTGCTGCGGTTTATGGGCTCCTGTTACTTGGCCCCTAAACTGGCACGTTCCGAGTCTCCTAGATAACCGATTTTTAAAATTAGGGTAACAGTGCCCATAAATCGTAACAGAGCAAAACCAGGTCGCGTCTGGGGCCAAGCCAGCTCGGTCCGCCAATCAGAAAACAACTCTAGTCAACCAAGCAGAAAACAGCTCTAGTCAGCCAATCAGAAAGCAGAACAAAATCTGCGCTATACCCTGCTGCGGTTTATGGGCTCCTGTTACTTGGCCCCTAAACTGGCACGTTCCGAGCCCTCTAGATAACAGATTTTTAAACGTAGGGTAACAGGAGCCCATAAATCGTAACAGAGCAAAACCAGGTCGCGTCTGGGGCCAAGCCAGCTCTATCAGCCAATCAGAAAACAACTCTAGTCAACCAATCAGAAAACAGCTCTAGTCAGCCAATCAGAAAGCAAGTAAAAATCTGCGCTATACCCTGCTGCGGTTTATGGGCTCTTGTTACTTGGCCCCTTAACTGGCACGTTCCGAGCCTCCTAGATAACCGATTTTTAAAATTTGGGTAAAAGGAGCCCATAAATCGTAACAGAGCAAAACCAGGTCGCGTCTGGGGCCAAACCAGCTCGGTCAGCCAATCAGAAAACAACTCTAGTCAGCCAATCGGAAAACAGCTCTAGTCAGCCAATCAGAAAGCAGAAAAAAATCTGCGGTATACCCTGCTGCGGTTTATGGGCTCCTGTTACTTGGCCCCTAAACTGGCACGTTCCGAGCCTCCTAGATAACCGATTTTTAAAATTTGGGTAACAGGAGCCCATAAATCGTAACAGAGCAAAATCAGGTCGCGTCTGGGGCCAAGCCAGCTCGGTCCGCCAATCAGAAAACAACTCTAGTCAGCCAATCAGAAAACAGCTCTAGTTAGCCAATCAGAAAGCAGAACAAAATCTGCGCTATACCCTGCTGCGGTTTATGGGCTCCTGTTACTTGGCCCCTAAACTGGCACGTTCCGAGCCTTCTAGATAACCGATTTTTAAAATTAGGGTAACAGGAGCCCATAAATCGTAACAGAGCAACAAAACCAGGTCGCGTCTGGGGCCAAACCAGCTCGGTCAGCCAATCAGAAAACAGCTCTAGTCAGCCAGTCAGAAAGCAGAAAAAAATCTGCGCTATACCTTGCTGCGGTTTATGGGCTCCTGTTACTTGGCCCCTAAACTGGCACGTTCCGAGTCTCCTAGATAACCGATTTTTAAAATTAGGGTAACAGTGCCCATAAATCGTAACAGAGCAAAACCAGGTCGCGTCTGGGGCCAAGCCAGCTCGGTCCGCCAATCAGAAAACAACTCTAGTCAACCAAGCAGAAAACAGCTCTAGTCAGCCAATCAGAAAGCAGAACAAAATCTGCGCTATACCCTGCTGCGGTTTATGGGCTCCTGTTACTTGGCCCCTAAACTGGCACGTTCCGAGCCCTCTAGATAACAGATTTTTAAACGTAGGGTAACAGGAGCCCATAAATCGTAACAGAGCAAAACCAGGTCGCGTCTGGGGCCAAGCCAGCTCTATCAGCCAATCAGAAAACAACTCTAGTCAACCAATCAGAAAACAGCTCTAGTCAGCCAATCAGAAAGCAAGTAAAAATCTGCGCTATACCCTGCTGCGGTTTATGGGCTCTTGTTACTTGGCCCCTTAACTGGCACGTTCCGAGCCTCCTAGATAACCGATTTTTAAAATTTGGGTAAAAGGAGCCCATAAATCGTAACAGAGCAAAACCAGGTCGCGTCTGGGGCCAAACCAGCTCGGTCAGCCAATCAGAAAACAACTCTAGTCAGCCAATCGGAAAACAGCTCTAGTCAGCCAATCAGAAAGCAGAAAAAAATCTGCGCTATACCCTGCTGCGGTTTATGGGCTCCTGTTACTTGGCTCCTAAACTGGCACGTTCCGAGCCTCCTAGATAACCGATTTTTAAAATTAGGGTAACAGGAGCCCATAAATCGTAACAGAGCAAAACCAGTTCGCGTCTGGGGCCAAGCCAGCTCTATCAGCCAATCAGAAAACAACTCTAGTCAACCAATCAGAAAACAGCTCTAGTCAGCCAATCAGAAAGCAAGTAAAAATCTGCGCTATACCCTGCTGCGGTTTATGGGCTCCTGTTACTTGGCCCCTTAACTGGCACGTTCCGAGCCTCCTAGATAACCGATTTTTAAAATTAGGGTAACAGGAGCCCCTAAATCGTAACAGAGCAAAGCCAGTTCGCGTCTGGGGCCAAGCCAGCTCTGTCAGCCAATCAGAAAACAACTCTAGTCAGCCAATCAGAAAGCACAAAAAAATCTGTGCTATACCCTGCTGCGGTTTATGGGCTCCTGTTACTTGGCCCCTTAACTGGCACGTTCCGAGCCTCCTAGATAACCGATTTTTAAAATTAGGGTAACAGGAGCCCATAAATCGTAACAGAGCAAAACCAGTTCGTGTCTGGGGCCAAACCAGCTCGGTCAGCCAATCAGAAAACAACTCTAGTCATCCAATCAGAAAACAGCTCTAGTCAGCCAATCAGAAAGCAGAAAAAAATCTGCGCTATACCCTGCTGCAGTTTATGGGCTCCTGTTACTTGGCCCCTTAACTGGCACGTTCCGAGCCTCCTAGATAACCGATTTTTAAAATTAGGGTAACAGGAGCCCATAAATCGTAACAGAGCAAAACCAGTTCGCGTCTGGGGCCAAGCCAGCTCTGTCAGCCAATCAGAAAACAACTCTAGTCAGCCAATCAGAAAGCAGAAAAAAATCTGTGCTATACCCTGCTGCGGTTTATGGGCTCCTGTTACTTGGCCCCTTAACTGGCACGTTCCGAGCCTCCTAGATAACCGATTTTTAAAATAAGGGTAACAGGAGCCCCTAAATCGTAACAGAGCAAAACAAGTTCGTGTCTGGGGCCAAACCAGCTCGGTCAGCCAATCAGAAAACAACTCTAGTCAGCCAATCAGAAAACAGCTCTAGTCAGCCAATCAGAAAGCAGAAAAAAATCTGCGCTATACCCTGCTGCGGTTTATTGGCTCTTGTTACTTGGCCCCTTAACTGGCACGTTCCGAGCCTCCTAGATAACCGATTTTTAAAATTAGTGTAACAGGAGCCCATAAATCGTAACAGAGCAAAACCAGTTCGCGTCTGGGGCCAAGCCAGCTCTGTCAGCCAATCAGAAAACAACTCTAGTCAGCCAATCAGAAAACAGCTCTAGTCAGCCAATCAGAAAGCAGAAAAAAATCTGCGCTATACCCTGCTGCGGCCCCTTGGCCAAGTAACAAGAGCCCATAAACCGCAGCAGAGTATAGCGCAGATTCTTTTCTGTTTTCTGATTGGCTGACTAGAGCTGGCACGTTCCGAGCCTCCTAGATAACCGATTTTTAAAATTAGGGTAACAGGAGCCCATAAATCGTAACAGAGAAAAACCAGGTCGCGTCTGGGGCCAAGCCAACTCGGTCAACCAATCAGAAAACAACTCTAGTCAGCCAATCAGACGACAGATCTAGTCAGCCAATCAGAAAGCAGAAAAAAATCTGCGCTATACCCTGCTGCGGTTTATGGGCTCCTGTTACTTGGCCCCTAAACTGGCACGTTCCGAGCCTTCTAGATAACCGATTTTTAAAATTAGGGTAACAGGAGCCCATAAATCGTAACAGAGCAAAACCAGGTTGCGTCTGGGGCCAAGCCAGCTCGGTCAGCCAATCAGAAAACAACTCTAGTCAGCAAATCAGAAAACAGCTCTAGTCAGCCAATCAGAAAGCAGAAAAAAATCTGCGCTATACCCTGCTGCGGTTTATGGGCTCCTGTTACTTGGCCCCTTAACTGGCACGTTCCGAGCCTCCTGGATAACCGTTTTTACAATAAGGGTAACAGGAGCCCATAAATCGTAACAGAGCAAAACCAGTTCGTGTCTGGGGCCAAGCCAGTTCTGTCAGCCAATCAGAAAACAACTCTAGTCAGCCAATCAGAAAACAGCTCTAGTCAGCCAATCAGAAAGCAGAAAAAAATCTGCGCTATACCCTGCTGCGGTTTATGGGCTCCTGTTACTTGGCCCCTTAACTGGCACGTTCCGAGCCTCCTAGATAACCGATTTTTAAAATAGGGTAACAGGAGCCCATAAATCGTAACAGAGCAAAACCAGGTCGCGTCTGGGGCCAAGCCAGCTCGGTCCGCCAATCAGAAAACAACTCTAGTCAGCCAATCAGAAAACAGCTCTAGTCAACCAATCAGAAAGCAGAAAAAAATCTGTGCTATACCCTGCTGCGGTTTATGGGCTCCTGTTACTTGGCCCCTTAACTGGCACGTTCCGAGCCTCCTAGATAACCGATTTTTAAAATAAGGGTAACAGGAGCCCATAAATCGTAACAGAGCAAAACCAGGTCGCGTCTGGGGCCAAGCCAGCTCTGTCAGCCAATCAGAAAACAACTCTAGTCAGCCAATCAGAAAACGGCTCTAGTCAGCCAATCAGAAAGCAGGAAAAAATCTGCGCTATACCCTGCTGCAGTTTATGGGCTCTTGTTACTTGGCCCCTTAACTGGCACGTTCCGAGCCTCCTAGATAACCGATTTTTAAAATTAGGGTAACAGGAGCCCATAAATCGTAACAGAGCAAAACCAGTTCGTGTCTGGGGCCAAACCAGCTCTGTCAGCCAATCAGAAAACAACTCTAGTCAGCCAATCAGAAAGCAGAAAAAAATCTGTGCTATACCCTGCTGCGGTTTATGGGCTCCTGTTACTTGGCCCCTTAACTGGCACGTTCCGAGCCTCCTAGATAACCGATTTTTAAAATTAGGGTAACAGGAGCCCATAAATCGTAACAGAGCAAAACCAGTTCGCGTCTGGGGCCAAGCCAGCTCTGTCAGCCAATCAGAAAACAACTCTAGTCAGCCAATCAGAAAGCACAAAAAAATCTGTGCTATACCCTGCTGCGGTTTATGGGCTCCTGTTACTTGGCCCCTTAACTGGCACGTTCCGAGCCTCCTAGATAACCGATTTTTAAAATAAGGGTAACAGGAGCCCCTAAATCGTAACAGAGCAAAACCAGTTCGTGTCTGGGGCCAAACCAGCTCGGTCAGCCAATCAGAAAACAACTCTAGTCAGCCAATCAGAAAACAGCTCTAGTCAGCCAATCAGAAAGCAGAAAAAAATCTGCGCTATACCCTGCTGCGGTTTATGGGCTCCTGTTACTTGGCCCCTAAACTGGCACGTTCCGAGCCTCCTAGATAACCGATTTTTAAAATTAGGGTAACAGGAGCCCATAAATCGTAACAGAGCTAAACCAGGTCGCGTCTGGGTCCAAGCCAGCTCTGTCAGCCAATCAGAAAACAACTCCAGTCAGCCAATCAGAAAACAGATCTAGTCAGCCAATCAGAAAGCAGAAAAAAATCTGCGCTATACCCTGCTGCGGTTTATGGGCTCCTGTTACTTGGCCCCTTAACTGGCACGTTCCGGCCCTGATAGATAACCGATTTTTAAAATTTGGGTAACAGGAGCCCATAAATCGTAACAGAGCAAAATCAGGTCGCGTCTGGGGCCAAGCCAGCTCGGTCCGCCAATCAGAAAACAACTCTAGTCAGCCAATCAGAAAACAGCTCTAGTTAGCCAATCAGAAAGCAGAACAAAATCTGCGCTATACCCTGCTGCGGTTTATGGGCTCCTGTTACTTGGCCCCTAAACTGGCACATTCCGAGCCTTCTAGATAACCGATTTTTAAAATTAGGGTAACAGGAGCCCATAAATCGTAACAGAGCAACAAAACCAGGTCGCGTCTGGGGCCAAACCAGCTCGGTCAGCCAATCAGAAAACAGCTCTAGTCAGCCAGTCAGAAAGCAGAAAAAAATCTGCGCTATACCTTGCTGCGGTTTATGGGCTCCTGTTACTTGGCCCCTAAACTGGCACGTTCCGAGCCTCCTAGATAACCGATTTTTAAAATAAGGGTAACAGGAGCCCATAAATCGTAACAGAGCAAAACCAGGTCGCGTCTGGGGCCAAGCCAGCTCGGTCCGCCAATCAGAAAACAACTCGAGTCAGCCAATCAGAAAACAGCTCTAGTCAACCAATCAGAAAGCAGAAAAAAATCTGCGCTATACCCTGCTGCGGTTTATGGGCTCCTGTTACTTGGCCCCTTAACTGGCACGTTCCGAGCCTCCTAGATAACCGATTTTTAAAATTAGGGTAACAGGAGCCCATAAATCGTAACAGAGCAAAACCAGGTCGCGTCTGGGGCCAAGCCAGCTCGGTCCGCCAATCAGAAAACAACTCTAGTCAGCCAATCAGAAAACAGCTCTAGTCAACCAATCAGAAAGCAGAAAAAAATCTGCGCTATACCCTGCTGCGGTTTATGGGCTCCTGTTACTTGGCCCCTTAACTGGCACGTTCCGAGCCTCCTAGATAACCGATTTTTAAAATAAGGGTAACAGGAGCCCATAAATCGTAACAGAGCAAAACCAGGTCGCGTCTGGGGCCAAGCCAGCTCTGTCAGCCAATCAGAAAACAACTCTAGTCAGCCAATCAGAAAACAGCTCTAGTCAGCCAATCAGAAAGCAGGAAAAAATCTGCGCTATACCCTGCTGCAGTTTATGGGCTCTTGTTACTTGGCCCCTTAACTGGCACGTTCCGAGCCTCCTAGATAACCGATTTTTAAAATTAGGGTAACAGGAGCCCATAAATCGTAACAGAGCAAAACCAGTTCGTGTCTGGGGCCAAACCAGCTCTGTCAGCCAATCAGAAAACAACTCTAGTCAGCCAATCAGAAAGCAGAAAAAAATCTGTGCTATACCCTGCTGCGGTTTATGGGCTCCTGTTACTTGGCCCCTTAACTGGCACGTTCCGAGCCTCCTAGATAACCGATTTTTAAAATTAGGGTAACAGGAGCCCATAAATCTTAACAGAGCAAAACCAGTTCGCGTCTGGGGCCAAGCCAGCTCTGTCAGCCAATCAGAAAACAACTCTAGTCAGCCAATCAGAAAGCACAAAAAAATCTGTGCTATACCCTGCTGCGGTTTATGGGCTCCTGTTACTTGGCCCCTTAACTGGCACGTTCCGAGCCTCCTAGATAACCGATTTTTAAAATAAGGGTAACAGGAGCCCCTAAATCGTAACAGAGCAAAACCAGTTCGTGTCTGGGGCCAAACCAGCTCGGTCAGCCAATCAGAAAACAACTCTAGTCAGCCAATCAGAAAACAGCTCTAGTCAGCCAATCAGAAAGCAGAAAAAAATCTGCGCTATACCCTGCTGCGGTTTATGGGCTCCTGTTACTTGGCCCCTTAACTGGCACGTTCCGGCCCTGATAGATAACCGATTTTTAAAATTTGGGTAACAGGAGCCCATAAATCGTAACAGAGCAAAATCAGGTCGCGTCTGGGGCCAAGCCAGCTCGGTCCGCCAATCAGAAAACAACTCTAGTCAGCCAATCAGAAAACAGCTCTAGTTAGCCAATCAGAAAGCAGAACAAAATCTGCGCTATACCCTGCTGCGGCTTATGGGCTCCTGTTACTTGGCCCCTAAACTGGCACGTTCCGAGCCTTCTAGATAACCGATTTTTAAAATTAGGGTAACAGGAGCCCATAAATCGTAACAGAGCAACAAAACCAGGTCGCGTCTGGGGCCAAACCAGCTCGGTCAGCCAATCAGAAAACAGCTCTAGTCAGCCAGTCAGAAAGCAGAAAAAAATCTGCGCTATACCTTGCTGCGGTTTATGGGCTCCTGTTACTTGGCCCCTAAACTGGCACGTTCCGAGTCTCCTAGATAACCGATTTTTAAAATTAGGGTAACAGTGCCCATAAATCGTAACAGAGCAAAACCAGGTCGCGTCTGGGGCCAAGCCAGCTCGGTCCGCCAATCAGAAAACAACTCTAGTCAACCAAGCAGAAAACAGCTCTAGTCAGCCAATCAGAAAGCAGAACAAAATCTGCGCTATACCCTGCTGCGGTTTATGGGCTCCTGTTACTTGGCCCCTAAACTGGCACGTTCCGAGCCCTCTAGATAACAGATTTTTAAACGTAGGGTAACAGGAGCCCATAAATCGTAACAGAGCAAAACCAGGTCGCGTCTGGGGCCAAGCCAGCTCTATCAGCCAATCAGAAAACAACTCTAGTCAACCAATCAGAAAACAGCTCTAGTCAGCCAATCAGAAAGCAAGTAAAAATCTGCGCTATACCCTGCTGCGGTTTATGGGCTCTTGTTACTTGGCCCCTTAACTGGCACGTTCCGAGCCTCCTAGATAACCGATTTTTAAAATTTGGGTAAAAGGAGCCCATAAATCGTAACAGAGCAAAACCAGGTCGCGTCTGGGGCCAAACCAGCTCGGTCAGCCAATCAGAAAACAACTCTAGTCAGCCAATCGGAAAACAGCTCTAGTCAGCCAATCAGAAAGCAGAACAAAATCTGCGCTATACCCTGCTGCGGTTTATGGGCTCCTGTTACTTGGCCCCTAAACTTCACGTTCCGAGCCTCCTAGATAACCGATTTTTAAAATTAGGGTAACAGGAGCCCATAAATCGTAACAGAGCAAAACCAGTTCGCGTCTGGGGCCAAGCCAGCTCTATCAGCCAATCAGAAAACAACTCTAGTCAACCAATCAGAAAACAGCTCTAGTCAGCCAATCAGAAAGCAAGTAAAAATCTGCGCTATACCCTGCTGCGGTTTATGGGCTCCTGTTACTTGGCCCCTTAACTGGCACGTTCCGAGCCTCCTAGATAACCGATTTTTAAAATTAGGGTAACAGGAGCCCATAAATCGTAACAGAGCAAAGCCAGTTCGCGTCTGGGGCCAAGCCAGCTCTGTCAGCCAATCAGAAAACAACTCTAGTCAGCCAATCAGAGAGCACAAAAAAATCTGTGCTATACCCTGCTGCATTTTATGGGCTCCTGTTACTTGGCCCCTTAACTGGCACGTTCCGAGCCTCCTAGATAACCGATTTTTAAAATTAGGGTAACAGGAGCCCATAAATCGTAACAGAGCAAAACCAGTTCGTGTCTGGGGCCAAACCAGCTCGGTCAGCCAATCAGAAAACAACTCTAGTCAGCCAATCAGAAAACAGCTCTAGTCAGCCAATCAGAAAGCAGAAAAAAATCTGCGCTATACCCTGCTGCGGCCCCTTGGCCAAGTAACAAGAGCCCATAAACCGCAGCAGGGTATAGCGCAGATTCTTTTCTGTTTTCTGATCTCCATCATTCGCTCCATCTGGGCTTATTTTAAGAAATCAGTTTTTAATTTTTCCAATTGTACGGAAAATTGAACTTACTTATTTTGCAAAATGTGCTTGATTTGTTTATTGTTGCTGAACATGTTGTTTTTATTTCCACTTTAGTGAGCCCAAAAACACTCCAGCGGGATGTATTTTGAAAAATCAAATCTTTTTGTAAATTTTTTTTTTTTTTTATTTCTACCTTACTAAACCCCAAAAAATTGCTCCATCTGGGCTCATTTTAAGAAATCAGTTTTTAATTTCTCCAATTGTACGGAAAATTGAACTTACTTATTTTGCAAAATCTGCTTGATTTGTTTCTTGTTGGTGAAAATGCTGTTTTTATTTCCACTTTAGTGAGCCCAAAAACACTCCAGCGGGATGTATTTTGAAAAATCAAATATTTTTGTCAAATTTTTTTTTTTTCTACCTTACTAAACCCAAAAAATCTCTCCAGCAGGGCTTATTTTAAGAAATCAGTTTTATTTTCTCCAATTGTAAGGAAAATTAAACTTACTTATTTTTCATAATATGCTTGATGTGCTTCTTGTTGATGAAAATGTTTATTTTTATTACCACTTTGTTGAAGCCAAAAAATCGCTCCAGCGGGATGTATTTTGGAAAATCACATCTTTTTGTCAAATTTTTTTTTTCTTTTCTACGTTACTAAACCCAAAAAATCGCTTCATCTGGGCTCACTTTAAGAAATCAGTTTTTAATTTCTCCAATTGTACGGAAAATTGAACTTACTTATTTTGCAAAATCTGCTTGATTTGTTTCTTGTTGGTGAAAATGCTGTTTTTATTTCCACTTTAGTGAGCCCAAAAACACTCCAGCGGGATGTATTTTGAAAAATCAAATATTTTTGTCAAATTTTTTTTTTCTACCTTACTAAACCCAAAAAATCTCTCCAGCAGGGCTTATTTTAAGAAATCAGTTTTATTTTCTCCAATTGTAAGGAAAATTAAACTTACTTATTTTTCATAATATGCTTGATGTGCTTGTTGATGAAAATGTTTATTTTTATTACCACTTTGTTGAAGCCAAAAAATCGCTCCAGCGGGATGTATTTTGGAAAATCAAATCTTTTTGTCAAATTTTTTTTTCTTTTCTACGTTACTAAACCCAAAAAATCGCTTCATCTGGGCTCACTTTAAGAAATCAGTTTTTAATTTCTCCAATTGTACGGAAAATTGAACTTACTTATTTTGCAAAATCTGCTTGATTTGTTTCTTGTTGGTGAAAATGCTGTTTTTATTTCCACTTTAGTGAGCCCAAAAACACTCCAGCGGGATGTATTTTGAAAAATCAAATCTTTTCTTTTTGTCAAATTTTTTTTTTCTTTTCTACCTTACTAAACCCAAAAAATCTCTCCAGCAGGGCTTATTTTAAGAAATCAGTTTTTACTTTCTCCAATTGTACGGAAAATTGAACTTACTTATTTTGCAAAATGTGCTTCATTTGTCTGGTTCTTTGCTAAAAATTTTGTTTTTATTACCTCTTCGTTGAAGCCAAAAAATCGCTCCAGCGGGATGTATTTTGGAAAATCAGATATTTTTTCCACAAATTTTTTTTTTCATTTCTAGATTACTAAACCAAAAAAATCGCTTCATCTGGGCTTATTTTAACAAATCAGTTTTTAATTTTTCCGCTCCAGCGGGATGTATTTTGAAAAATCAAATCTTTTTGTCAATTTTTTTTTTCTTTTCTACGTTACTAAACCCAAAAAATCGCTCCATCTGGGCTCACTTTAAGAAATCAGTTTTTAATTTCTCCAATTGTACGGAAAATTGAACTTATTTGCTTTGCAAAATCTGCTTGATTTGTTTCTTGTTGGTGAAAATGCTGTTTTTATTTTCACTTTAGTGATCCCAAAAACACTCCAGCGAGATGTATTTTGAAAAATCATATCTTTTTGTCAATTTTTTTTTTTTATTTCTACCATACTAAACTAAAATTGAACTTACTTATTTTGCAAAATCTGCTTGATTTGTTTCTTGTTGGTGAAAATGTTTATTTTTATTTCCACTTTATTGAGCCCAAAAAATCGCTTCAGCGGGATGTATTTTGAAAAATCAGATCTTTTTGTAAATTTTTTTTTCATTTTTACCTTACTAAACCCCGAAAATCTCTCCAGCAGGGCTTATTTTAAGAAATCAGTTTTTAATTTCTCCAATTGTACGGAAAATTGAACTTACTTATTTTGCAAAATCTGCTTGATTTGTTTCTTGTTGGTGAAAATGCTGTTTTTATTTTCACTTTAGTGATCCCAAAAACACTCCAGCGGGATGTATTTTGAAAAATCATATCTTTTTGTCAAATTGTTTTTTTCTTTTCTACAGTACTAAACCCCGAAAATCGCTCCAGCAGAGCTTATTTTAAGAAATCAGTTTTTAATTTTTCCAATTGTACGAAAAATTGAACTTACTTATTTTGCAAAATGTGCTTGATTTGTTTATTGTTGCTAAACATGTTGTTTTTATTTCCACTTTATTGAGCCCAAAAACACTCCAGCGGGATGTATTTTGAAAAATCAAATCTTTTCTTTTTGTCAAATTTTTTTTTCTTTTCTACCTTACTAAACCCAAAAAATCGCTCCATCTGGGCTTATTTTAAGAAATCAGTTTTTACTTTCTCCAATTGTACGGAAAATTAAACTTACTTATTTTGCAAAATGTGCTTCATTTGTCTGGTTCTTTGCTAAAAATTTTGTTTTTATTACCTCTTCGTTGAAGCCAAAAAATCGCTCCAGCGGGATGTATTTTGGAAAATCAGATATTTTTTCCACAATTTTTTTTTTTCATTTCTAGATTACTAAACGAAAAAAATCGCTTCATCTGGTCTTATTTTAACAAATCAGTTTTTGATTTCTCCAATTGTACAGAAAATTGAACTTACTTATTTTGCAAAATCTGCTTGATTTGTTTCTTGTTGGTGAAAATGTTAATTTTTATTTCCACTTTTTTGAGCCCAAAAACACTCCAGCGTTATGTATTTTGAAAAATCAAATCTTTTTGTAAATTTTTTTTTTTTTTTTTATTTCTACCTTACTAAACCCCAAAAAATTGCTCCATCTGGGCTCATTTTAAGAAATCAGTTTTTAATTTCTCCAATTGTACGGAAAATTGAACTTACTTATTTTGCAAAATCTGCTTGATTTGTTTCTTGTTGGTGAAAATGTTAATTTTTATTTCCACTTTAGTGATCCCAAAAACACTCCAGCGGGATGTATTTTGAAAAATCATATCTTTTTGTCAAATTGTTTTTTTCTTTTCTACAGTACTAAACCCCGAAAATCGCTCCAGCAGAGCTTATTTTAAGAAATCAGTTTTTAATTTCTCCAATTGTACGGAAAATTGAACTTACTTATTTTGCAAAATCTGCTTGATTTGTTTCTTGTTGGTGAAAATGTTAATTTTTATTTCCACTTTAGTGAGCCCAAAAACACTCCAGCGGGATGTATTTTGAAAAATCAAATATTTTTGTCAAATTTTTTTTTTTCTACCTTACTAAACCCAAAAAATCTCACCAGCAGGGCTTATTTTAAGAAATCAGTTTTATTTTCTCCAATTGTAAGGAAAATTAAACTTACTTATTTTTCATAATATGCTTGATGTGCTTCTTGTTGATGAAAATGTTTATTTTTATTACCACTTTGTTGAAGCCAAAAAATCGCTCCAGCGGGATGTATTTTGGAAAATCAAATCTTTTTGTCAAATTTTTTTTTTCTTTTCTACGTTACTAAACCCAAAAAATCGCTTCATCTGGGCTCACTTTAAGAAATCAGTTTTTAATTTCTCCAATTGTACGGAAAATTGAACTTACTTATTTTGGAAAATCTGCTTGATTTGCTTCTTGTTGGTGAAAATGCTGTTTTTATTTCCACTTTAGTGAGCCCAAAAACACTCCAGCGGGATGTATTTTGAAAAATCAAATCTTTTCTTTTTGTCAAATTTTTTTTTTCTTTTCTACCTTACTAAACCTAAAAAATCGCTCCATCTGGGCTTATTTTAAGAAATCAGTTTTTACTTTCTCCAATTGTACGGAAAATTGAACTTACTTATTTTGCAAAATGTGCTTCATTTGTCTGGTTCTTTGCTAAAAATTTTGTTTTTATTACCTCTTCGTTGAAGCCAAAAAATCGCTCCAGCGGGATGTATTTTGGAAAATCAGATATTTTTTCCACAAATTTTTTTTTTCATTTCTAGATTACTAAACCAAAAAAATCGCTTCATCTGGGCTTATTTTAACAAATCAGTTTTTAATTTTTCCGCTCCAGCGGGATGTATTTTGAAAAATCAAATCTTTTTGTCAATTTTTTTTTTCTTTTCTACGTTACTAAACCCAAAAAATCGCTCCATCTGGGCTCACTTTAAGAAATCAGTTTTTAATTTCTCCAATTGTACGGAAAATTGAACTTATTTATTTTGCAAAATCTGCTTGATTTGTTTCTTGTTGGTGAAAATGCTGTTTTTATTTTCACTTTAGTGATCCCAAAAACACTCCAGCGAGATGTATTTTGAAAAATCATATCTTTTTGTCAATTTTTTTTTTTATTTCTACCATACTAAACTAAAATTGAACTTACTTATTTTGCAAAATCTGCTTGATTTGTTTCTTGTTGGTGAAAATGTTTATTTTTATTTCCACTTTATTGAGCCCAAAAAATCGCTTCAGCGGGATGTATTTTGAAAAATCAGATCTTTTTGTAAATTTTTTTTTCATTTTTACCTTACTAAACCCCGAAAATCTCTCCAGCAGGGCTTATTTTAAGAAATCAGTTTTTAATTTCTCCAATTGTACGGAAAATTGAACTTACTTATTTTGCAAAATGTGCTTGATTTGTTTCTTGTTGCTAAAAATGTTGTTTTTATTTCCACTTTAGTGAGCCCAAAAACACTCCAGCGGGATGTATTTTGAAAAATTAAATCTTTTTCTCAAATTTTTTTTTTTTCTACCTAACTAAACCCAAAAAATCGCACAATCTGGGCTTATTTTAAGAAATCAGTTTTTAATTTCTCCAATTGTACGGAAAATTATTGTTGCTAAACATGTTTTTATTTCCACTTTCTTGAGTCCAAAAACGCACACCAGCGGGATGTATTTTGAAAAATCAGATCTTTTTGTCAAATTGTTTTTTTCTTTTCTACAGTACTAAACCCCGAAAATCGCTCCAGCAGAGCTTATTTTAAGAAATCAGTTTTTAATTTCTCCAATTGTACGGAAAATTGAACTTACTTATTTTGCAAAATCTGCTTGATTTGTTTCTTGTTGGTGAAAATGCTGTTTTTATTTCCACTTTAGTGAGCCCAAAAACACTCCAGCGGGATGTATTTTGAAAAATCAAATCTTTTTGTAAATTTTTTTTTTTTTCATATCTACCTTACTAAACCCCAAAAAATTGCTCCATCTGGGCTCATTTTAAGAAATCAGTTTTTAATTTCTCCAATTGTACGGAAAATTGAACTTACTTATTTTGCAAAATCTGCTTGATTTGTTTCTTGTTGGTGAAAATGCTGTTTTTATTTCCACTTTAGTGAGCCCAAAAACACTCCAGCGGGATGTATTTTGAAAAATCAAATATTTTTGTCAAATTTTTTTTTTTTTCTAACTTACTAAACCCAAAAAATCTCTCCAGCAGGGCTTATTTTAAGAAATCAGTTTTTAATTTCTCCAATTGTAAGGAAAATTAAACTTACTTATTTTTCATATTATGCTTGATGTGCTTCTTGTTGATGAACATGTTTATTTTTATTACCACTTTGTTGAAGCCAAAAAATCGCTCCAGCGGGATGTATTTTGAAAAATCAAATCTTTTTGTCAAATTTTTTTTTTCTTTTCTACGTTACTAAACCCAAAAAATCGCTCCATCTGGGCTCACTTTAAGAAATCAGTTTTTAATTTCTCCAATTGTACGGAAAATTATTGTTGCTAAACATGTTTTTATTTCCACTTTCTTGAGCCCAAAAACGCACACCAGCGGGATGTATTTTGAAAAATCAGATCTTTTTGTCAAATTGTTTTTTTTCTTTTCTACAGTACTAAACCCCGAAAATCGCTCCAGCAGAGGTTATTTGAAGAAATCAGTTTTTAATTTTTCCAATTGTACAGAAAATTGAACTTACTTATTTTGCAAAATGTGCTTGATTTGTTTATTGTTGCTAAACATGTTGTTTTTATTTCCACTTTATCAATAAAACACCAGCCCAAAAACACTCCAGCGGGATGTATTTTGAAAAATCAGATATTTTTGTCCCCAATTGTACGGAAAATTGAACTTACTTATTTTGCAAAATCTGCTTGATTTGTTTCTTTTTGGTGAAAATGTTGTTTTTATTTCCACTTTAGTGAGCCCAAAAACACTCCAGCGGGATGTATTTTGAAAAATCAAATCTTTTCTTTTTGTCAAATTTTTTTTTTTCTTTTCTACCTTACTAAACCCAAAAAATCGCTCCATCTGGGCTTATTTTAAGAAATCAGTTTTTACTTTCTCCAATTGTACGGAAAATTGAACTTACTTATTTTACAAAATGTGCTTCATTTGTCTGGTTCTTTGCTAAAAATTTTGTTTTTATTACCTCTTCGTTGAAGCCAAAAAATCGCTCCAGCGGGATGTATTTTGGAAAATCAGATATTTTTTCCACAATTTTTTTTTTTCATTTCTAGATTACTAAACCAAAAAAATCGCTTCATCTGGGCTTAGTTTAACAAATCAGTTTTTGATTTCTCCAATTGTACAGAAAATTGAACTTACTTCTTTTGCAAAATCTGCTTGATTTGTTTCTTGTTGGTGAAAATGTTAATTTTTATTTCCACTTTTTTGAGCCCAAAAACACTCCAGCGTTATGTATTTTGAAAAATCAAATCTTTTTGTAAATTTTTTTTTTTTTTTTATTTCTACCTTACTAAACCCCAAAAAATTGCTCCATCTGGGCTCATTTTAAGAAATCAGTTTTTAATTTCTCCAATTGTACGGAAAATTGAACTTACTTATTTTGCAAAATCTGCTTGATTTGTTTATTGTTGCTAAACATGTTGTTTTTATTTCCACTTTATTGAGCCCAAAAACACTCCAGCGGGATGTATTTTGAAAAATCAGATATTTTTGTCCCCAATTGTACGGAAAATTGAACTTACTTATTTTGCAAAATCTGCTTGATTTGTTTCTTGTTGGTGAAAATGTTAATTTTTATTTCCACTTTATTGAGCCCAAAAAATCGCTTCAGCGGGATGTATTTTAAAAATCAGATCTTTTTGTAAATTTTTTTTTTCATTTCTACCTTGCTAAACCCCGAAAATCGCTCCAGCAGGGCTTATTTTAAGAAATCAGTTTTTAATTTCTCCAATTGTACGGAAAATTAAACTTACTTATTTTTCATAATATGCTTGATGTGTTTTTTGTTGCTAAAAATGTTGTTTTTATTTCCACTTTAGTGAGCCCAAAAAAACGCTCCAGCGGGATGTATTTTGAAAAATCAGATATTTTTGTCAAATTTTTTTTTTTCATTTCTAGATTACTAAACCAATAAATCACTCCATCTGGGCTTATTTTAACAAATCGGATTTTAATTTCTTCAATTGTACGGAAAATTGAACTTACTTATTTTGCAAAATGTGCTTCATTTGTCTGGTTCTTTGCTAAAAATTTTGTTTTTATTACCTCTTCGTTGAAGCCAAAAAATCGCTCCAGCGGGATGTATTTTGGAAAATCAGATATTTTTTCCACAAATTTTTTTTTCATTTCTAGATTACTAAACCAAAAAAATCGCTTCATCTGGGCTTATTTTAACAAATCAGTTTTTAATTTTTCCGCTCCAGCGGGATGTATTTTGAAAAATCAAATCTTTTTGTCAATTTTTTTTTTTCTTTTCTACGTTACTAAACCCAAAAAATCGCTCCATCTGGGCTCACTTTAAGAAATCAGTTTTTAATTTCTCCAATTGTACGGAAAATTGAACTTATTTATTTTGCAAAATCTGCTTGATTTGTTTCTTGTTGGTGAAAATGCTGTTTTTATTTTCACTTTAGTGATCCCAAAAACACTCCAGCGAGATGTATTTTGAAAAATCATATCTTTTTGTCAATTTTTTTTTTTTATTTCTACCATACTAAACTAAAATTGAACTTACTTATTTTGCAAAATCTGCTTGATTTGTTTCTTGTTGGTGAAAATGTTTATTTTTATTTCCACTTTATTGAGCCCAAAAAATCGCTTCAGCGGGATGTATTTTGAAAAATCAGATGTTTTTGTAAATTTTTTTTTCATTTTTACCTTACTAAACCCCGAAAATCTCTCCAGCAGGGCTTATTTTAAGAAATCAGTTTTTAATTTCTCCAATTGTACGAAAAATTGAACTTACTTATTTTGCAAAATGTGCTTGATTTGTTTATTGTTGCTAAAAATGTTGTTTTTATTTCCACTTTAGTGAGCCCAAAAACACTCCAGCGAGATGTATTTTGAAAAATCATATCTTTTTGTCAATTTTTTTTTTTTATTTCTACCATACTAAACTAAAATTGAACTTACTTATTTTGCAAAATCTGCTTGATTTGTTTCTTGTTGGTGAAAATGCTGTTTTTATTTTCACTTTAGTGATCCCAAACACACTCCAGCGGGATGTATTTTGAAAAATCATATCTTTTTGTCAAATTGTTTTTTTCTTTTCTACAGTACTAAACCCCGAAAATCGCTCCAGCAGAGCTTATTTTAAGAAATCAGTTTTTAATTTTTCCAATTGTACGAAAAATTGAACTTACTTATTTTGCAAAATGTGCTTGATTTGTTTATTGTTGCTAAACATGTTGTTTTTATTTCCACTTTATTGAGCCCAAAAACACTCCAGCGGGATGTATTTTGAAAAATCAGATATTTTTGTCCCCAATTGTACGGAAAATTGAACTTACTTATTTTGCAAAATCTGCTTGATTTGTTTCTTGTTGGTGAAAATGTTAATTTTTATTTCCACTTTATTGAGCCCAAAAAATCGCTTCAGCGGGATGTATTTTAAAAATCAGATCTTTTTGTAAATTTTTTTTTCATTTCTACCTTGCTAAACCCCGAAAATCGCTCCAGCAGGGCTTATTTTAAGAAATCAGTTTTTAATTTCTCCAATTGTACGGAAAATTAAACTTACTTATTTTTCATAATATGCTTGTGTTTTTTGTTGCTAAAAATGTTGTTTTTATTTCCACTTTAGTGAGCCCAAAAAATCGCTCCAGCGGGAGTATTTTGAAAAATCAGATATTTTTGTCAATTTTTTTTTTTTTCATTTCTAGATTACTAAACCAAAAAAATCGCTCCATCTGGGCTTATTTTAACAAATCGGATTTTAATTTCTTCAATTGTACGGAAAATTGAACTTACTTATTTTGCAAAATGTGCTTCATTTGTCTGGTTCTTTGCTAAAAATTTTGTTTTTATTACCTCTTCGTTGAAGCCAAAAAATCGCTCCAGCGGGATGTATTTTGGAAAATCAGATCTTTTTATAAATTTTTTTTTTTCTTTTCTACGTTACTAAACCCAAAAAATCGCTTCATCTGGGCTCACTTTAAGAAATCAGTTTTTAATTTCTCCAATTGTACGGAAAATTGAACTTACTTATTTTGCAAAATCTGCTTGATTTGTTTCTTGTTGGTGAAAATGCTGTTTTTATTTTCACTTTAGTGATCCCAAAAACACTCCAGCGAGATGTATTTTGAAAAATCATATCTTTTTGTCAATTTTTTTTTTTTATTTCTACCATACTAAACTAAAATTGAACTTACTTATTTTGCAAAATCTGCTTGATTTGTTTCTTGTTGGTGAAAATGTTTATTTTTATTTCCACTTTATTGAGCCCAAAAAATCGCTTCAGCGGGATGTATTTTGAAAAATCAGATCTTTTTGTAAATTTTTTTTTTCATTTTTACCTTACTAAACCCCGAAAATCTCTCCAGCAGGGCTTATTTTAAGAAATCAGTTTTTAATTTCTCCAATTGTACGGAAAATTGAACTTACTTATTTTGCAAAATCTGCTTGATTTGTTTCTTGTTGGTGAAAATGTTAATTTTTATTTCCACTTTAGTGAGCCCAAAAACACTCCAGCGGGATGTATTTTGAAAAATCAAATATTTTTGTCAAATTTTTTTTTTTCTACCTTACTAAACCCAAAAAATCTCTCCAGCAGGGCTTATTTTAAGAAATCAGTTTTATTTTCTCCAATTGTAAGGAAAATTAAACTTACTTATTTTTCATAATATGCTTGATGTGCTTCTTGTTGATGAAAATGTTTATTTTTATTACCACTTTGTTGAAGCCAAAAAATCGCTCCAGCGGGATGTATTTTGGAAAATCAAATCTTTTTGTCAAATTTTTTTTTTTCTTTTCTACCTTACTAAACCTAAAAAATCGCTCCATCTGGGCTTATTTTAAGAAATCAGTTTTTACTTTCTCCAATTGTACGGAAAATTGAACTTACTTATTTTGCAAAATGTGCTTCATTTGTCTGGTTCTTTGCTAAAAATTTTGTTTTTATTACCTCTTCGTTGAAGCCAAAAAATCGCTCCAGCGGGATGTATTTTGGAAAATCAGATATTTTTTCCACAAATTTTTTTTTTCATTTCTAGATTACTAAACCAAAAAAATCGCTTCATCTGGGCTTATTTTAACAAATCAGTTTTTAATTTTTCCGCTCCAGCGGGATGTATTTTGAAAAATCAAATCTTTTTGTCAATTTTTTTTTTCTTTTCTACGTTACTAAACCCAAAAAATCGCTCCATCTGGGCTCACTTTAAGAAATCAGTTTTTAATTTCTCCAATTGTACGGAAAATTGAACTTACTTATTTTGCAAAATCTGCTTGATTTGTTTCTTGTTGGTGAAAATGCTGTTTTTATTTTCACTTTAGTGATCCCAAAAACACTCCAGCGGGATGTATTTTGAAAAATCATATCTTTTTGTCAAATTGTTTTTTTCTTTTCTACAGTACTAAACCCCGAAAATCGCTCCAGCAGAGCTTATTTTAAGAAATCAGTTTTTAATTTTTCCAATTGTACGAAAAATTGAACTTACTTATTTTGCAAAATGTGCTTGATTTGTTTATTGTTGCTAAACATGTTGTTTTTATTTCCACTTTATTGAGCCCAAAAACACTCCAGCGGGATGTATTTTGAAAAATCAGATATTTTTGTCCCCAATTGTACGGACAATTGAACTTACTTATTTTGCAAAATCTGCTTGATTTGTTTCTTGTTGGTGAAAATGTTAATTTTTATTTCCACTTTATTGAGCCCAAAAAATCGCTTCAGCGGGATGTATTTTAAAAATCAGATCTTTTTGTAAATTTTTTTTTCATTTCTACCTTGCTAAACCCCGAAAATCGCTCCAGCAGGGCTTATTTTAAGAAATCAGTTTTTAATTTCTCCAATTGTACGGAAAATTGAACTTACTTATTTTGCAAAATGTGCTTGATTTGTTTCTTGTTGCTAAAAATGTTGTTTTTATTTCCACTTTAGTGAGCTCAAAAACACTCCAGCGGGATGTATTTTGAAAAATTAAATCTTTTTCTCAAATTTTTTTTTTTTTTCTACCTAACTAAACCCAAAAAATCGCACAATCTGGGCTTATTTTAAGAAATCAGTTTTTAATTTCTCCAATTGTACGGAAAATTATTGTTGCTAAACATGTTTTTATTTCCACTTTCTTGAGTCCAAAAACGCACACCAGCGGGATGTATTTTGAAAAATCAGATCTTTTTGTCAAATTGTTTTTTTCTTTTCTACAGTACTAAACCCCGAAAATCGCTCCAGCAGAGCTTATTTTAAGAAATCAGTTAATTTTTCCAATTGTACGGAAAATTGAACTTACTTATTTTGCAAAATCTGCTTGATTTGTTTCTTGTTGGTGAAAATGCTTTTTTTATTTCCACTTTAGTGAGCCCAAAAACACTCCAGCGGGATGTATTTTGAAAAATCAAATCTTTTTGTAAATTTTTTTTTTTTCATATCTACCTTACTAAACCCCAAAAAATTGCTCCATCTGGGCTCATTTTAAGAAATCAGTTTTTAATTTCTCCAATTGTACGGAAAATTGAACTTACTTATTTTGCAAAATCTGCTTGATTTGTTTCTTGTTGGTGAAAATGCTGTTTTTATTTCCACTTTAGTGAGCCCAAAAACACTCCAGCGGGATGTATTTTGAAAAATCAAATATTTTTGTCAAATTTTTTTTTTTTCTAACTTACTAAACCCAAAAAATCTCTCCAGCAGGGCTTATTTTAAGAAATCAGTTTTTAATTTCTCCAATTGTAAGGAAAATTAAACTTACTTATTTTTCATATTATGCTTGATGTGCTTCTTGTTGATGAACATGTTTATTTTTATTACCACTTTGTTGAAGCCAAAAAATCGCTCCAGCGGGATGTATTTTGAAAAATCAAATCTTTTTGTCAAATTTTTTTTTTCTTTTCTACGTTACTAAACCCAAAAAATCGCTCCATCTGGGCTCACTTTAAGAAATCAGTTTTTAATTTCTCCAATTGTACGGAAAATTATAGTTGCTAAACATGTTTTTAATTCCACTTTCTTGAGCCCAAAAACGCACACCAGCGGGATGTATTTTGAAAAATCAGATCTTTTTGTCAAATTGTTTTTTTTCTTTTCTACAGTACTAAACCCCGAAAATCGCTCCAGCAGAGGTTATTTTAAGAAATCAGTTTTTAATTTTTCCAATTGTACAGAAAATTGAACTTACTTATTTTGCAAAATGTGCTTGATTTGTTTATTGTTGCTAAACATGTTGTTTTTATTTCCACTTTATCAATAAAACACCAGCCCAAAAACACTCCAGCGGGATGTATTTTGAAAAATCAGATATTTTTGTCCCCAATTGTACGGAAAATTGAACTTACTTATTTTGCAAAATCTGCTTGATTTGTTTCTTTTTGGTGAAAATGTTGTTTTTATTTCCACTTTAGTGAGCCCAAAAACACTCCAGCGGGATGTATTTTGAAAAATCAAATCTTTTCTTTTTGTCAAATTTTTTTTTTTCTTTTCTACCTTACTAAACCCAAAAAATCGCTCCATCTGGGCTTATTTTAAGAAATCAGTTTTTACTTTCTCCAATTGTACGGAAAATTGAACTTACTTATTTTGCAAAATGTGCTTCATTTGTCTGGTTTTTTGCTAAAAATTTTGTTTTTATTACCTCTTCGTTGAAGCCAAAAAATCGCTCCAGCGGGATGTATTTTGGAAAATCAGATATTTTTTCCACAATTTTTTTTTTTCATTTCTAGATTACTAAACCAAAAAAATCGCTTCATCTGGGCTTATTTTAACAAATCAGTTTTTGATTTCTCCAATTGTACAGAAAATTGAACTTACTTATTTTGCAAAATCTGCTTGATTTGTTTCTTGTTGGTGAAAATGTTAATTTTTATTTCCACTTTTTTGAGCCCAAAAACACTCCAGCGTTATGTATTTTGAAAAATCAAATCTTTTTGTAAATTATTTTTTTTTTTTTTATTTCTACCTTACTAAACCCCAAAAAATTGCTCCATCTGGGCTCATTTTAAGAAATCAGTTTTTAATTTCTCCAATTGTACGGAAAATTGAACTTACTTATTTTGCAAAATCTGCTGGATTTGTTTCTTGTTGGTGAAAATGCTGTTTTTATTTCCACTTTAGTGAGCCCAAAAACACTCCAGCGGGATGTATTTTGAAAAATCAAATCTTTTCTTTTTGTCAAATTTTTTTTTTTCTTTTCTACCTTACTAAACCTAAAAAATCGCTCCATCTGGGCTTATTTTAAGAAATCAGTTTTTACTTTCTCCAATTGTACGGAAAATTGAACTTACTTATTTTGCAAAATGTGCTTCATTTGTCTGGTTCTTTGCTAAAAATTTTGTTTTTATTACCTCTTCGTTGAAGCCAAAAAATCGCTCCAGCGGGATGTATTTTGGAAAATCAGATATTTTTTCCACAAATTTTTTTTTTCATTTCTAGATTACTAAACCAAAAAAATCGCTTCATCTGGGCTTATTTTAACAAATCAGTTTTTAATTTTTCCGCTCCAGCGGGATGTATTTTGAAAAATCAAATCTTTTTGTCAATTTTTTTTTTCTTTTCTACGTTACTAAACACAAAAAATCGCTCCATCTGGGCTCACTTTAAGAAATCAGTTTTTAATTTCTCCAATTGTACGGAAAATTGAACTTATTTATTTTGCAAAATCTGCTTGATTTGTTTCTTGTTGGTGCAAATGCTGTTTTTATTTTCACTTTAGTGATCCCAAAAACACTCCAGCGAGATGTATTTTGAAAAATCATATCTTTTTGTCAATTTTTTTTTTTATTTCTACCATACTAAACTAAAATTGAACTTACTTATTTTGCAAAATCTGCTTGATTTGTTTCTTGTTGGTGAAAATGTTTATTTTTATTTCCACTTTATTGAGCCCAAAAAATCGCTTCAGCGGGATGTATTTTGAAAAATCAGATCTTTTTGTAAATTTTTTTTTCATTTTTACCTTACTAAACCCCGAAAATCTCTCCAGCAGGGCTTATTTTAAGAAATCAGTTTTTAATTTCTCCAATTGTACGGAAAATTGAACTTACTTATTTTGCAAAATCTGCTTGATTTGTTTCTTGTTGGTGAAAATGCTGTTTTTATTTTCACTTTAGTGATCCCAAAAACACTCCAGCGGGATGTATTTTGAAAAATCATATCTTTTTGTCAAATTGTTTTTTTCTTTTCTACAGTACTAAACCCCGAAAATCGCTCCAGCAGAGCTTATTTTAAGAAATCAGTTTTTAATTTTTCCAATTGTACGAAAAATTGAACTTACTTATTTTGCAAAATGTGCTTGATTTGTTTATTGTTGCTAAACATGTTGTTTTTATTTCCACTTTATTGAGCCCAAAAACACTCCAGCGGGATGTATTTTGAAAAATCAGATATTTTTGTCCCCAATTGTACGGACAATTGAACTTACTTATTTTGCAAAATCTGCTTGATTTGTTTCTTGTTGGTGAAAATTTTAATTTTTATTTCCACTTTATTGAGCCCAAAAAATCGCTTCAGCGGGATGTATTTTAAAAATCAGATCTTTTTGTAAATTTTTTTTCATTTCTACCTTGCTAAACCCCGAAAATCGCTCCAGCAGGGCTTATTTTAAGAAATCAGTTTTTAATTTCTCCAATTGTACGGAAAATTGAACTTACTTATTTTGCAAAATGTGCTTGATTTGTTTCTTGTTGCTAAAAATGTTGTTTTTATTTCCACTTTAGTGAGCCCAAAAAAACTCCAGCGGGATGTATTTTGAAAAATTAAATCTTTTTCTCAAATTTTTTTTTTTTTCTACCTAACTAAACCCAAAAAATCGCACAATCTGGGCTTATTTTAAGAAATCAGTTTTTAATTTCTCCAATTGTACGGAAAATTATTGTTGCTAAACATGTTTTTATTTCCACTTTCTTGAGTCCAAAAACGCACACCAGCGGGATGTATTTTGAAAAATCAGATCTTTTTGTCAAATTGTTTTTTTCTTTTCTACAGTACTAAACCCCGAAAATCGCTCCAGCAGAGCTTATTTTAAGAAATCAGTTTTTAATTTTTCCAATTGTACGGAAAATTGAACTTACTTATTTTGCAAAATCTGCTTGATTTGTTTCTTGTTGGTGAAAATGCTGTTTTTATTTCCACTTTAGTGAGCCCAAAAACACTCCAGCGGGATGTATTTTGAAAAATCAAATCTTTTTGTAAATTTTTTTTTTTTCATATCTACCTTACTAAACCCCAAAAAATTGCTCCATCTGGGCTCATTTTAAGAAATCAGTTTTTAATTTCTCCAATTGTACGGAAAATTGAACTTACTTATTTTGCAAAATCTGCTTGATTTGTTTCTTGTTGGTGAAAATGCTGTTTTTATTTCGACTTTAGTGAGCCCAAAAACACTCCAGCGGGATGTATTTTGAAAAATCAAATATTTTTGTCAAATTTTTTTTTTTTCTAACTTACTAAACCCAAAAAATCTCTCCAGCAGGGCTTATTTTAAGAAATCAGTTTTTAATTTCTCCAATTGTAAGGAAAATTAAACTTACTTATTTTTCATATTATGCTTGATGTGCTTCTTGTTGATGAACATGTTTATTTTTATTACCACTTTGTTGAAGCCAAAAAATCGCTCCAGCGGGATGTATTTTGAAAAATCAAATCTTTTTGTCAAATTTTTTTTTTCTTTTCTACGTTACTAAACCCAAAAAATCGCTCCATCTGGGCTCACTTTAAGAAATCAGTTTTTAATTTCTCCAATTGTACGGAAAATTATTGTTGCTAAACATGTTTTTATTTCCACTTTCTTGAGCCCAAAAACGCACACCAGCGGGATGTATTTTGAAAAATCAGATCTTTTTGTCAAATTGTTTTTTTTCTTTTCTACAGTACTAAACCCCGAAAATCGCTCCAGCAGAGGTTATTTTAAGAAATCAGTTTTTAATTTTTCCAATTGTACAGAAAATTGAACTTACTTATTTTGCAAAATGTGCTTGATTTGTTTATTGTTGCTAAACATGTTGTTTTTATTTCCACTTTATCAATAAAACACCAGCCCAAAAACACTCCAGCGGGATGTATTTTGAAAAATCAGATATTTTTGTCCCCAATTGTACGGAAAATTGAACTTACTTATTTTGCAAAATCTGCTTGATTTGTTTCTTTTTGGTGAAAATGTTGTTTTTATTTCCACTTTAGTGAGCCCAAAAACACTCCAGCGGGATGTATTTTGAAAAATCAAATCTTTTCTTTTTGTCAAATTTTTTTTTTTCTTTTCTACCTTACTAAACCCAAAAAATCGCTCCATCTGGGCTTATTTTAAGAAATCAGTTTTTACTTTCTCCAATTGTACGGAAAATTGAACTTACTTATTTTGCAAAATGTGCTTCATTTGTCTGGTTCTTTGCTAAAAATTTTGTTTTTATTACCTCTTCGTTGAAGCCAAAAAATCGCTCCAGCGGGATGTATTTTGGAAAATCAGATATTTTTTCCACAAATTTTTTTTTTCATTTCTAGATTACTAAACCAAAAAAATCGCTTCATCTGGGCTTATTTTAACAAATCAGTTTTTAATTTTTCCGCTCCAGCGGGATGTATTTTGAAAAATCAAATCTTTTTGTCAATTTTTTTTTCATTTTTACCTTACTAAACCCCGAAAATCTCTCCAGCAGGGCTTATTTTAAGAAATCAGTTTTTAATTTCTCCAATTGTACGGAAAATTAAACTTACTTATTTTTCATAATATGCTTGATGTGTTTTTTGTTGCTAAAAATGTTGTTTTTATTTCCACTTTAGTGAGCCCAAAAACACTCCAGCGAGATGTATTTTGAAAAATCATATCTTTTTGTCAATTTTTTTTTTTTATTTCTACCATACTAAACTAAAATTGAACTTACTTATTTTGCAAAATCTTCTTGATTTGTTTCTTGTTGGTGAAAATGCTGTTTTTATTTTCACTTTAGTGATCCCAAACACACTCCAGCGGGATGTATTTTGAAAAATCATATCTTTTTGTCAAATTGTTTTTTTCTTTTCTACAGTACTAAACCCCGAAAATCGCTCCAGCAGAGCTTATTTTAAGAAATCAGTTTTTAATTTTTCCAATTGTACGAAAAATTGAACTTACTTATTTTGCAAAATGTGCTTGATTTGTTTATTGTTGCTAAACATGTTGTTTTTATTTCCACTTTATTGAGCCCAAAAACACTCCAGCGGGATGTATTTTGAAAAATCAGATATTTTTGTCCCCAATTGTACGGACAATTGAACTTACTTATTTTGCAAAATCTGCTTGATTTGTTTCTTGTTGGTGAAAATGTTAATTTTTATTTCCACTTTATTGAGCCCAAAAAATCGCTTCAGCGGGATGTATTTTAAAAATCAGATCTTTTTGTAAATTTTTTTTTCATTTCTACCTTGCTAAACCCCGAAAATCGCTCCAGCAGGGCTTATTTTAAGAAATCAGTTTTTAATTTCTCCAATTGTACGGAAAATTGAACTTACTTATTTTGCAAAATGTGCTTGATTTGTTTCTTGTTGCTAAAAATGTTGTTTTTATTTCCACTTTAGTGAGCCCAAAAACACTCCAGCGGGATGTATTTTGAAAAATTAAATCTTTTTCTCAAATTTTTTTTTTTTTTCTACCTAACTAAACCCAAAAAATCGCACAATCTGGGCTTATTTTAAGAAATCAGTTTTTAATTTCTCCAATTGTACGGAAAATTATTGTTGCTAAACATGTTTTTATTTCCACTTTCTTGAGTCCAAAAACGCACACCAGCGGGATGTATTTTGAAAAATCAGATCTTTTTGTCAAATTGTTTTTTTCTTTTCTACAGTACTAAACCCCGAAAATCGCTCCAGCAGAGCTTATTTTAAGAAATCAGTTTTTAATTTTTCCAATTGTACGGAAAATTGAACTTACTTATTTTGCAAAATCTGCTTGATTTGTTTCTTGTTGGTGAAAATGCTGTTTTTATTTCCACTTTAGTGAGCCCAAAAACACTCCAGCGGGATGTATTTTGAAAAATCAAATCTTTTTTGTAAATTTTTTTTTTTTCATATCTACCTTACTAAACCCCAAAAAATTGCTCCATCTGGGCTCATTTTAAGAAATCAGTTTTTAATTTCTCCAATTGTACGGAAAATTGAACTTACTTATTTTGCAAAATCTGCTTGATTTGTTTCTTGTTGGTGAAAATGCTGTTTTTATTTCCACTTTAGTGAGCCCAAAAACACTCCAGCGGGATGTATTTTGAAAAATCAAATATTTTTGTCAAATTTTTTTTTTTCTAACTTACTAAACCCAAAAAATCTCTCCAGCAGGGCTTATTTTAAGAAATCAGTTTTTAATTTCTCCAATTGTAAGGAAAATTAAACTTACTTATTTTTCATATTATGCTTGATGTGCTTCTTGTTGATGAACATGTTTATTTTTATTACCACTTTGTTGAAGCCAAAAAATCGCTCCAGCGGGATGTATTTTGAAAAATCAAATCTTTTTGTCAAATTTTTTTTTCTTTTCTACGTTACTAAACCCAAAAAATCGCTCCATCTGGGCTCACTTTAAGAAATCAGTTTTTAATTTCTCCAATTGTACGGAAAATTATTGTTGCTAAACATGTTTTTATTTCCACTTTCTTGAGCCCAAAAACGCACACCAGCGGGATGTATTTTGAAAAATCAGATCTTTTTGTCAAATTGTTTTTTTTCTTTTCTACAGTACTAAACCCCGAAAATCGCTCCAGCAGAGGTTATTTTAAGAAATCAGTTTTTAATTTTTCCAATTGTACAGAAAATTGAACTTACTTATTTTGCAAAATGTGCTTGATTTGTTTATTGTTGCTAAACATGTTGTTTTTATTTCCACTTTATCAATAAAACACCAGCCCAAAAACACTCCAGCGGGATGTATTTTGAAAAATCAGATATTTTTGTCCCCAATTGTACGGAAAATTGAACTTACTTATTTTGCAAAATCTGCTTGATTTGTTTCTTTTTGGTGAAAATGTTGTTTTTATTTCCACTTTAGTGAGCCCAAAAACACTCCAGCGGGATGTATTTTGAAAAATCAAATCTTTTCTTTTTGTCAAATTTTTTTTTTTCTTTTCTACCTTACTAAACCCAAAAAATCGCTCCATCTGGGCTTATTTTAAGAAATCAGTTTTTACTTTCTCCAATTGTACGGAAAATTGAACTTACTTATTTTGCAAAATGTGCTTCATTTGTCTGGTTCTTTGCTAAAAATTTTGTTTTTATTACCTCTTCGTTGAAGCCAAAAAATCGCTCCAGCGGGATGTATTTTGGAAAATCAGATATTTTTTCCACAATTTTTTTTTTTCATTTCTAGATTACTAAACCAAAAAAATCGCTTCATCTGGGCTTATTTTAACAAATCAGTTTTTGATTTCTCCAATTGTACAGAAAATTGAACTTACTTATTTTGCAAAATCTGCTTGATTTGTTTCTTGTTGGTGAAAATGTTAATTTTTATTTCCACTTTTTTGAGCCCAAAAACACTCCAGCGTTATGTATTTTGAAAAATCAAATCTTTTTGTAAATTTTTTTTTTTTTTTTATTTCTACCTTACTAAACCCCAAAAAATTGCTCCATCTGGGCTCATTTTAAGAAATCAGTTTTTAATTTCTCCAATTGTACGGAAAATTGAACTTACTTATTTTGCAAAATCTGCTGGATTTGTTTCTTGTTGGTGAAAATGCTGTTTTTATTTCCACTTTAGTGAGCCCAAAAACACTCCAGCGGGATGTATCAAATCAAATCTTTTCTTTTTGTCAAATTTTTTTTTTTCTTTTCTACCTTACTAAACCTAAAAAATCGCTCCATCTGGGCTTATTTTAAGAAATCAGTTTTTACTTTCTCCAATTGTACGGAAAATTGAACTTACTTATTTTGCAAAATGTGCTTCATTTGTCTGGTTCTTTGCTAAAAATTTTGTTTTTATTACCTCTTCGTTGAAGCCAAAAAATCGCTCCAGCGGGATGTATTTTGGAAAATCAGATATTTTTTCCACAAATTTTTTTTTCATTTCTAGATTACTAAACCAAAAAAATCGCTTCATCTGGGCTTATTTTAACAAATCAGTTTTTAATTTTTCCGCTCCAGCGGGATGTATTTTGAAAAATCAAATCTTTTTGTCAATTTTTTTTTTTCTTTTCTAGATTACTAAACCCAAAAAATCGCTCCATCTGGGCTCACTTTAAGAAATCAGTTTTTAATTTCTCCAATTGTACGGAAAATTGAACTTATTTATTTTGCAAAATCTGCTTGATTTGTTTCTTGTTGGTGAAAATGCTGTTTTTATTTTCACTTTAGTGATCCCAAAAACACTCCAGCGAGATGTATTTTGAAAAATCATATCTTTTTGTCAATTTTTTTTTTTTATTTCTACCATACTAAACTAAAATTGAACTTACTTATTTTGCAAAATGTGCTTGATTTGTTTATTGTTGCTAAACATGTTGTTTTTATTTCCACTTTATTGAGCCCAAAAACACTCCAGCGGGATGTATTTTGAAAAATCAGATATTTTTGTCCCCAATTGTACGGACAATTGAACTTACTTATTTTGCAAAATCTGCTTGATTTGTTTCTTGTTGGTGAAAATGTTAATTTTTATTTCCACTTTATTGAGCCCAAAAAATCGCTTCAGCGGGATGTATTTTAAAAATCAGATCTTTTTGTAAATTTTTTTTTCATTTCTACCTTGCTAAACCCCGAAAATCGCTCCAGCAGGGCTTATTTTAAGAAATCAGTTTTTAATTTCTCCAATTGTACGGAAAATTGAACTTACTTATTTTGCAAAATGTGCTTGATTTGTTTCTTGTTGCTAAAAATGTTGTTTTTATTTCCACTTTAGTGAGCCCAAAAACACTCCAGCGGGATGTATTTTGAAAAATTAAATCTTTTTCTCAAATTTTTTTTTTTTTTCTACCTAACTAAACCCAAAAAATCGCACAATCTGGGCTTATTTTAAGAAATCAGTTTTTAATTTCTCCAATTGTACGGAAAATTATTGTTGCTAAACATGTTTTTATTTCCACTTTCTTGAGTCCAAAAACGCACACCAGCGGGATGTATTTTGAAAAATCAGATCTTTTTGTCAAATTGTTTTTTTCTTTTCTACAGTACTAAACCCCGAAAATCGCTCCAGCAGAGCTTATTTTAAGAAATCAGTTTTTAATTTTTCCAATTGTACGGAAAATTGAACTTACTTATTTTGCAAAATCTGCTTGATTTGTTTCTTGTTGGTGAAAATGCTGTTTTTATTTCCACTTTAGTGAGCCCAAAAACACTCCAGCGGGATGTATTTTGAAAAATCAAATCTTTTTTGTAAATTTTTTTTTTTTCATATCTACCTTACTAAACCCCAAAAAATTGCTCCATCTGGGCTCATTTTAAGAAATCAGTTTTTAATTTCTCCAATTGTACGGAAAATTGAACTTACTTATTTTGCAAAATCTGCTTGATTTGTTTCTTGTTGGTGAAAATGCTGTTTTTATTTCCACTTTAGTGAGCCCAAAAACACTCCAGCGGGATGTATTTTGAAAAATCAAATATTTTTGTCAAATTTTTTTTTTTCTAACTTACTAAACCCAAAAAATCTCTCCAGCAGGGCTTATTTTAAGAAATCAGTTTTTAATTTCTCCAATTGTAAGGAAAATTAAACTTACTTATTTTTCATATTATGCTTGATGTGCTTCTTGTTGATGAACATGTTTATTTTTATTACCACTTTGTTGAAGCCAAAAAATCGCTCCAGCGGGATGTATTTTGAAAAATCAAATCTTTTTGTCAAATTTTTTTTTCTTTTCTACGTTACTAAACCCAAAAAATCGCTCCATCTGGGCTCACTTTAAGAAATCAGTTTTTAATTTCTCCAATTGTACGGAAAATTATTGTTGCTAAACATGTTTTTATTTCCACTTTCTTGAGCCCAAAAACGCACACCAGCGGGATGTATTTTGAAAAATCAGATCTTTTTGTCAAATTGTTTTTTTTCTTTTCTACAGTACTAAACCCCGAAAATCGCTCCAGCAGAGGTTATTTTAAGAAATCAGTTTTTAATTTTTCCAATTGTACAGAAAATTGAACTTACTTATTTTGCAAAATGTGCTTGATTTGTTTATTGTTGCTAAACATGTTGTTTTTATTTCCACTTTATCAATAAAACACCAGCCCAAAAACACTCCAGCGGGATGTATTTTGAAAAATCAGATATTTTTGTCCCCAATTGTACGGAAAATTGAACTTACTTATTTTGCAAAATCTGCTTGATTTGTTTCTTTTTGGTGAAAATGTTGTTTTTATTTCCACTTTAGTGAGCCCAAAAACACTCCAGCGGGATGTATTTTGAAAAATCAAATCTTTTCTTTTTGTCAAATTTTTTTTTTTCTTTTCTACCTTACTAAACCCAAAAAATCGCTCCATCTGGGCTTATTTTAAGAAATCAGTTTTTACTTTCTCCAATTGTACGGAAAATTGAACTTACTTATTTTGCAAAATGTGCTTCATTTGTCTGGTTCTTTGCTAAAAATTTTGTTTTTATTACCTCTTCGTTGAAGCCAAAAAATCGCTCCAGCGGGATGTATTTTGGAAAATCAGATATTTTTTCCACAATTTTTTTTTTTCATTTCTAGATTACTAAACCAAAAAAATCGCTTCATCTGGGCTTATTTTAACAAATCAGTTTTTGATTTCTCCAATTGTACAGAAAATTGAACTTACTTATTTTGCAAAATCTGCTTGATTTGTTTCTTGTTGGTGAAAATGTTAATTTTTATTTCCACTTTTTTGAGCCCAAAAACACTCCAGCGTTATGTATTTTGAAAAATCAAATCTTTTTGTAAATTTTTTTTTTTTTTTTATTTCTACCTTACTAAACCCCAAAAAATTGCTCCATCTGGGCTCATTTTAAGAAATCAGTTTTTAATTTCTCCAATTGTACGGAAAATTGAACTTACTTATTTTGCAAAATCTGCTGGATTTGTTTCTTGTTGGTGAAAATGCTGTTTTTATTTCCACTTTAGTGAGCCCAAAAACACTCCAGCGGGATGTATCAAATCAAATCTTTTCTTTTTGTCAAATTTTTTTTTTTCTTTTCTACCTTACTAAACCTAAAAAATCGCTCCATCTGGGCTTATTTTAAGAAATCAGTTTTTACTTTCTCCAATTGTACGGAAAATTGAACTTACTTATTTTGCAAAATGTGCTTCATTTGTCTGGTTCTTTGCTAAAAATTTTGTTTTTATTACCTCTTCGTTGAAGCCAAAAAATCGCTCCAGCGGGATGTATTTTGGAAAATCAGATATTTTTTCCACAAATTTTTTTTTCATTTCTAGATTACTAAACCAAAAAAATCGCTTCATCTGGGCTTATTTTAACAAATCAGTTTTTAATTTTTCCGCTCCAGCGGGATGTATTTTGAAAAATCAAATCTTTTTGTCAATTTTTTTTTTTCTTTTCTAGATTACTAAACCCAAAAAATCGCTCCATCTGGGCTCACTTTAAGAAATCAGTTTTTAATTTCTCCAATTGTACGGAAAATTGAACTTATTTATTTTGCAAAATCTGCTTGATTTGTTTCTTGTTGGTGAAAATGCTGTTTTTATTTTCACTTTAGTGATCCCAAAAACACTCCAGCGAGATGTATTTTGAAAAATCATATCTTTTTGTCAATTTTTTTTTTTTATTTCTACCATACTAAACTAAAATTGAACTTACTTATTTTGCAAAATCTGCTTGATTTGTTTCTTGTTGGTGAAAATGTTTATTTTTATTTCCACTTTATTGAGCCCAAAAAATCGCTTCAGCGGGATGTATTTTGAAAAATCAGATCTTTTTGTAAATTTTTTTTTCATTTTTACCTTACTAAACCCCGAAAATCTCTCCAACAGGGCTTATTTTAAGAAATCAGTTTTTAATTTCTCCAATTGTACGGAAAATTAAACTTACTTATTTTTCATAATATGCTTGATGTGTTTTTTGTTGCTAAAAATGTTGTTTTTATTTCCACTTTAGTGAGCCCAAAAACACTCCAGCGAGATGTATTTTGAAAAATCATATCTTTTTGTCAATTTTTTTTTTTTATTTCTACCATACTAAACTAAAATTGAACTTACTTATTTTGCAAAATCTGCTTGATTTGTTTCTTGTTGGTGAAAATGCTGTTTTTATTTTCACTTTAGTGATCCCAAACACACTCCAGCGGGATGTATTTTGAAAAATCATATCTTTTTGTCAAATTGTTTTTTTCTTTTCTACAGTACTAAACCCCGAAAATCGCTCCAGCAGAGCTTATTTTAAGAAATCAGTTTTTAATTTTTCCAATTGTACGAAAAATTGAACTTACTTATTTTGCAAAATGTGCTTGATTTGTTTATTGTTGCTAAACATGTTGTTTTTATTTCCACTTTATTGAGCCCAAAAACACTCCAGCGGGATGTATTTTGAAAAATCAGATATTTTTGTCCCCAATTGTACGGAAAATTGAACTTACTTATTTTGCAAAATCTGCTTGATTTGTTTCTTGTTGGTGAAAATGTTAATTTTTATTTCCACTTTATTGAGCCCAAAAAATCGCTTCAGCGGGATGTATTTTAAAAATCAGATCTTTTTGTAAATTTTTTTTTCATTTCTACCTTGCTAAACCCCGAAAATCGCTCCAGCAGGGCTTATTTTAAGAAATCAGTTTTTAATTTCTCCAATTGTACGGAAAATTAAACTTACTTATTTTTCATAATATGCTTGATGTGTTTTTTGTTGCTAAAAATGTTGTTTTTATTTCCACTTTAGTGAGCCCAAAAAATCGCTCCAGCGGGATGTATTTTGAAAAATCAGATATTTTTGTCAATTTTTTTTTTTTTTTCATTTCTAGATTACTAAACCAAAAAAATCGCTCCATCTGGGCTTATTTTAACAAATCGGATGAAAATTGAACTTACTTATTTTGCAAAATCTGCTTGATTTGTTTATTGTTGCTAAACATGTTGTTTTTATTTCCACTTTATTGAGCCCAAAAACACTCCAGCGGGATGTATTTTGAAAAATCAGATATTTTTGTCAATTTTTTTTTTTTTTTCATTTCTAGATTACTAAACCAAAAAAATCGCTCCATCTGGGCTTATTTTAACAAATCGGATGAAAATTGAACTTACTTATTTTGCAAAATCTGCTTGATTTGTTTATTGTTGCTAAACATGTTGTTTTTATTTCCACTTTATTGAGCCCAAAAACACTCCAGCGGGATGTATTTTGAAAAATCAGATATTTTTGTCCCCAATTGTACGGAAAATTGAACTTACTTATTTTGCAAAATCTGCTTAATTTGTTTCTTTTTGGTGAAAATGTTGTTTTTATTTCCACTTTAGTGAGCCCAAAAACACTCCAGCGGGATGTATTTTGAAAAATCAAATCTTTTCTTTTTGTCAAATTTTTTTTTTCTTTTCTACCTTACTAAACCCAAAAAATCGCTCCATCTGGGCTTATTTTAAGAAATCAGTTTTTACTTTCTCCAATTGTACGGAAAATTGAACTTACTTATTTTGCAAAATGTGCTTCATTTGTCTGGTTCTTTGCTAAAAATTTTGTTTTTATTACCTCTTCGTTGAAGCCAAAAAATCGCTCCAGCGGGATGTATTTTGGAAAATCAGATATTTTTTCCACAATTTTTTTTTTTCATTTCTAGATTACTAAACCAAAAAAATCGCTTCATCTGGGCTTATTTTAACAAATCAGTTTTTGATTTCTCCAATTGTACAGAAAATTGAACTTACTTATTTTGCAAAATCTGCTTGATTTGTTTCTTGTTGGTGAAAATGTTAATTTTTATTTCCACTTTTTTGAGCCCAAAAACACTCCAGCGTTATGTATTTTGAAAAATCAAATCTTTTTGTAAATTTTTTTTTTTTTTTTTATTTCTACCTTACTAAACCCCAAAAAATTGCTCCATCTGGGCTCATTTTAAGAAATCAGTTTTTAATTTCTCCAATTGTACGGAAAATTGAACTTACTTATTTTGCAAAATCTGCTGGATTTGTTTCTTGTTGGTGAAAATGCTGTTTTTATTTCCACTTTAGTGAGCCCAAAAACACTCCAGCGGGATGTATTTTGAAAAATCAAATCTTTTCTTTTTGTCAAATTTTTTTTTTTCTTTTCTACCTTACTAAACCTAAAAAATCGCTCCATCTGGGCTTATTTTAAGAAATCAGTTTTTACTTTCTCCAATTGTACGGAAAATTGAACTTACTTATTTTGCAAAATGTGCTTCATTTGTCTGGTTCTTTGCTAAAAATTTTGTTTTTATTACCTCTTCGTTGAAGCCAAAAAATCGCTCCAGCGGGATGTATTTTGGAAAATCAGATATTTTTTCCACAAATTTTTTTTTCATTTCTAGATTACTAAACCATAAAAATCGCTTCATCTGGGCTTATTTTAACAAATCAGTTTTTAATTTTTCCGCTCCAGCGGGATGTATTTTGAAAAATCAAATCTTTTTGTCAATTTTTTTTTTTCTTTTCTACGTTACTAAACCCAAAAAATCGCTCCATCTGGGCTCACTTTAAGAAATCAGTTTTTAATTTCTCCAATTGTACGGAAAATTGAACTTATTTATTTTGCAAAATCTGCTTGATTTGTTTCTTGTTGGTGAAAATGCTGTTTTTATTTTCACTTTAGTGATCCCAAAAACACTCCAGCGAGATGTATTTTGAAAAATCATATCTTTTTGTCAATTTTTTTTTTTTTATTTCTACCATACTAAACTAAAATTGAACTTACTTATTTTGCAAAATCTGCTTGATTTGTTTCTTGTTGGTGAAAATGTTTATTTTTATTTCCACTTTATTGAGCCCAAAAAATCGCTTCAGCGGGATGTATTTTGAAAAATCAGATCTTTTTGTAAATTTTTTTTTCATTTTTACCTTACTAAACCCCGAAAATCTCTCCAGCAGGGCTTATTTTAAGAAATCAGTTTTTAATTTCTCCAATTGTACGGAAAATTAAACTTACTTATTTTTCATAATATGCTTGATGTGTTTTTTGTTGCTAAAAATGTTGTTTTTATTTCCACTTTAGTGAGCCCAAAAACACTCCAGCGAGATGTATTTTGAAAAATCATATCTTTTTGTCAATTTTTTTTTTTTATTTCTACCATACTAAACTAAAATTGAACTTACTTATTTTGCAAAATCTGCTTGATTTGTTTCTTGTTGGTGAAAATGCTGTTTTTATTTTCACTTTAGTGATCCCAAACACACTCCAGCGGGATGTATTTTGAAAAATCATATCTTTTTGTCAAATTGTTTTTTTCTTTTCTACAGTACTAAACCCCGAAAATCGCTCCAGCAGAGCTTATTTTAAGAAATCAGTTTTTAATTTTTCCAATTGTACGAAAAATTGAACTTACTTATTTTGCAAAATGTGCTTGATTTGTTTATTGTTGCTAAACATGTTGTTTTTATTTCCACTTTATTGAGCCCAAAAACACTCCAGCGGGATGTATTTTGAAAAATCAGATATTTTTGTCCCCAATTGTACGGAAAATTGAACTTACTTATTTTGCAAAATCTGCTTGATTTGTTTCTTGTTGGTGAAAATGTTAATTTTTATTTCCACTTTATTGAGCCCAAAAAATCGCTTCAGCGGGATGTATTTTAAAAATCAGATCTTTTTGTAAATTTTTTTTTCATTTCTACCTTGCTAAACCCCGAAAATCGCTCCAGCAGGGCTTATTTTAAGAAATCAGTTTTTAATTTCTCCAATTGTACGGAAAATTAAACTTACTTATTTTTCATAATATGCTTGATGTGTTTTTTGTTGCTAAAAATGTTGTTTTTATTTCCACTTTAGTGAGCCCAAAAAATCGCTCCAGCGGGATGTATTTTGGAAAATCAGATATTTTTGTCAATTTTTTTTTTTTTTCATTTCTAGATTACTAAACCAAAAAAATCGCTCCATCTGGGCTTATTTTAACAAATCGGATGAAAATTGAACTTACTTATTTTGCAAAATCTGCTTGATTTGTTTATTGTTGCTAAACATGTTGTTTTTATTTCCACTTTATTGAGCCCAAAAACACTCCAGCGGGATGTATTTTGAAAAATCAGATATTTTTGTCCCCAATTGTACGGAAAATTGAACTTACTTATTTTGCAAAATCTGCTTAATTTGTTTCTTTTTGGTGAAAATGTTGTTTTTATTTCCACTTTAGTGAGCCCAAAAACACTCCAGCGGGATGTATTTTGAAAAATCAAATCTTTTCTTTTTGTCAAATTTTTTTTTTCTTTTCTACCTTACTAAACCCAAAAAATCGCTCCATCTGGGCTTATTTTAAGAAATCAGTTTTTACTTTCTCCAATTGTACGGAAAATTGAACTTACTTATTTTGCAAAATGTGCTTCATTTGTCTGGTTCTTTGCTAAAAATTTTGTTTTTATTACCTCTTCGTTGAAGCCAAAAAATCGCTCCAGCGGGATGTATTTTAGAAAATCAGATATTTTTTCCACAATTTTTTTTTTCATTTCTAGATTACTAAACCAAAAAAATCGCTTCATCTGGGCTTATTTTAACAAATCAGTTTTTGATTTCTCCAATTGTACAGAAAATTGAACTTACTTATTTTGCAAAATCTGCTGGATTTGTTTCTTGTTGGTGAAAATGCTGTTTTTATTTCCACTTTAGTGAGCCCAAAAACACTCCAGCGGGATGTATTTTGAAAAATCAAATCTTTTCTTTTTGTCAAATTTTTTTTTTTCTTTTCTACCTTACTAAACCTAAAAAATCGCTCCATCTGGGCTTATTTTAAGAAATCAGTTTTTACTTTCTCCAATTGTACGGAAAATTGAACTTACTTATTTTGCAAAATGTGCTTCATTTGTCTGGTTCTTTGCTAAAAATTTTGTTTTTATTACCTCTTCGTTGAAGCCAAAAAATCGCTCCAGCGGGATGTATTTTGGAAAATCAGATATTTTTTCCACAATTTTTTTTTTTCATTTCTAGATTACTAAACCAAAAAAATCGCTTCATCTGGGCTTATTTTAACAAATCAGTTTTTGATTTCTCCAATTGTACAGAAAATTGAACTTACTTATTTTGCAAAATCTGCTTGATTTGTTTCTTGTTGGTGAAAATGTTAATTTTTATTTCCACTTTTTTGAGCCCAAAAACACTCCAGCGTTATGTATTTTGAAAAATCAAATCTTTTTGTAAATTTTTTTTTTTTTTTTTATTTCTACCTTACTAAACCCCAAAAAATTGCTCCATCTGGGCTCATTTTAAGAAATCAGTTTTTAATTTCTCCAATTGTACGGAAAATTGAACTTACTTATTTTGCAAAATCTGCTGGATTTGTTTCTTGTTGGTGAAAATGCTGTTTTTATTTTCACTTTAGTGATCCCAAAAACACTCCAGCGAGATGTATTTTGAAAAATCATATCTTTTTGTCAATTTTTTTTTTTTTATTTCTACCATACTAAACTAAAATTGAACTTACTTATTTTGCAAAATCTGCTTGATTTGTTTCTTGTTGGTGAAAATGTTTATTTTTATTTCCACTTTATTGAGCCCAAAAAATCGCTTCAGCGGGATGTATTTTGAAAAATCAGATCTTTTTGTAAATTTTTTTTTCATTTTTACCTTACTAAACCCCGAAAATCTCTCCAGCAGGGCTTATTTTAAGAAATCACTTTTTAATTTCTCCAATTGTACGGAAAATTAAACTTACTTATTTTTCATAATATGCTTGATGTGTTTTTTGTTGCTAAAAATGTTGTTTTTATTTCCACTTTAGTGAGCCCAAAAACACTCCAGCGAGATGTATTTTGAAAAATCATATCTTTTTGTCAATTTTTTTTTTTATTTCTACCATACTAAACTAAAATTGAACTTACTTATTTTGCAAAATCTGCTTGATTTGTTTCTTGTTGGTGAAAATGCTGTTTTTATTTTCACTTTAGTGATCCCAAACACACTCCAGCGGGATGTATTTTGAAAAATCATATCTTTTTGTCAAATTGTTTTTTTCTTTTCTACAGTACTAAACCCCGAAAATCGCTCCAGCAGAGCTTATTTTAAGAAATCAGTTTTTAATTTTTCCAATTGTACGAAAAATTGAACTTACTTATTTTGCAAAATGTGCTTGATTTGTTTATTGTTGCTAAACATGTTCTTTTTATTTCCACTTTATTGAGCCCAAAAACACTCCAGCGGGATGTATTTTGAAAAATCAGATATTTTTGTCCCCAATTGTACGGAAAATTGAACTTACTTATTTTGCAAAATCTGCTTGATTTGTTGGTGAAAATGTTAATTTTTATTTCCACTTTATTGAGCCCAAAAAATCGCTTCAGCGGGATGTATTTTAAAAATCAGATCTTTTTGTAAATTTTTTTTTCATTTCTACCTTGCTAAACCCCGAAAATCGCTCCAGCAGGGCTTATTTTAAGAAATCAGTTTTTAATTTCTCCAATTGTACGGAAAATTAAACTTACTTATTTTTCATAATATGCTTGATGTGTTTTTTGTTGCTAAAAATGTTGTTTTTATTTCCACTTTAGTGAGCCCAAAAAATCGCTCCAGCGGGATGTATTTTGAAAAATCAGATATTTTTGTCAATTTTTTTTTTTTTTCATTTCTAGATTACTAAACCAAAAAAATCGCTCCATCTGGGCTTATTTTAACAAATCGGATGAAAATTGAACTTACTTATTTTGCAAAATCTGCTTGATTTGTTTATTGTTGCTAAACATGTTGTTTTTATTTCCACTTTATTGAGCCCAAAAACACTTCAGCGGGATGTATTTTGAAAAATCAGATATTTTTGTCCCCAATTGTACGGAAAATTGAACTTACTTATTTTGCAAAATCTGCTTAATTTGTTTCTTTTTGGTGAAAATGTTGTTTTTATTTCCACTTTAGTGAGCCCAAAAACACTCCAGCGGGATGTATTTTGAAAAATCAAATCTTTTCTTTTTGTCAAATTTTTTTTTTCTTTTCTACCTTACTAAACCCAAAAAATCGCTCCATCTGGGCTTATTTTAAGAAATCAGTTTTTACTTTCTCCAATTGTACGGAAAATTGAACTTACTTATTTTGCAAAATGTGCTTCATTTGTCTGGTTCTTTGCTAAAAATTTTGTTTTTATTACCTCTTCGTTGAAGCCAAAAAATCGCTCCAGCGGGATGTATTTTGGAAAATCAGATATTTTTTCCACAATTTTTTTTTTCATTTCTAGATTACTAAACCAAAAAAATCGCTTCATCTGGGCTTATTTTAACAAATCAGTTTTTGATTTCTCCAATTGTACAGAAAATTGAACTTACTTATTTTGCAAAATCTGCTTGATTTGTTTCTTGTTGGTGAAAATGTTAATTTTTATTTCCACTTTTTTGAGCCCAAAAACACTCCAGCGTTATGTATTTTGAAAAATCAAATCTTTTTGTAAATTTTTTTTTTTTTTTTTATTTCTACCTTACTAAACCCCAAAAAATTGCTCCATCTGGGCTCATTTTAAGAAATCAGTTTTTAATTTCTCCAATTGTACGGAAAATTGAACTTACTTATTTTGCAAAATCTGCTGGATTTGTTTCTTGTTGGTGAAAATGCTGTTTTTATTTCCACTTTAGTGAGCCCAAAAACACTCCAGCGGGATGTATTTTGAAAAATCAAATCTTTTCTTTTTGTCAAATTTTTTTTTTCTTTTCTACCTTACTAAACCTAAAAAATCGCTCCATCTGGGCTTATTTTAAGAAATCAGTTTTTACTTTCTCCAATTGTACGGAAAATTGAACTTACTTATTTTGCAAAATGTGCTTCATTTGTCTGGTTCTTTGCTAAAAATTTTGTTTTTATTACCTCTTCGTTGAAGCCAAAAAATCGCTCCAGCGGGATGTATTTTGGAAAATCAGATATTTTTTCCACACATTTTTTTTTCATTTCTAGATTACTAAACCAAAAAAATCGCTTCATCTGGGCTTATTTTAACAAATCAGTTTTTAATTTTTCCGCTCCAGCGGGATGTATTTTGAAAAATCAAATCTTTTTGTCAATTTTTTTTTTCTTTTCTACGTTACTAAACCCAAAAAATCGCTCCATCTGGGCTCACTTTAAGAAATCAGTTTTTAATTTCTCCAATTGTACGGAAAATTGAACTTATTTATTTTGCAAAATCTGCTTGATTTGTTTCTTGTTGGTGAAAATGCTGTTTTTATTTTCACTTTAGTGATCCCAAAAACACTCCAGCGAGATGTATTTTGAAAAATCATATCTTTTTGTCAATTTTTTTTTTTTTATTTCTACCATACTAAACTAAAATTGAACTTACTTATTTTGCAAAATCTGCTTGATTTGTTTCTTGTTGGTGAAAATGTTAATTTTTATTTCCACTTTATTGAGCCCAAAAAATCGCTTCAGCGGGATGTATTTTAAAAATCAGATCTTTTTGTAAATTTTTTTTTCATTTCTACCTTGCTAAACCCCGAAAATCGCTCCAGCAGGGCTTATTTTAAGAAATCAGCTTTTAATTTCTCCAATTGTACGGAAAATTAAACTTACTTATTTTTCATAATATGCTTGATGTGTTTTTTGTTGCTAAAAATGTTGTTTTTATTTCCACTTTAGTGAGCCCAAAAAATCGCTCCAGCGGGATGTATTTTGAAAAATCAGATATTTTTGTCAATTTTTTTTTTTTTTCATTTCTAGATTACTAAACCAAAAAAATCGCTCCATCTGGGCTTATTTTAACAAATCGGATTTTAATTTCTTCAATTGTACGGAAAATTGAACTTACTTATTTTGCAAAATGTGCTTCATTTGTCTGGTTCTTTGCTAAAAATTTTGTTTTTATTACCTCTTCGTTGAAGCCAAAAAATCGCTCCAGCGGGATGTATTTTGGAAAATCAGATCTTTTTGTAAATTTTTTTTTTCTTTTCTACGTTACTAAACCCAAAAAATCGCTTCATCTGGGCTCACTTTAAGAAATCAGTTTTTAATTTCTCCAACTGTACGGAAAATTGAACTTACTTATTTTGCAAAATCTGCTTGATTTGTTTCTTGTTGGTGAAAATGCTGTTTTTATTTTCACTTTAGTGATCCCAAAAACACTCCAGCGAGATGTATTTTGAAAAATCATATCTTTTTGTCAATTTTTTTTTTTATTTCTACCATACTAAACTAAAATTGAACTTACTTATTTTGCAAAATCTGCTTGATTTGTTTCTTGTTGGTGAAAATGCTGTTTTTATTTTCACTTTAGTGATCCCAAACACACTCCAGCGGGATGTATTTTGAAAAATCATATCTTTTTGTCAAATTGTTTTATTCTTTTCTACAGTACTAAACCCCGAAAATCGCTCCAGCAGAGCTTATTTTAAGAAATCAGTTTTTAATTTTTCCAATTGTACGAAAAATTGAACTTACTTATTTTGCAAAATGTGCTTGATTTGTTTATTGTTGCTAAACATGTTGTTTTTATTTCCACTTTATTGAGCCCAAAAACACTCCAGCGGGATGTATTTTGAAAAATCAGATATTTTTGTCCCCAATTGTACGGAAAATTGAACTTACTTATTTTGCAAAATCTGCTTGATTTGTTTCTTGTTGGTGAAAATGCTGTTTTTATTTCCACTTTAGTGAGCCCAAAAACACTCCAGCGGGATGTATTTTGAAAAATCAAATCTTTTTGTAAATTTTTTTTTTTTCATATCTACCTTACTAAACCCCAAAAAATTGCTCCATCTGGGCTCATTTTAAGAAATCAGTTTTTAATTTCTCCAATTGTACGGAAAATTGAACTTACTTATTTTGCAAAATCTGCTTGATTTGTTTCTTGTTGGTGAAAATGCTGTTTTTATTTCCACTTTAGTGAGCCCAAAAACACTCCAGCGGGATGTATTTTGAAAAATCAAATATTTTTGTCAAATTTTTTTTTTTCTAACTTACTAAACCCAAAAAATCTCTCCAGCAGGGCTTATTTTAAGAAATCAGTTTTTAATTTCTCCAATTGTAAGGAAAATTAAACTTACTTATTTTTCATATTATGCTTGATGTGCTTCTTGTTGATGAACATGTTTATTTTTATTACCACTTTGTTGAAGCCAAAAAATCGCTCCAGCGGGATGTATTTTGAAAAATCAAATCTTTTTGTCAAATTTTTTTTTCTTTTCTACGTTACTAAACCCAAAAAATCGCTCCATCTGGGCTCACTTTAAGAAATCAGTTTTTAATTTCTCCAATTGTACGGAAAATTATTGTTGCTAAACATGTTTTTATTTCCACTTTCTTGAGCCCAAAAACGCACACCAGCGGGATGTATTTTGAAAAATCAGATCTTTTTGTCAAATTGTTTTTTTTCTTTTCTACAGTACTAAACCCCGAAAATCGCTCCAGCAGAGGTTATTTTAAGAAATCAGTTTTTAATTTTTCCAATTGTACAGAAAATTGAACTTACTTATTTTGCAAAATGTGCTTGATTTGTTTATTGTTGCTAAACATGTTGTTTTTATTTCCACTTTATTGAGCCCAAAAACACTCCAGCGGGATGTGTTTTGAAAAATCAGATATTTTTGTCCCCAATTGTACGGAAAATGGAACTTACTTATTTTGCAAAATCTGCTTGATTTGTTTCTTTTTGGTGAAAATGTTGTTTTTATTTCCACTTTAGTGAGCCCAAAAACACTCCAGCGGGATGTATTTTGAAAAATCAAATCTTTTCTTTTTGTCAAATTTTTTTTTTTCTTTTCTACCTTACTAAACCCAAAAAATCGCTCCATCTGGGCTTATTTTAAGAAATCAGTTTTTACTTTCTCCAATTGTACGGAAAATTGAACTTACTTATTTTGCAAAATGTGCTTCATTTGTCTGGTTCTTTGCTAAAAATTTTTTTTTTATTACCTCTTCGTTGAAGCCAAAAAATCGCTCCAGCGGGATGTATTTTGGAAAATCAGATATTTTTTCCACAATTTTTTTTTTTCATTTCTAGATTACTAAACCAAAAAAATCGCTTCATCTGGGCTTATTTTAACAAATCAGTTTTTGATTTCTCCAATTGTACAGAAAATTGAACTTACTTATTTTGCAAAATCTGCTTGATTTGTTTCTTGTTGGTGAAAATGTTAATTTTTATTTCCACTTTTTTGAGCCCAAAAACACTCCAGCGGTATGTATTTTGAAAAATCATATCTTTTTGTAAATTTTTTTTTTTTTTTTTATTTCTACCTTACTAAACCCCAAAAAATTGCTCCATCTGGGCTCATTTTAAGAAATCAGTTTTTAATTTCTCCAATTGTACGGAAAATTGAACTTACTTATTTTGCAAAATCTGCTGGATTTGTTTCTTGGTGAAAATGCTGTTTTTATTTCCACTTTAGTGACCCCAAAAACACTCCAGCGGGATGTATTTTGAAAAATCAAATCTTTTCTTTTTGTCAAATTTTTTTTTTTCTTTTCTACCTTACTAAACCTAAAAAATCGCTCCATCTGGGCTTATTTTAAGAAATCAGTTTTTACTTTCTCCAATTGTACGGAAAATTGAACTTACTTATTTTGCAAAATGTGCTTCATTTGTCTGGTTCTTTGCTAAAAATTTTGTTTTTATTACCTCTTCGTTGAAGCCAAAAAATCGCTCCAGCGGGATGTATTTTGGAAAATCAGATATTTTTTCCACACATTTTTTTTTCATTTCTAGATTACTAAACCAAAAAAATCGCTTCATCTGGGCTTATTTTAACAAATCAGTTTTTAATTTTTCCGCTCCAGCGGGATGTATTTTGAAAAATCAAATCTTTTTGTCAATTTTTTTTTTCTTTTCTACGTTACTAAACCCAAAAAATCGCTCCATCTGGGCTCACTTTAAGAAATCAGTTTTTAATTTCTCCAATTGTACGGAAAATTGAACTTATTTATTTTGCAAAATCTGCTTGATTTGTTTCTTGTTGGTGAAAATGCTGTTTTTATTTTCACTTTAGTGATCCCAAAAACACTCCAGCGAGATGTATTTTGAAAAATCATATCTTTTTGTCAATTTTTTTTTTTTTATTTCTACCATACTAAACTAAAATTGAACTTACTTATTTTGCAAAATCTGCTTGATTTGTTTCTTGTTGGTGAAAATGTTAATTTTTATTTCCACTTTATTGAGCCCAAAAAATCGCTTCAGCGGGATGTATTTTAAAAATCAGATCTTTTTGTAAATTTTTTTTTCATTTCTACCTTGCTAAACCCCGAAAATCGCTCCAGCAGGGCTTATTTTAAGAAATCAGCTTTTAATTTCTCCAATTGTACGGAAAATTAAACTTACTTATTTTTCATAATATGCTTGATGTGTTTTTTGTTGCTAAAAATGTTGTTTTTATTTCCACTTTAGTGAGCCCAAAAAATCGCTCCAGCGGGATGTATTTTGAAAAATCAGATATTTTTGTCAATTTTTTTTTTTTTTTCATTTCTAGATTACTAAACCAAAAAAATCGCTCCATCTGGGCTTATTTTAACAAATCGGATTTTAATTTCTTCAATTGTACGGAAAATTGAACTTACTTATTTTGCAAAATGTGCTTCATTTGTCTGGTTCTTTGCTAAAAATTTTGTTTTTATTACCTCTTCGTTGAAGCCAAAAAATCGCTCCAGCGGGATGTATTTTGGAAAATCAGATCTTTTTGTAAATTTTTTTTTTCTTTTCTACGTTACTAAACCCAAAAAATCGCTTCATCTGGGCTCACTTTAAGAAATCAGTTTTTAATTTCTCCAACTGTACGGAAAATTGAACTTACTTATTTTGCAAAATCTGCTTGATTTGTTTCTTGTTGGTGAAAATGCTGTTTTTATTTTCACTTTAGTGATCCCAAAAACACTCCAGCGAGATGTATTTTGAAAAATCATATCTTTTTGTCAATTTTTTTTTTTATTTCTACCATACTAAACTAAAATTGAACTTACTTATTTTGCAAAATCTGCTTGATTTGTTTCTTGTTGGTGAAAATGCTGTTTTTATTTTCACTTTAGTGATCCCAAACACACTCCAGCGGGATGTATTTTGAAAAATCATATCTTTTTGTCAAATTGTTTTATTCTTTTCTACAGTACTAAACCCCGAAAATCGCTCCAGCAGAGCTTATTTTAAGAAATCAGTTTTTAATTTTTCCAATTGTACGAAAAATTGAACTTACTTATTTTGCAAAATGTGCTTGATTTGTTTATTGTTGCTAAACATGTTGTTTTTATTTCCACTTTATTGAGCCCAAAAACACTCCAGCGGGATGTATTTTGAAAAATCAGATATTTTTGTCCCCAATTGTACGGAAAATTGAACTTACTTATTTTGCAAAATCTGCTTGATTTGTTTCTTGTTGGTGAAAATGCTGTTTTTATTTCCACTTTAGTGAGCCCAAAAACACTCCAGCGGGATGTATTTTGAAAAATCAAATCTTTTTGTAAATTTTTTTTTTTTCATATCTACCTTACTAAACCCCAAAAAATTGCTCCATCTGGGCTCATTTTAAGAAATCAGTTTTTAATTTCTCCAATTGTACGGAAAATTGAACTTACTTATTTTGCAAAATCTGCTTGATTTGTTTCTTGTTGGTGAAAATGCTGTTTTTATTTCCACTTTAGTGAGCCCAAAAACACTCCAGCGGGATGTATTTTGAAAAATCAAATATTTTTGTCAAATTTTTTTTTTTCTAACTTACTAAACCCAAAAAATCTCTCCAGCAGGGCTTATTTTAAGAAATCAGTTTTTAATTTCTCCAATTGTAAGGAAAATTAAACTTACTTATTTTTCATATTATGCTTGATGTGCTTCTTGTTGATGAACATGTTTATTTTTATTACCACTTTGTTGAAGCCAAAAAATCGCTCCAGCGGGATGTATTTTGAAAAATCAAATCTTTTTGTCAAATTTTTTTTTCTTTTCTACGTTACTAAACCCAAAAAATCGCTCCATCTGGGCTCACTTTAAGAAATCAGTTTTTAATTTCTCCAATTGTACGGAAAATTATTGTTGCTAAACATGTTTTTATTTCCACTTTCTTGAGCCCAAAAACGCACACCAGCGGGATGTATTTTGAAAAATCAGATCTTTTTGTCAAATTGTTTTTTTTCTTTTCTACAGTACTAAACCCCGAAAATCGCTCCAGCAGAGGTTATTTTAAGAAATCAGTTTTTAATTTTTCCAATTGTACAGAAAATTGAACTTACTTATTTTGCAAAATGTGCTTGATTTGTTTATTGTTGCTAAACATGTTGTTTTTATTTCCACTTTATTGAGCCCAAAAACACTCCAGCGGGATGTGTTTTGAAAAATCAGATATTTTTGTCCCCAATTGTACGGAAAATGGAACTTACTTATTTTGCAAAATCTGCTTGATTTGTTTCTTTTTGGTGAAAATGTTGTTTTTATTTCCACTTTAGTGAGCCCAAAAACACTCCAGCGGGATGTATTTTGAAAAATCAAATCTTTTCTTTTTGTCAAATTTTTTTTTTTCTTTTCTACCTTACTAAACCCAAAAAATCGCTCCATCTGGGCTTATTTTAAGAAATCAGTTTTTACTTTCTCCAATTGTACGGAAAATTGAACTTACTTATTTTGCAAAATGTGCTTCATTTGTCTGGTTCTTTGCTAAAAATTTTTTTTTTATTACCTCTTCGTTGAAGCCAAAAAATCGCTCCAGCGGGATGTATTTTGGAAAATCAGATATTTTTTCCACAATTTTTTTTTTTCATTTCTAGATTACTAAACCAAAAAAATCGCTTCATCTGGGCTTATTTTAACAAATCAGTTTTTGATTTCTCCAATTGTACAGAAAATTGAACTTACTTATTTTGCAAAATCTGCTTGATTTGTTTCTTGTTGGTGAAAATGTTAATTTTTATTTCCACTTTTTTGAGCCCAAAAACACTCCAGCGGTATGTATTTTGAAAAATCATATCTTTTTGTAAATTTTTTTTTTTTTTTTTATTTCTACCTTACTAAACCCCAAAAAATTGCTCCATCTGGGCTCATTTTAAGAAATCAGTTTTTAATTTCTCCAATTGTACGGAAAATTGAACTTACTTATTTTGCAAAATCTGCTGGATTTGTTTCTTGGTGAAAATGCTGTTTTTATTTCCACTTTAGTGACCCCAAAAACACTCCAGCGGGATGTATTTTGAAAAATCAAATCTTTTCTTTTTGTCAAATTTTTTTTTTTCTTTTCTACCTTACTAAACCTAAAAAATCGCTCCATCTGGGCTTATTTTAAGAAATCAGTTTTTACTTTCTCCAATTGTACGGAAAATTGAACTTACTTATTTTGCAAAATGTGCTTCATTTGTCTGGTTCTTTGCTAAAAATTTTGTTTTTATTACCTCTTCGTTGAAGCCAAAAAATCGCTCCAGCGGGATGTATTTTGGAAAATCAGATATTTTTTCCACACATTTTTTTTTCATTTCTAGATTACTAAACCAAAAAAATCGCTTCATCTGGGCTTATTTTAACAAATCAGTTTTTAATTTTTCCGCTCCAGCGGGATGTATTTTGAAAAATCAAATCTTTTTGTCAATTTTTTTTTTCTTTTCTACGTTACTAAACCCAAAAAATCGCTCCATCTGGGCTCACTTTAAGAAATCAGTTTTTAATTTCTCCAATTGTACGGAAAATTGAACTTATTTATTTTGCAAAATCTGCTTGATTTGTTTCTTGTTGGTGAAAATGCTGTTTTTATTTTCACTTTAGTGATCCCAAAAACACTCCAGCGAGATGTATTTTGAAAAATCATATCTTTTTGTCAATTTTTTTTTTTTTATTTCTACCATACTAAACTAAAATTGAACTTACTTATTTTGCAAAATCTGCTTGATTTGTTTCTTGTTGGTGAAAATGTTAATTTTTATTTCCACTTTATTGAGCCCAAAAAATCGCTTCAGCGGGATGTATTTTAAAAATCAGATCTTTTTGTAAATTTTTTTTTCATTTCTACCTTGCTAAACCCCGAAAATCGCTCCAGCAGGGCTTATTTTAAGAAATCAGCTTTTAATTTCTCCAATTGTACGGAAAATTAAACTTACTTATTTTTCATAATATGCTTGATGTGTTTTTTGTTGCTAAAAATGTTGTTTTTATTTCCACTTTAGTGAGCCCAAAAAATCGCTCCAGCGGGATGTATTTTGAAAAATCAGATATTTTTGTCAATTTTTTTTTTTTTTCATTTCTAGATTACTAAACCAAAAAAATCGCTCCATCTGGGCTTATTTTAACAAATCGGATTTTAATTTCTTCAATTGTACGGAAAATTGAACTTACTTATTTTGCAAAATGTGCTTCATTTGTCTGGTTCTTTGCTAAAAATTTTGTTTTTATTACCTCTTCGTTGAAGCCAAAAAATCGCTCCAGCGGGATGTATTTTGGAAAATCAGATCTTTTTGTAAATTTTTTTTTTCTTTTCTACGTTACTAAACCCAAAAAATCGCTTCATCTGGGCTCACTTTAAGAAATCAGTTTTTAATTTCTCCAACTGTACGGAAAATTGAACTTACTTATTTTGCAAAATCTGCTTGATTTGTTTCTTGTTGGTGAAAATGCTGTTTTTATTTTCACTTTAGTGATCCCAAAAACACTCCAGCGAGATGTATTTTGAAAAATCATATCTTTTTGTCAATTTTTTTTTTTATTTCTACCATACTAAACTAAAATTGAACTTACTTATTTTGCAAAATCTGCTTGATTTGTTTCTTGTTGGTGAAAATGCTGTTTTTATTTTCACTTTAGTGATCCCAAACACACTCCAGCGGGATGTATTTTGAAAAATCATATCTTTTTGTCAAATTGTTTTATTCTTTTCTACAGTACTAAACCCCGAAAATCGCTCCAGCAGAGCTTATTTTAAGAAATCAGTTTTTAATTTTTCCAATTGTACGAAAAATTGAACTTACTTATTTTGCAAAATGTGCTTGATTTGTTTATTGTTGCTAAACATGTTGTTTTTATTTCCACTTTATTGAGCCCAAAAACACTCCAGCGGGATGTATTTTGAAAAATCAGATATTTTTGTCCCCAATTGTACGGAAAATTGAACTTACTTATTTTGCAAAATCTGCTTGATTTGTTTCTTGTTGGTGAAAATGCTGTTTTTATTTCCACTTTAGTGAGCCCAAAAACACTCCAGCGGGATGTATTTTGAAAAATCAAATATTTTTGTCAAATTTTTTTTTTTCTAACTTACTAAACCCAAAAAATCTCTCCAGCAGGGCTTATTTTAAGAAATCAGTTTTTAATTTCTCCAATTGTAAGGAAAATTAAACTTACTTATTTTTCATATTATGCTTGATGTGCTTCTTGTTGATGAACATGTTTATTTTTATTACCACTTTGTTGAAGCCAAAAAATCGCTCCAGCGGGATGTATTTTGAAAAATCAAATCTTTTTGTCAAATTTTTTTTTCTTTTCTACGTTACTAAACCCAAAAAATCGCTCCATCTGGGCTCACTTTAAGAAATCAGTTTTTAATTTCTCCAATTGTACGGAAAATTATTGTTGCTAAACATGTTTTTATTTCCACTTTCTTGAGCCCAAAAACGCACACCAGCGGGATGTATTTTGAAAAATCAGATCTTTTTGTCAAATTGTTTTTTTTCTTTTCTACAGTACTAAACCCCGAAAATCGCTCCAGCAGAGGTTATTTTAAGAAATCAGTTTTTAATTTTTCCAATTGTACAGAAAATTGAACTTACTTATTTTGCAAAATGTGCTTGATTTGTTTATTGTTGCTAAACATGTTGTTTTTATTTCCACTTTATTGAGCCCAAAAACACTCCAGCGGGATGTGTTTTGAAAAATCAGATATTTTTGTCCCCAATTGTACGGAAAATGGAACTTACTTATTTTGCAAAATCTGCTTGATTTGTTTCTTTTTGGTGAAAATGTTGTTTTTATTTCCACTTTAGTGAGCCCAAAAACACTCCAGCGGGATGTATTTTGAAAAATCAAATCTTTTCTTTTTGTCAAATTTTTTTTTTTCTTTTCTACCTTACTAAACCCAAAAAATCGCTCCATCTGGGCTTATTTTAAGAAATCAGTTTTTACTTTCTCCAATTGTACGGAAAATTGAACTTACTTATTTTGCAAAATGTGCTTCATTTGTCTGGTTCTTTGCTAAAAATTTTTTTTTTATTACCTCTTCGTTGAAGCCAAAAAATCGCTCCAGCGGGATGTATTTTGGAAAATCAGATATTTTTTCCACAATTTTTTTTTTTCATTTCTAGATTACTAAACCAAAAAAATCGCTTCATCTGGGCTTATTTTAACAAATCAGTTTTTGATTTCTCCAATTGTACAGAAAATTGAACTTACTTATTTTGCAAAATCTGCTTGATTTGTTTCTTGTTGGTGAAAATGTTAATTTTTATTTCCACTTTTTTGAGCCCAAAAACACTCCAGCGGTATGTATTTTGAAAAATCATATCTTTTTGTAAATTTTTTTTTTTTTTTTATTTCTACCTTACTAAACCCCAAAAAATTGCTCCATCTGGGCTCATTTTAAGAAATCAGTTTTTAATTTCTCCAATTGTACGGAAAATTGAACTTACTTATTTTGCAAAATCTGCTGGATTTGTTTCTTGGTGAAAATGCTGTTTTTATTTCCACTTTAGTGACCCCAAAAACACTCCAGCGGGATGTATTTTGAAAAATCAAATATTTTTGTCAAATTTTTTTTTTTTCTACCTTACTAAACCCAAAAAATCTCTCCAGCAGGGCTTATTTTAAGAAATCAGTTTTATTTTCTCCAATTGTAAGGAAAATTAAACTTACTTATTTTTCATAATATGCTTGATGTGCTTCTTGTTGATGAAAATGTTTATTTTTATTACCACTTTGTTGAAGCCAAAAAATCGCTCCAGCGGGATGTATTTTGGAAAATCAAATCTTTTTGTCAAATTTTTTTTTTCTTTTCTACGTTACTAAACCCAAAAAATCGCTTCATCTGGGCTCACTTTAAGAAATCAGTTTTTAATTTCTCCAATTGTACGGAAAATTGAACTTACTTATTTTGCAAAATCTGCTTGATTTGTTTCTTGTTGGTGAAAATGCTGTTTTTATTTCCACTTTAGTGAGCCCAAAAACACTCCAGCGGGATGTATTTTGAAAAATCATATCTTTTTGTCAAATTGTTTTTTTCTTTTCTACAGTACTAAACCCCGAAAATCGCTCCAGCAGAGCTTATTTTAAGAAATCAGTTTTTAATTTTTCCAATTGTACGGAAAATTGAACTTACTTATTTTGCAAAATCTGCTTGATTTGTTTCTTGTTGGTGAAAATGTTAATTTTTATTTCCACTTTATTGAGCCCAAAAAATCGCTTCAGCGGGATGTATTTTAAAAATCAAACCTTTTTGTAAATTTTTTTTTCATTTCTACCTTGCTAAACCCCGAAAATCGCTCCA